>VXAD01000744.1:149195-241594 GCA_013399195.1 Dicrurus megarhynchus
TTGATTGATTTTTTTCTGTATATTTGGACCCCATGTTTGGGAGCATTAAATAGTCAGAAAAGGAACGACTTGAAGTCAAGGTAAGTCTTTTGCCTAAAATATGTTGCCTTCTATGTCACAGAGGTAGGTAGAATATAAGATGCTTATTTTTTAACGAGATCTTTAAAAAGCCATCGCTGTTTTCTTTGCACTTTTTCCCCACTTAATTTTCCCTCAAAATGTAACAAAACAAATAAGCAACTTCCATTAAAATAACATGTTACTGACTGAAATGAATGCAACATTGTGCAGTAATATGTTATTTACAAAGATCTCTGGGTGGCCACGGTAGAACTGCAGTGTAACAACCAATTAAAAATAAATCTTGTATAACATAAAAAAAAAAACAAACAAAGAAAATAAAAAACTAGGTCAGGTAATTAGATATAACAAGGCTTTTAGCATTGTAAGGCTATATTGTTTATGTAAAAATAATTGTACAGTGTCAAACACACTTAACAGCTGAAGACACATAAAAGGCTACTCTGATGCTTTTAAGTTCCCATTTTTAAAATGTAACTTCCTTAATTTGTTGATAACTTGAAGTTTATAGTTCATGGCAGAAAGGCAGACCTTTTCCTAAGAGAAAGAAAACTACATGCAGGATACCCAAGTATGTGAGTGGACACATATATATCCCACTGGAGAAAAACTTAAATAATTCCTCCGGCCTTGATTAAAACTGCACAGTACTGCCTCTTTAATGACTAGGGAAATTGTTTCTGGAGTAACTCAGTGAGCTGGGATGGTTTGTATGCAATAATTTTCAGAAAACAAGTGGCAATAGTCCTTGTTTTCCTAAAGACTTCAGCATCTTCTCAAAAAAAAATTGATGTCATTAATGTGAAAAGTGTAAAATGACAACCAAGCCTCTTTTTTTGGATGAATGAATGCTGAGGTGTTTCAAAGCCCAGTGAATTAAAATTACATCAAAATAAAAGAAATTATTTTCTGAAGTAGAAATTATCCAGAAATTGTGGCCATGTCAGAGGAAGCTGAGAGTGCTCAGGGTTCAGGAAAATCCATCCTTTTCTTTGACTGTTAATGCCTCAGTAGTTCAAATTTACTGTATAAAGTCATGGGTGGGTGATACTTATCACATCTATTTTATAGTTTTACTGGTTGCAAAGTAAGAGAAAATTCTAAACAAGTGTTCCAGTTTCTATTTTTTTTTAAATTTATTATCTAGGGTAACCTTTACAATTACAAGGTTTCTGCCTCAGACATCTGCTGGATCAATGACCATTAAGGTGACAGAAAAGGAAAATTTCCTGTCTATATTCCCTACACACAAAGTAATACAGCTGATGGCACAAAAGATATGCACTATAAAATTCTTAGGGCCCCTAGATGGCAGTCAATAGAGGGATTAGAAATGACTTGTTCCTTCCACTTCAGAAAATGAGTAGCAGGAACACCTCTGTGGCTTCCTCTTGGGACACTGTGATAGTGATTCCTTAATTCCATGTCTTCAGTCTAGCTTATTTCCTTGACTTTGTAGTGTATTTTTTGTGAATTCCTGCCTGGTGCTACCACTACTGTCATTTCTATAAGCCTGCATGCAAGCTTTTATGTTTACTGCTATACCAGAATGTACAGTTATAAATGCAGCAATTGCAGCAGAGGAAATTGAGGGACTCAAAGGAATTGATGCTGCACAGGACTGTTCATGTTTGCTATGCTCTGCAAAATGTGGCTCACACAGTAGATGTGCCCTGGAATGCAGACAGTGGATTTATGTGAACTTGCTGTTGATATTCTTCTGTCAAGGACAAGGTCTCTGGGCCTGCTGGAATGCCCAAGGCTCTGGGACTCTGACAGAACCACACCAGCTGCCCTACCCTCCATCACACCCCTCAGACCTCGCTAATGCTTGGTCTCTTTACTCTAAATCCCTCTTTCTGAGTAAGTGTGGAAATAATTTCAAGTTCTCTACTTTCTTATCAGTCAGAAATAGAATTTCCTACCTTAAGTATGCATAGCCAAAAAGCATGATTTTTAGGGCTGCTGTACGAAGAAATGCAGAGTCCAGCGATCTTTACTCACTCCTACTCCTGTGCATAAAGAAATTTCTTTGTCCCATAAAATTTAATTTTTTTAATTGGAATGTATTATAAAGCATTTTAGAGTATAGGAGCTCATGCCTCTTTTTTATGTCTTTTATATTAAATGAGCTCTTATAATCAAGTTCTAGCTTCTACTAAGCATAAAATGTGATTCTATACTTAAACTGAGAAAAAGCAATTTAATTTTCAGTGTCTTTGAGAAAGCAGAACAAGATCAGTGTGTTCTGTGAGTTATCAGAAAAGCAGGCCTTTAAATTAATATCTTTGGTTGGCATCTGAAAAGATTTTTTAGTTTTCATTAAAATTAGTTTGACTCCTTTGTTTAACTTCTGGCCTGTTGGGCTGAAGGCCTTACATTATGCTTGAATATCCTTGAGCCAGATTCCAAGGTCCTTATCAAAGATCCAGCTCAAAAATATTTTAATCAATTGTGTGCTTCTACATTGCAACAGTGGAAATTTGTGAGTGTTAAGACCAAATGAAAATTGAAGGAATTTAAGCAGCTGGGTTCAGTCTTGCTCCCATGCTGAAGTAATTGCTTCAGCTGGGAGCAGGAATGAATAACTGTTAGAAACTAACAGCTTACAGCAACACGACTGCTACAGCTAAGGGCAGAAATGGTGGATTCTCTGTAAGAAGTGAAAGGAAATAATAGTATCTGGTTCTTCTGTTTAATCAACTAAGTTTGGTGTACTTGATGTAAGAAAGTACCTAATATTTCATAAGCAAATTTTCTTTTGAGTAAATCTTTGTGCACTGCTTTTATTATCTGATAGACAAGTACAATACATTATTAGGATTAATTCAAATGGAGCTCACTGTGGTCCATACTCGGGCAGAAACAATGACCTCCATGTACAATTCAAATACATCATATATTCAAATGCCATGATGAATTCAGATGATTTTCTGCAGAAACGTTTAGCTTTTGTCAGTCTTTCAGAAGATCTCTTTCCCAATCAGGTGAAAAAAAAGCTATACTATAATTTTTGTTTTTCTCATATAGATCTGTATGATTTCTATTACAATCTACAGAGCAAATGGTGTGGCTGTTGGATTGCCAGTTCTGGCCTGAAGAGGTCCATTTTTACATCCCTAAGTAGCCTTGTATTTTCACTGCTGTTCTAGGCAGCACTCTGTTAATAAACTATCATGGGTTATTTCATTTTATTGTCATCTATTGGTTTTACTTGGAATTAAATAGCATACAAACCTTGGCTTTGGTTTATCTGGAAGAGTTCCACCTACTGTCAGTCATCTTGTCAGGCATGTAATCTGAACTGACTAATTTAGGTCTATGTTTCTTCTAGTCTACTGAGAGAAACAGGAAAGCATTTCCAGAAGCTTTTATCAAAAACTGAGTATTTAGAGTCGTGAAAATAAACTTTTCTCTGGAAGGAATCTCTTTCTATCTTGATGGGCTACAGAGGGAGGCTAAATTATTAGCTTAGACTCAGTGGTTAACTGTTCAACAATTAGCTATGTGTCATGAATCAAACCAGATCTGTCCAAATAGCCATTTGTAAAAAAAGGAATGGTACCTAAAAATCTCACTAAAAATTTAAGATTCATCTCTCACTAATTGAAACATTTCTAGTGAAGATTTCATGCAGAAGATTAAATTTTTGAGATATACCAGAAAAAGGAAAGACATTTTTTCATGGTTGAAAGCTTGATCACCTGGTCACTTCTTAGAATACTTCATTCTTCTTTCATGGCAGGCATAATCACATTGAAATAGCATAACAATGTTGACATTTAGCGACCTATGTGGCTGTCTTTTCTGGCTTAATAAAAAAGCTTTCTTTTAAATTTTGTTTTTGTATCTGAAAGACTGTTCCCCCCATGTTAAAATTCATAGTGGTTTTCTATGTCATGCTGAAAGCTACATATTAATAAAATGTTATTAGTCGCTAAAGTAACAAAATGAGTGATAAAAGAGTCTAATGGAAGAGTCATTACCTATGCACTTCTTAAACCTCAAGGCCCATAGCAAAAAAAAAATCTATATCAAATATTTCAAAACTGTTTTCCAGACCTAGTGGAATGAAGTCACACTCACACAATAGTTGGGGTTGGAAGGGACCTCTGAGATTAATTATCTAGCCCAACCCCACTGAGAAAGTAGGTTCACCTAGAGCAGGATTGCCAGGGAATGAGACTCTACAACCTCTCTGCATAGCCTGTTCCAATGTTCTCCAGTCACCCTCACAGTAAAGATTTTCCTCATATTCAGATGGAACTTCCTGTGTTTCTGTTTGTACCCACTGCCCCTTATCCTGTCACTGGGAACCACTGAAAAGAGTCTGGCCTCATCCTCTTGACACCTGCTTTCGAATATTTGATTTCAGTACAATGATGAGGCCCTCTCTCAATCTTCTCCAGTCTAAATAGCCCCAGCTCCCTCAACCTTCCCTCATAAGAGAGAGAGATGCTCCAAAACCTCATCATCTTCATAACCCTCCAATGGACCCATTCTAGTAGTTCCTTGTCTTTCTTGTACTGAGGAGCCCAGAGCTGGGCACAGCGCTCCAGGTGTGGCCTCACCAGGGCTGTGTGGAGGGCCAGGATCATCTCCCTCAACCTGCTGGCAATGCTTTTCCCAATGCATCCCAGGACACCGTTGACCTCCTTGGCCACAAGGGCACTGTGGACTCATGATTTACTTGTCCACCAGGATGCCCAGTTCCTTCTCCACAGAGCTATTTTCCAGCAGGTCATCCCCCAGCCTGTGCTGGTGCCTGGGGTTATTCCTCCCCATGTTCAGGACCCCTTTGTTGAACTGCATTATGTTCCTCTCTGCCCAGCTGTCCAACCTGTCCAGGTCTCCTTGAACAGCAGCACAGCCTTTGGGTATATCAGCCACTCCTCCAGCTTTGTATCATCAGCAAACTTCTGGGAGCACTCAGTCCCTTCATCAAGGTCACTGATGGATAAGTTGAACAAGACTGGATGCAGTATTGGCCCCAGGGAACACTGCTGGATACAGACCTACAACTACACCCTGTGCCAAGGATCACAACCCTCTGAGCTCTGCCGTTGAGCCAGTTCTCAATCCATGCCACTGTCCGCTCATCCAACCCACACTGCCTGAGCTTATCTATGAAGAGGTTATGGAAGAGAGTGTCAAAAGCCTTATTGAAGCCAAGGGAGACAACATCCACTGCTCTCCCCTCATCTACCTGGCCAGTTATGCCATTGTACAAGGCTGTCAGACTGGTCAGGCATGATTTCCCCCGATTCATCCACATTGATTACTCCTGATAGCCTTCTTTTGCTCCGTATGCTTAGAGATGATATCCAGGCTGAACTGTTCCACAAGCTTTCCAGAGCTGGAGGTGAGACTGACTGTCCAGTTGTTTTCTGGGTCCTCCATGTTGCCCTTTTTGAAGACTGGAATGACACTGGCTTTCCTCCACACACACCTCTCTTGCTCTCCATGACCTTTCAAAGATGATGGAGATTGGCTTAGCAATACCATTTGCCAGCTCCCTCAGCACCCATGGGGACATCTCATCAGGGCCCATGGCTTTGTGCATGTCAAGTTTGCCTAAATGTTTTCTAACCTGATATTCCTTGACCAAGGGAAAATCTTCCTTTCTCCAGACTTTCGCTTGCCTCTGGGGCCTGGAATTTCTGAAGACTGATTTTAGCAGTAAAGACAGAAGAAAAGAAGGCATTCAGTAACTGTGTCTTCTCTATCATCCATCAAATGGGCACCCACCTGACTCAAGAACAGATAGGATGTACTGTAGGTGAAAAGGTACAATTACTGCCACACATTCTGTTGTTGTGAATAGTAATAAAGCTTTTAAGCACTGAGTAGAGAACTAGTACTGGTAGTGAAAGCAAGGTGGACACTCAAAACAGTCTGCTGAAAACTTAATAGCGGCTGTTATCCTTAATAGCCAAGGATTTTTTTTTTTTTCAATTTTTAGGGGTTGGATAAGGCCACATCCTAGTACTCCTACTTGTATTGTTTCATGTTGCAGTACAGTACATTGAATTTATGGGGTTTTTTTCTACCAACACAACAAAAGAGAACAAAACCTATTCCACCTACATAAGTTTGTCACCCATTATAAAGGAAAGGAAAAAATATTCTGAATGTTTGATATTAAATTGTTGACGGGCTCTTAAATTAGAGATAAAGAAATAAATGTTTAATAAAAAGATGAAGCTTCAACAAAGTAGTCTATGTTTTTGACTGATTATAAAAGTTGCTTATAAACTAAACAAAATGAAATTAAATTTAAAGTTTTCTTTAATAGGCCAGGTAAGCTATCTCGCTTTCAACTAAACATTAAATATAGAGCTAGAAGACTTAGACATCTAGTCCCTCTTATAGTGACCAAGTAACAAACAAAGTTATTTTCATGAAATTAGGTTACCCAGACAAGCTGTGAATGCCCCATCCCTGGAAGTGTTTAGGGCCATCCTCTTTTATCTTTATTCTTTCTTCCTAATTTTGAACTGCCTACAGCAACATTAATGGCCATATCCAAATCTCTTACAAGATTAAATACAAATTTTTTTCAAAATTATCCTTTCTATATATTTGCTATTGTTCTTGTTAATGTTGGTACCTCCCAGCTGCTTGTTTTCTTCCTCAATAATATTGCTTATATTTATTTCTAGATTCACATTTATCTGCATTTTCTTTTTCTTGCTAAAACTCAAAGTATCTGGTACCCTAACCCTTCACAATTTCTTTCTCTCCATTCCTTAGGTTAAAGTTCTTCTTACCTCAATTTCCCAAACACTGGTTCAGAAACCTCAATTTCGTTGTAGCAGTTGTGCATCCTCAAAGCACCCTCACCACCACCTGCCCAGGAGACCCATTGCAAAGGAAATCTATATTCTGCCTCAAAAGTGTATTAATGATACAAGCTACAGCTTTTATATTTAGAAAGCAGATCTGAGATCAAATTCCTCTCTGAAAGCATCCCCAGTCTAGGGTAGGAAAAATAGCAGGTCAGTGTTAAAGGTGTTAAGCCGTTTAGGTCGCTCCAGAAGGGGAGGATGGAAACCCACAGGGTGTCACCATAAGAATCCTTATGGACTTGTACCAATAAAGATGGGAGCTTTCAGAGTGTGAAAATTAGGGATTTTAATGTGTCGGAACCCACGACATGTCTCTGTCTAATTTAGGGGACCTGACACCCCGAAATGGGGGTGCCCCAGAGGGCACTGCCTTTGATCTTTGTCCTTGGAGAACTTTACCAACTCTAAGAGATGGATTGCAAGCCACAAGAGTGTAATATAAGCATTAATAGTCACTTTGCATCGGGTGAAATGTAGTATATAGAAGATCTGATAACATGTACATGGGGGTACGACATGTACAGGGGGGTTAAGATGGAGTCTAAAGGGTGTGGTCACCTTCTCCTTCTTCTTCTTCACTGTCCTCCATATTCTCAGTGACGAGGACATAAATTGATTGGTAGAATAGAGATAAGACAGGAAATTGCATGTCTAGAACAGGTTAGAATTAATTGGTATAAATTTGTAAATAATGACACGTATTGTCCACTGATTGGATTTGTAACGGGGTATAAAAATCTCGGTACGCCCAAAAGGCGGGCAGATCTACGCTACTTTCTCCTGCTAGATGCACCTGCTGTGCAGGACATCGCAGCTATAGATAACATTAGAATAAACAACCTTTACATGCCAGCTTTGTGACCTCTGACTGAGTTATGGGCAAAAGCGCTGAAACCTTCCTCGCTCGTGTGCCAAGGCCGACTGAGGCCGGGCACCGACATTAATGTTTTAACTGACATTTTGTTTCTCCAAACTTGTTCTCTTAAGTGTCAGAGGTGATCTAGATTTGCTGAGCTGATGAGGATCTCTGAATTCTCACTAGTCTGCAAGAATTTTGGGTTTTGTTTCTCTAAGTCAGTACAAGCCTTCTTTTCATGTCAAAGAAACTGAATCAGCACCAGAGAAAAAATATTATTTATCAATCCAGAAATAAAGACCAGAAATAGATTCAACTGTCCAATGGAACACAAAGTCATGCAGATAAAAAAGCTAGGAAGCTATGACTGGTGGAGCAGATTGTGCTGGCAAGAAAATCACTGATACAAAACCAAAGGGCAGTCAGTGGAGGAGAGAGTCTTGATCAAATATCTGCTTGGTAATTTTGAACTGGTACTTAGATTTTGAGATAGCAACATGCTGAAGGTGGATCAGAACTATATTGCTATCCTGCTGTCTTCTTGAGCAGACAGTAATATTAATTAATTAATACCAATCTACTTTTAATAGAGTGTTTCTGAGCCACATTTCAGTAATAAATGTTACACACCAGAAGATAAAACATAGCCCTGTCTGATATATGTGGAGCCTCAGCTGTACATATTTGACCCCTATTTTACACAGTTGCGGCTCATTGATTCTTTCTTTTAAACTCCTGGACTGAGCATTCAGCAATCATTGGACCACCCATACATCTTCTGAGCTGATTTAGTCTATGAACTGTAACCCTGCTACAGGGCTGTAATGTTTCTGGCACCTACAATGCTGGCTGCTTGTCATTATGACATATAACCTAGAAGATGTACTTAAGAACAAATAACCTCAGAAGTGTTAACATGCCATCAGTCTTTTCAGCTAAAGCAAAGACAGGGCTTGGGACTATCCAAAAATGAATAAATGAGAAAATTCACATACTATCCCAGCAGCCACCAAAGTTCAGGTTTGGAAGCAAAAGTGTCAGAGAAAGAAAGAAACTTAAAAAATATCTTAATGGCTCAAAAACCCCATTCATTTTATCTGATGAAAATCTTCAAAGTTACACAAGCCATTTTTCTTGCTTTACTTGAAAAATATATATTCTTTTACATATGATGTCTGCAATTGCGGCATGAATCTGATGATGGACAAGCTTAAATTATAAATATTTTCCAAGGTTTATTAGCAGTGCCAATATATGAACATAGACTGTTTGAAATAGAGCAACCTAATTTAATGTAATAGAGCTTTCTAAAAGGTCAGGCAGAACATTTTACACTGAAAATTAAAATATAGATAGCACTAGAGATGGAGTTACTGTTTATCCCACTTCAGTCCTGTTCTTAATAAAATTGCATTGAATTTTTTATAATACATCAAAAAGTCAACATGAAACAGTTCACACAGTATTAAATATATCAACAATATAAAGCTAGGTCAGATAATGGCAGAATTAAACAAAGACGAAAGGTAACAATACTGGCTTCAATTAATGTAGTGAATTAATGAATGATCTCTATTACTCTACTCATGTTCATTAAACAAGTATAATAGGCTTCTGAATTGTCCATATGAACTCAGAGAGTCTATTCAATCAAAATTACCTATGCTTACTGTCAATCCCTTGCTGATTATTCATCATCAGAGGCATACATAACTAGCCCTTTGGCATTTCCAGTCACTGAGGACTCAGGCATGCAGTATTACCAGGGCTGTGAACACAAACTCCCCAAACTGAATAACCTCCCACCTTATAGAGTGTGTGGGGGGTGCATTTACACACATAAATAACATATCGGTCCTTATTAGTTGCCTGTAGGGCAATTTTCCAGCCATGTACTCTTCCCATCTTTTAGAATAATAGAGTGATTTCGAATACGAACTCCCATAGGTAGTAACAGTGGTGGTCTTAAAGATAAATAACTTCTTTCAATCCAAGTAGGCTCTTCCTAGACAAAAGCAGGAAGATGGAAGTACAGTATTGACAAAACTGTCCCTTTCTGAATTAGCAGCAATAAGGTGGAGGTGTCCCAGCAGTTGCCAGCAGCTGCTAAAACTAAAATCATTTCCTTGCAAAGAAAGGGACTGCTGCTTATTTAAGATATGCTGTCTTGAAGGAAGCATCACTGTTTTGTTCATGTTTATCCAACTGGTTTCTCACAAGCCACAGTAGCAGGATTGTTTTGCCTGATTTGCTTTCATTTGCTTGAGTTAGGTGATCACAGTTCAGGCTTTAACCTTCTTATGTTTTACTTGCTGTTTCTTAGCTGAAAACAATAAATCTTTCTCAATAGCTTATACAAGACAGCCCTGTGGTTTTCTTTTAAGATGGTACATTATTTTTGTGCTATTTTATGACAGGAGTATTAGAATGAGGTAAAAGCACTAAACTCATGTTAAATGTTTCTGTAGGAAAAATGGTTGCATTTATTAGGATTAATAGACTACTTATCCTGGAAACTAAAATCCTCTTTTTATTCACATGCAATATAGTGTGCAGGTAACCAAAATCCAATCTTCTTAATCCTCAGTGAAGCAGCTTTTTCCCTGACTTCAGCGACAGTTCAATTTCTGTTATGCTAACCATATGCTCCTGATTGATTATCAGTTATATTTAATTATTCAGAGTTACAGATGGCAGTTTTGTGAGGCAAACTGCTGATCTCTGGAGGCCCTGTGTGCTGATGCCTCTGCCTCTGCAGTTACAACTTTTGAGCCCTTGAGGTTGAGAAAAACAGGTAATTTAACCACTCCTGTAAGCTGTATTGGCCTATCTGACCAGGAGAGAATGAAAGGATCCTGACACTAAGCTGGTGGACTAAATACATAGAGATGAAAGGGAGGATATTAAGATAAATACTGCTGCCAGTAATTAATGTCACTCTTTCTCCTTATCCATTGAAAAAACATTTCAGTTTTGATACAATTTTTACCTCCATCAAGTTTTTCCCATTCTCCACATTTGAAGGGTATTTGTACTATAGCAGAGAAGCATGTCCTTCCTTCCATACCAGTAGGATCTTAGTTCTGGGCTCTCTGAGGCCCTGCTGTCATGTGTTGGAATCCCAGTGTGCGCTACAGAGCAAAACATGGTGGGCAAAGCAAGATCGGTCATAGTCATTCGTACCAGAGTGGAAAGTATGTAGACTGCAGAAAACAAAAGAGAAGAAAATGTTCCATCTTCCCTTCTCTACATGTTAGTGGTTAAAAAAAAAAATCTCCTCCTTGTTAATTTTTTGATCAGTGCCACAGAGACAGTGGGAGAGAATCTACCAGCACCTTTTGTTTCACACTGCTTTCTTGAGAGAGGTTTTTTGTTTTCAATTCACCTGATAGTGCAGTCCCAGCAGAATGCACCTAACAAATCATAGTGAGTGTCTGCACCTTGCTATGTATCAAAGTCCCTTAATGTGCCAACAAAGTTCTTCAAGGTCAGAAAAGCAGTTTATCAACCTCTTATATCTCTTATAGGAGACAATAAATTTATTCTACTGTTGGAATCTATGAATAATTCAGATGCTCTGTGAGATAAAC
The DNA here is from genome assembly GCA_013399195.1 of Dicrurus megarhynchus. Taxonomy (NCBI): domain Eukaryota; kingdom Metazoa; phylum Chordata; class Aves; order Passeriformes; family Dicruridae; genus Dicrurus; species Dicrurus megarhynchus. The sequence goes on from VXAD01000744.1 coordinate 160,571, forward strand.
ACTATTGCTTAGGATGCTCTGCATGTCATTGTCAACTAGCACCAAACACTGTCATTGCTCCATATACTCTGTACTTTTTAGTTTCCTCTCAGCTGAGGAAAATGCACTGCTGTCTGGCTTGCATTTCTCTGTGTCCTTTAGCTCCTTAAAGTTTGCTTTTCTCTGTTACATCTTTCCATTTACAAATAGGTTGAGGAAATTAACGGTTTGAATTACTGCTTCTTCCCTTCTCTCTAAATTTTTAAGTACCCTAAAAATCTACTTTAGAAATAAAAAACCAATTGTCTTTTAAAGGCCTCTGCATACCTTACTCCTATCAACAAAGAAAGCAAAACATCTTCCTTGACTACTTTTATAGCATTTTATCTGGGATACTTCCTGCTTCTAGTTAGCTTAAGCATATGTATATAATCTAATATATACATAAGTCTAGTTAATCTTTTAAGAGCTTTATGCATCCCTTTAAAATATCTAATGAAATATTCAATTCACTTAGTACAAAGTCATTTTGAGTTTTATTCCATTTCAAGACAAATACCACCCAATTGAGCCAAATAAAATTTTGTTCGTATGATCTATGAGACAGGGAATATGAAAAAAATTAGGATTTTTTTTAACTAACAGGACCTTTAAAGCCAAATATAGTATTGGACTCCTTCTTGTACTCTTTCCTTGATCATAACCTTCATATAAAAGTAAAAGCAATGTAACAATAGTTAACTATGCTGAAATTACAGATTTTTCTGGCAGATCTCAATCTCTACATCTATAACTAACCAAGAGAACTTAACTATCATTTTGAAACTTCAATTGATAGAGACATTTGGCTTTTAAACTTGGGAAAGTGATGGATATAACATATTTATAGACAGGACAGTTATATACCTGAGTCCATATCTACAGACAATAACAACTATTAAAATTCAGTCTGTGATCCACAATGTATTCCACCATATTTCTAAATAAACTTAGTCCCATTTCACCTGAAAATACATCTTTCCAGAGTAACTTAACATAATACTAACACTCGTTTCAGAAGCTTAAGGCTCGTAATTTTGGTAGTGAGCTTTGTACTAGAAAATGTGAGTATGCCCAGTTTTATGTGATGTGAAGTAAATATGGTTACATTGAGGATGAGCTCCTTGCAGAACACATAGATATTTAAAATGAAACAAGTACATATGCATAAGGAGTTGTACAAACAGAAATAAGTTTAAATCTCCTGATTACTTTTTAAACAGCAATTAAATTAATGGCAGCTTTCCAGTGAAAGTAAGCAAGTCAAAAAATCTCAAAATTGAAAGAATAATAGGAATGATTTGGCCTCAAAACAAGAAAGTTAAAATAAAGAATTGTTTTAGCTTTCCTTTAATAACTTCATTGATGACACACTGCTTTGTGCAGTAATTCTCAATAAATCATTGCAATTTAGTAGACTATTATTTTTTTCTGCAATAGCAAAGCTATAAAAGGAAAAGGAATTGTTTTAATTTGGTAGATTTTCTGGTCATTCCATTGTTTATATAATGCAAAAACTTCTTTAAAGGAGTTTTTTTATTTGTTTCTTCACTTGCTTAGTGTCATCATATTCATAAAAAAAGAACAGGTCTCTATTGTATAGCTAAATTGAATCATGTTTTAAGAGAATGTTCCCCTAGGCTGAACATATGGATGTAAGGTAAACATTTTGTCAAGCCTGTAGTATGCTATCACCCAGCAGTGTGCCCATGCGGTCCACAGGGCCAGCAGTATCCTGGGGTGCATGAGGAAGAGTGTGGCCAGCAGGTCAAGGGAGGTGATCCTCCTCCTCTAGTCATCCCTGGTGAGGCCACACCTGGAGCGCTGTGTCCAGTTCTGGGCTCCTCAGTACAAGAGAGACAACTGTACAAGGAGCTACTGGAGTGGGTCCAGTCAAGGGCACAAAGATGATTAAGATGATTAAGAGGCTGGAGAGTCTCTCTCTTATGAGGAGAGGCTGAGGGAGCTGGCCCTGTTTAGTGTGGAGAGGAGAAGACTGAGAGGGGATGTCATCAATGCACATAACTACGTCAAAGGCGGGTGCCAAGAGGATGGTGCCAGGCTCTTTTCAGTAGTGCCCAGTGACAGGACAAGGAGCAATGGCTAAAACGCGAGAAGATCCACCTCAGCACAAAGAAGAACTTTACACTGAGGGCAGCAGAGCACTGGAACAGGCTACACGGGAAGGTTATGGAATCTCCCTCTCTGGAGACATTCAAACCCCACTTGAGTATGTTCCTGTGTCACCTGCTCTAGGTGACACTGCCATGGCAGAGGGGTTCAACTAAATAATTTCCAGAGGTCTCTTCCAACCCAAACAATTCCGTGATTTTTTTATTCATTTCAAATGCTGCCTTTAAACAGTTATATGAGATAAAAGACTAATCTTTTCTGTGGTTTATGGTGGCTTACGGTATGATGCTTGCATCAAGCACTAGATAAAAATTGAAAGGCAGTTATCAAGAAGATTGGATTTTCTTTGCTTCTAGAGCAAAAGCCTCATTAACTAAGTAACATTCAACCTATGTGAATAAAAGCTTCTCTCACTTTATCTTAGTTTTCCTGTTCTACCTTAAATCACTTTTCTGCCTCAAAGTCCCCTTAAACCTAATCCTATTTTTTTTAATTGATTGAAAATTATTTGACTTTTTTTTAACTAAAATGATTTAAATTAAACAAAATATTTGTTTAATCTGAAATAAATACTACTATTCAGGTTTTGGTTGGTTGGTTGATTTTTTCTTAGACACAGAGTATATCCAGAATTTTTAATGAAATTTTTGTGTGCATTGAAATGTTTTGAGTCTCAAAATGAACAATTGAATGTCAGCTGAAATATTTTACTAGAAAATATTATGAATTTTCCTTAAAAAATCCCCTAAGTGCTTTTGATTATACTTTTTTTCATATATAGTATATGTCCAGTGGTAATAATCTGAAAAATCATGAGTAAACTTCACAAATTCAGATTAATTTCTGACCAATATAAATTTAAAGTAACAGTGTGTTTTCATAAGTATTCCACTAGAATGAAAAAAAAAAAATTCAAAAACAAAATGTTTAGTGAAAGAGGAGGTGAAATCCAGCCTCAGATTTCTGGGACAGTGACTGAAAGGCACAAAAACTTACCTCTGATTAAGTTTAACCGTCCAGCCTCTGCTTGCTGACAGCTGAGACATTGCAATCCATGTAAAAGCAAGCTGCTTTTTTTCACCATCCCCTCTTAGGCTTTTCCTGAGTTACAAGGACTAAAAGAGGTAGATAAAAAACCCTTGGAGCAGTTGCTTCCAGTCAGCCCACATGAAGTCTACCACATACACCCTAAGTGAGGTGGGACACATGTCAAGAACCAGAGTAAAATCCTTTCTGCCTCTCACTCTGTAAGGTAATTTTTTTTTTTCTTTTTTTTATTCCCCAGTAAAAATGCCTCTTCAGTTACTGAGACAATAATTATGCATGCTCTAGATCTAACAGGTATGAAAGTCTCTCAGGCAGCCTTTCCTACTGTGCATTTCAGATGGTAACTTCAGTATGTTTCTGGATGGATTTTTTGCTTTCCTCAGACTGACATAGTCCTTCAGCTACAGAAAATTCATGGACAATTCCTTGTTATCTATACTTTGTTGATGGACCTAGGACAGATTTTACACTTGATGTCATTTGGCTTCATTTTATTCAGCTTGGTCTAGTAGAACACAGTTAAATATGCTGTACACTGTTAAATGAGACTATGCAGTATTTATTAACTGCTGCAAGAAATGTTAATAAAATGAGTAAAAACATTGGAAGTCTATACAAAAGATATTTTTATATAAGTAGGCCTCTTCCAGAATTATTTGACAAAATAATGTCAAAAAACCCCAGTGACTATTTACATAATGGATTTCCTACAGCATGAAGGGTTTTCTTGTAAACCTGCTTCATCTGTGCAATGTAAATAGTATCTGCATATTTTCATCTTTAGTACAGTTGTAGAGCAATGTTTCTTTTATGTGAGTCTTATCTTCCAGCTATAAATTTAATAGTTACTGCAGACTATACCACTGACATTAGTTTTAATGATGTGAGACTCCAATAACTCCTAAAGAGTTTAAGATTAATGCAAAAGAACTTAACTTTGTGAGTCATGACTTAGTTTTATTAGTGACTCTGCAGCTTGATTTAGATTGAGAATGGGAGAGAGTATTATTTGCCCATAGAAATGAGAGGTTGTTCATTTTATTATATCATTCATAAGTAATATGTTGGATTCTAATTTCTGCATGCAATAGGGATTCAAATACTTGGGGGCAAGTAGGGTCAAAATTCTTGCAGACTGCACAGTACCTGAATAGGACTCATTCAAACTGTAGAAAAAGGGCTTTGTGAGAGGATCCCATCACCAGTTTCAGACCTATGCTTCAAAAAGCAAAAGCGAGTCTCAGGCACCAGAAAGAGAAAACCACAAAAAAATTATTTGCTTTGTTGGTTCAACAGTAGAGAATGGAGTGTGCTGTTACATCAGATAAGGACATTGTCAAGCTGAAGCCTGATAATTTCTTTGTACGCATCTAACCAGACCGTTGGAAAAGTAGCTCCCTACTTCATCTTTTCAGGTAATAAGAATGAGGCTGTCAGGAACTGAAGCAAGGAGAGAAGAGAATAAATAGTTTTCATATTGAAGCTGTCTGACAATGAAGTGGCTGAGATACTGACAAAAGTATGTAATTTAATGTGAATAAACTGTTATATTGCATGGCAGCAGATATATTAACCATCTTTAAAATACATGTTCATCATGTTTCCAGGGATCTCAGAAAACTGAAATTGACCTCACTACCAGGACAATCCATGCAGTCTTCAAAACAAAATTTTAACCATTATGATTTTATAGACAGAGAAAAAAAAACCCCAAAAGAGTATTCTTTCCTGTCAGATAAAACACCAAAACACATCAAAACATGACTCTCTGAACTATTTGATGACGACAAATAGCACATACTGTCAAATAATTCTGAAAAAGACCAAAGTGTTAAAAAAAAAATTTCTGTATAGACTTTCCATATTTTTATTAATTTTATTCCTGCAGCAGTTAATAGCTATCTTAGTGATGTCAAAACAGTGGTCTGTACCACTGATGTGTTATCAGTCATTCTTACTATCAGGGTTCAGAGAAGAGTAATCAAAATTATATTAAAACAGACCCATGTAAAGGAAAGGGATTAATAATTCGGAGTTGTAAAATGTTAAAAAGAGAGACAAAACAACATTAGACCCATCCTGAATGATATGCGCAGAGAATATAAATCTTTGGTTTTGTTTCTACATTCTCAGGAAATGAAGTTAAGAGATTTTTTTGACAATGTTAAAATTAAAAAAAATACAAAACCAAATGATAAAATATAGTAAAATGGACACTCCTTCCAATGCCATTTTTATTATTTAATATTGTCTTGCAGTTTTTAGACTGAACTGAATCTTCCATCTCTTTTAGTTCCTCTTTACTTAGGAACACCATCTTTGACTTTCAGTAAATGCCAAGTGGATCTCACCTAGTCAGGAAAAAAAAAGCAGAATAATAACTCGACCTGAATTAAAAAGGTAATCAGTGCATGACATCAGGATAGATTTTACTGTGACCAGGCTATGATAGAAACACAAAGTTTTACCAGGCATCCTCAAAAACGTGTCCAAAGTTCTTGGCATGCTTTCTTAAGATATAAAATAAAGAAGCTCCTAAGGAAGCAAGACCTGTGCCATGAAATAAGCAACATTACCCACTAAATGACAGATCTCTCGGAGTTGTGCACATTAGAAATACCAAGCAAGGCCACAAATGCTTTTAATCCCTTTCAGTTTCAGTAAAAACAAGCTCTAAAGCACCCAAAAAAGCAGACATTTTTAAATGGGTTTTGTGCCTAGAGACTACAAGTGGAACCACTCACTGAATAAAACAATGAGTGGAGAATGAGGATAGTATTTCTAGGGCATTCCTGGAGAAGTGCTTGCATTCCCATTTCACAGTGGGGAATCTGAATTGTAGAGAAATCACTGGTCTAATTTACTAAGGTTTCAGAGAATGCAAGCTATGTAAAACCTCTCATGGATTTCATATTTGCTGCTTTCTAGAACTGAAAACCAGAGTCACACCTGTCTTTGGTTTTTTTATTTTTTCTCTTTCCTGTTTCTTGCATCTCCAGCCAGCTGTCCTTTATGTTCTCTCATTTATTTTCAAAGAACTTCGAAGAATTTTAGTGATGATTGACGCCTTGCAAGAAGTACCTTCCCTTTTAATAGATTTTCTTAAAAATTTGTGAATTGAATTGGGAAATGAACAACTAAATTTTCAGAAGTTATTTGAGATTAACCACTGTAAGAGTTTTATCTTTAGATTAGCTTAGTATGTCCCTCAGCTCAAAGAGGGAACAATAAAAATGAAATATTGACCTGAGGATCAAATTCGTAATTGCCAATTTACTATGAGGTTAAGAATGTATTTTTCTTATTTTTCTGGTATTCTGCTTCATTTGTTAGCTGTGTTTAAGTACTTGTGTGAATAAATCTTGTTTGTTTATGCCACCCAGTCACAGCATTGCTGGTAAATAAAAGTTACTAAAAGGAATAAAAATCTCAATTTGCTGCTTTGGAAACAAACTTCATTAAATACACAGAAATCAGGGTCTAGCTATAAAATCTACCTCTCTTTCTAATACAGCTCAAGATGGTTTAAAGGACTGTAGATTCCACATAACTTAAATAAACTCAAGGGAGAAGTACTTCTTAGTGAGGTTTTTTTACAGTCTGACTTTCATTAAAAGCTGAACAGAGAATTTTTTAAAAAAAATCGTAATTGTTACAAGAAAAAAATATTTTTTTTAAGTACATTAGAAATTGTCATTTGATGCACTCTCAGGTTTTCACTTACTAAAGATCCCTATTGACTTTGATAATCAACTTAATAATTCCTAATTTCTGTCCTGTCAACCATAAATCACACACATATATTTACATGAGTGCATTGTTATATCTGCTTTATAATAGAATTCATGTACTCTTTCTATTCTATGTATTGTGTCTTTACAGCTGCCTGTAATGTTCATGAAGAACACAGACTCCAGATCTTGTGGTAGGTAATAACTGAAATAAAAATATCTAGGCAAAATTGTTTGTGTAACCAAGTGCAATGCTTCTCATGAGTGATGAAACCACAATCAGAAATCTTCTGGGCTGCCTCTGGGTAGAAAAGACAAAATTTTGAACCTTTTATAATCTGTTTTTTAAACATTTCAAATTAGAGAATTCTTAGAATGAGCAAGAAATTCTTTTTTTTAAATATTAATTTGTTCATCTCATGCAAGCGGTATGGTATAAACCACCAACAAAATATAGGTCAGATTTAAAACCTATAGCACTTTGCAGCACTGTAGAATACTTTGTCATATTTACATTTAAAATTTATTAGACTCTGAACCAGAACCTAACAAAGGAAGTGAGAATGCCTCCTTCTACAGGAGCTCCATTTTATCATATGAAGAGCAAACCATATGGCAAACTCACTAGAAGACTCATGCTATTTAAAAACAGTAAACATTTTCTTATTTAAAGAACACAGAAGGAAATTGAAAGTTTGGTGACCAAGTTAATTAAAACACAGCATGGCACCAAAGGAAAGCAGGACCAAAATATGTTTGGTTTCAAACCCCGTGAAACAAGTCAGTATAAATTTGGCTTGGGAAGTTTGTAGACTATTTACAGGTCAACATTATATAACGTATAAATAAACAGCTCAAATATTGTTACATTCTTCATCTATCACAAGCATGCCATGCTGGCAAATGGTTATTTCACATCTTTAATATAGGTAAAGCAAGTAAGAGTAACTGATAAGAAGTGCTGGATTTTGAATTAGAAGTACAATGTTTGATGTTATGAATGAACCTTATGATCCCAGTGAAATAAAGATCCCTCTGTTCACTAACTCAGTGAAATTTCTTTTCTCTTTACTTCAACCTCTGCATTACAGGCATCCAAGTGTCTGAAAATTCTTCCTTTTTTTAACAAGTGAAAGGGCATAATATGGCAGGTATGTATGAGTGACAGGACCTGGCTTTGGACCTATTGAGGTTCTCTTTAAAATGTTAACCTCTAAAATACACTAGAAATACAACACAGAAATGCAGTAAAGTGAACTTCTGCACAAGGACAAAAGAAGTCGAAGATATTCTTTCCTAAATCAGACAGAAGTTATTAGTGAGTTGGCATTGCAAGCACTAGTGATCTGTCCTCTACTATTTTTATTCATATAAATGAATTGGATAATGCTTCTGAAAGCAATATTTCCATGTGATTTTAAATTAGGAAGAATAATAATTAATGAGGAACAATGCAGACAGTAACAGGACTAATAGATGACAAATGTAGTTCAATGCAGCTTAATGCAGAATAATGAATCTCGTAGTGAAGTTAAAAAAAAAAAAAAAAGGGAGAGAAAACCTTACCGCCTGCAAGCTCACACACACACACACAGAGAAGAACAAAACAAATGAACCAAACAAAGAAAGGGAAACAAAGTTGAAGGCATGTCCTTTCCTAAAAGGAACCCTTTGCCAGGCTTAAGCCTCCTGATCACCCAAAGATAAGAAAAAAAGTTAAAGTTTGGACAAACTCAGGGAAGATATGGAAAAAGAGATGATGATTATCACACTTAAAAAACTCTTTTTGCAGTTCTGTTCCTGACTTTTCCATTCCTTTTGGACCCTAAAGAGCTTGCCAGGCACTGAGCGCATGCATCAACAGTTACATTGATGCACAGACAGCAACTGTTGCAGAAATTTGTACTTTACTGTGCAGTTGGTGAGACTACTAGCTTCAATCCACCTTTTGCTGTTTGTCTTCAGTTAGCCTGGTAGCCACGGTTTCCAAAGGTTCCCTGTCAACACTACACTGTTGAAGGATATTTTCCTGAGTATATGCAGTGCTTATATACCCCACTGGCATGTCTTGTCTCCAAAAGGCAATTCACAAAGGAGTAACAGTTTTTCTTTTTATTTGTATAAATTCATTCATATGCCTTTTTAAAATCATTTATATGAATAGATTTTTATAATTAATCTTTTCAAGTAACTACTATCACATTAATGATACCAGTATTCTCCAGTACTGGAAAACTGCTGTTATTGCTGTTTATTTAATCTTGCCAGTTTTAAGCTGTAAGTGACTGAGCATTTAATCTGAAAGCTGCCTGGTGTGTTGATACAGCATTCAGATTCACGGTTTTCCTCTGAATCATAAAGCAATTTGGAAAGCACCCCTGCATTGTAAAACACGATCTTTATCACAAGCAGCTGTGATGTAGCTTCTCTGTGTTATGATATTGGGGTGGTATGGACATTCAAAGCTCTAATATACCGCATCGCTTTGGTACGTGCTTAACATTAAGGAACTGAGTATTTCTTTTGATGTGGATATCATCATGCAGTTTCTTAAAGAATTAGTCTTCCTCAACTGATTTTAATTCTTTTGATGTGTCCTATTCGAGAGTTACCCATTTTGTCTGGGAAATGCTCTATAGCCTTAATTTTTTTTTCTTTGTTCTTTCCCAATAGGAGATGCTGGATACTACTGCAATTCTTATTCCTCTTTCCTTAAAATTACTGGGGTTTACCCTGTGGCTCTTATTTTATACACAAATAATATTAATTGCATTGCATTATATTTTTTTCCAAAAGAAAGTTTACTCGCTGATTTGAAAGACTAAACTTTTACTTTTCTAAAAACAAAATATATCTATTTTGAAAATATTTGCATGTAGTTCTTCTTAAGAAGACACTTTTGTTTATTCTAAAATTGATTTTTCACTTTCTATTCCCTCTTTCACTTCCCTATTTTTTTTTGGAATTTAAGATCAGCTGGCTCACAGTACCATTTTTCTTGTACCTTGAAGAGTTGTTGTGCTGAGCTCTTTGAGTGAAAATGTGCTTCTTTCAAACACCAGATCCTGAACATCAAGGCCGACGAAAGCTATTTTGGTCAGATGGGAAGGGAAATTGCCTTGATTTTGTTCCAAGCAGGCAATTAAGAAATGATAAATTGGAATCCATGTAAAGCTGGAAACTGTAACTCTCAGGCATGTTATGCACTCTGAAGTGTAAAACACCTGATAATAATAATAAATAAAATTATTGTAAAAAAATGGAAATGAGCATAAGCTTATAAGAACGAAGTGATTTCAAAAATGGAATTTGTTTGGAAATTTTCATTTAATCCTATGAAATTAATAATTTTCTCACCTTTTCTATGTAATATTTAAGTCATCTGTCTCTTGTAATGTAAGAGTAATCTTTTAGTGCTTTAATTTATGTCCTTTCTATAATTTCCATGTGTAGTGTTTCAACTTGTAGCAAGCAGTGGCCATGGAGAAGCTGCAGGGAAGTCATGTGGCTTTCTGCTATACTAGGTGGCTGATCTAAGTCATCTAGCATATCAGAAACCTGATTACTTAATAACTTTTCTTAGTTTGGTTGGCTACATCTTAAAGCTAAAATCTAAATCCTAACTCCCACTACATCTTATAAAACATGTTGAATGGACAGCAGTATTTTCCAAGTGAATTTGTAGGTTTTAAGGCATTGCAAAAGGAAAGAAATTTCTTTATGTTCATGCAGAACTCTGATGTGGGAAAACCATTTTCAGCTCTTAGCTTGTTTTATATTTACAGACTGTTTTATTTTACTCTTCTCATGTGGAATAAACTGTGAATCTTTTAAAGTTCCAATTGGTAAATTCATTGTTAATGCTACTACAGCCATGGATGTTCTTTGTCAAATAGTAGGAACAAAATGATTGCTCATGGAAATTGTATTTCCTCATAAGCTCTTCTTCCAGATTATTTTGGACTAACACCGTCATGCAGAGCAAAATGGCACAGTTCTGAAGCTGCATGCAGGGAGCACAGCTTGGAGGCTGCTACCTATCATGCATTTCAAATTTCACTTAAGAGAATCTACCAGTTTCACTGATGTCTATTTCTAAGTGAATATTCATCACCTTGTATGTATAAAATTTTTCACAGCCATTGCAGTTTACAACCAATGGATATCTTCTTTTGATTAAGATAATAATTAAAAAAAGATATTTCACGAGACCTACTCAATGTTTATGCAGATAATATGATTTAAGTGAATAATATTGAAAATTTTATAGTACAGGGAATTCTGGAAAGGTAATTTAATTATTCTGATTACCTTCTTAAGTAACCTTCTTCAATAGCGGAATAATGGAATTTACTTGTCCACAAAATTATCTGAATTTGAACATTAAATTTGACATTTTTCTGGTCAGAGTTTGAAAAAGAAGCAAGTGTACTTTGGAAGGTCTGGGATTTCCTTGCAACCAAGTGTTTTCCTCTTTTTTCTATTTTTTATTTTCCTCTCTATGCTGCACTCTGGAGTAACACTTTGGTACTAACAAGTGTAGTAAAAGCAAAAATAAGTATTAGAAATGAATATATTTGTCTTTTCATGTGATTACCAACAAATATGTGTCTTAGAATTAATTCCCACTTATTTTTTTCAATGTTTTGTTACTTGTTTTTCCTCACGGGTTTGTGAATCTATTAAAATTCACTCTTTTAAGATTTCTCTTCCACTTACTTGACATCTTAAATGGAAAGAAAACACAGTCAGGGACTATTGTATTTTTGTGACGTATGATTTCTTCTTTCCACCTGAAGTTGATCTTCATTAACTGTTTCTGAAAGAAAAATGGGCAGTGTTTTAATTGGAGCACAAGGAAGTGCAACTGCAGAGAAACACTTAGAAAGAGAAGGTATCTGTTAATCACAATTAGAAGGAACAAAAGATTTAGCTTAAAGGTCATTCAAAGAAAGGGTACCAATGACTTGTTTTAATTTCCCAGTTGAGGATCAGAGTGAATGTGATGTTTCAGAGGAAAAGCACTTCAGATAATTCTAAGCAACAATGTAAGCCTTTGTTTTAAATTCTAATATGAGAAGAGCTTAGAAGTTGTTTATTTGATCAGTAGGTGGAATAGAATTTTTCTCACTTGGAGACCCAGATGCCTCCTCATTGGGAGAATCCTTCCTTTCAGCAGCAAGCTGTCTGAGACCAAACACACATCAGCAGAGTGACCACCTTCCTCTGTGATGACCAGCTCAAGCTTTGCTCCTAGTTTAAGCAGTTGGAGTTACACGGAATTAATGCTTCATGTCTTGAATTTGACTGACAGTGCTGTGAACAAATGGTACAATATTGGAGACGTGTGAACATCAGTGCGGTTGAAGTCCAAGACCGAATTACCTGTTGGATTCCTTGAAAGTCTTCTGCAATTAAATGTACTTAGGAGCCGAAACCCTATGAGCTGGCAACAGCATCTATACCTGTGCTTGCCTACCTCTGTGATAAAATTTAAGAGCTGCTGTTATGTCTAGAAGAGAAAGGGAAAGACTGCGTATCTGTTAACAGACATGGCTTTTTTGAAAGAAACCTCCAAAATAGAATTCATGTGCATGAAATTAAATATGCATATACATTTTGGAGGTCTGAGGTCTTAAACTGAAAGTTTCAGTTTAAGGATTTATATTCATTTGGGCTGTTTTCCTGAGATTGTACAGGGTCTAGTTTACAAATGCTGTGATGCGTTCTCTATATCAGCTTTAATTATATATAAAATTGTGGAAGGATTTAGAGGGGAAAACTGTTTTCATTTCAAGCCAGGTAGTATTCCAGTCATCTTGTACACCTTGCTTTTTGGATTTTGTTACCCTCACTATGAGATTTCTAATTTAGAAAGAGAAGTTTTCTCTCAATGTCAGACTGTTCCAGACAGTAGGCAGGCCCTTCTGCAGTAATTGAAATTAAAATATTTAATGAGTGTGATTTATTAATTTTCATAGTTGTGATAATGTTTATCTGCATTTTCATCAATGAAAGACTCATTTGAAGGACAATGAATTAAAACCTGTATCCTGAAAATGCAGAATTTTAAAAGATGTATGAATATTGATTTTATCACATTTCCTGTGAGATATTTATACTTTTGTTATGGTTTATTGATGTATCTCCTAAACAATACTTACTGCAAAAATAGAGAACAAAAAAGTTTCTTGCCCTGTGTTGGTTTTTTACTGTTCTTAAAATGAAAATAAATTACTTTATGTTAACTTCTTGTAAGAAATTTACTAGGAAGGGGTAAGATCCACAGTTCAAGTTCTACAATCCCAGAAATTTGGTAATGGTATGGGACACAGACTAAAATTTATATGTAATGTTTGAAGTCCTACTTTCACACTGGTAACCAGGAGTGAGTATTCCTAGGAAAGCAGAGCATGAATACCTTCTCAGGATTTGTGAATGTATGGCAAGTCACTGGGAGAGCACTGAAATTTCCAATGCCTGTTTCTTGTCAAAATAATATATAGAAAACCAACTTCTAAGCTAATCTATTGTGGCAATCCTGTGACCTTTCCCCAGAGCATGCCCCATAAGACCAAAGCCATTTCAGTGAGTCTGTAATTGGACAATTACCTTTTTTCAGCCTGTAAATGCTGGCTCGGGGACTTGTCTCCCATTAATCTTATGTTTAACAAATGGCATGTGCATATTTATTTCATAATGGTCACTACACATGCAGGAAAATGGTCTGTCTGCCATTTCTTATGGTTAAAAGTGTTTCAGCTGTCATTTGTTTCAGTCTCTCAGTGACCTAGTGGATTATTGCACTTAAATCCTTTTACTTCTGGAGACCTGGATGCAAATTGTTTTTATGGGTTACAAGGGAAATGTGTTGGCCTCAAAATATTTCATACCGGATCTTTGTACACAACAACAATCATCCCCATAAATCAGCATGATTAAAAATCTCTGTTCAGAAAAGCAATTTTAGATCCAAAGCAACACGATACAGTTCAGATTCCAGCTGAAGCACCCTAGCTTCTCACAGGAAGGAAGATGGGATGAAAAAAAGAATAGAAAGACATTTTCTAATGCACATATACTTTATTCAATTAAATTTTATTAGGCCTCAATTTTGCAGGTCTTTTTCTGGTAAAATTCCCATAAAGGAAAGAGAGAATTTTACCTGGAGACAATTTGCTTGACTGTTCCTGTAATTTTTGTGACTTGTGGCTAAAGTGAAGAAAGCGCTATCATCATATTTGTACAGCCATTAAAATCTCAGAAATTCTCTATTACTGAGTGTGTTGGGGGCACAATTACCAGAAAGGTACACCATACATGCATTTTTTGAGAATAGCCAAAAAAAGACTCTTCTGATGTGGAGGCATAAGTTCTAAACATCAAAAATCATGTTCTATTTGTTTTAAATAGAATCTTGATTTTCTGAGTCAAGCAAGTAAAGGGGACTTCAATTAAACCACTCATTTTGTGGTCACAATCAATAGCATTTAGAGTTTAACTATATTATTCGTCTCTTCAATCAGGTATTTGGACATCTAAATTCTCCAATTATTTGCACCTGCGATTGGCTGCAAGTGCAAAATTAGAGGTTGCATTTAAAAATGTGGACACAATGAAAAACAGAAGGATGCCAAATAAAGATATTCTAAGGTGTTGAAATACACTAAAATGGTTATTGTTCAACTATGACATCAGGCAAACAGCACCTGGCAGCTGCACAGCAGATTCAGTCCATTACGTGGAAATGGTGACTAAAGAACATGGAAAGGATCAGATTGAACAAAATAATTTTCTGCAAATAATAGTCAAAAAAGTTTATTTTCATTCTTTGAATACTTTGCAGACTACTGCTTTACGCATGGGAAAATGTAGTGAGAGTTATGCTGTGCTAGGCTCTGTGCAAGAAAAAAGTATAAATACTGAGGAAGTTTAGAAAATGCAGACAACTGAAAATGCAGAAAAGATTTGTGGAACTTCATGGACCTACTATGTAACTTTCTCCCATTTAGAGTTTAAAAAAACCTGTCCATTTTCCTGGAATTTAAAATCCCATTCTCATTTTACTAAATTTTAGTCAGGTCTGCAAGGGCTGGGTTTTGGTTTTGATTTTTGCTGGTGGGGGTTTTTTATCAACATTTGATAGTGAGTATTTTGAGAACAACATCACCAATAAGGAAGCATTTTAACATATTTGGAAAAAATTATTAATTTTCAGTATCAATATGTTATCGATATCTGGTTTGAATTTTGTTTTTCATGGTTACTTACTTTTCCTGCCCACACCAAAATTTTATAGTGAAAAACTGTTGGTTTACCAATTTGCTGTTAGGGAATCTGTTTCTTGAGTTTGGTTTTAAATGTATACCAAGATTACAAAAGATGTGTATGTTTAGCTGTAAAAACTTTGTAAATAGTCTATACAAACATATCAAATAAGAATATTTATGGACAAGGTCAAATGAAAAACAGCTATAAGTGTGAAATTTCACTGGGGTAGATGTAGTGGAAGAACTAGCAGGAAAATTAAGAAACTCCCTTTTATTTAATGGATTTTTTTATACCAAGTTAAGATTGTTATGAAGTATTTAATTATGAAAAATTATGTGGTGTTTTTGTCTTTTATATTCTGGGCCCTTCTTGTCATAGGGTAAATATGGCAAGAATTGGACAGCTAGACTAACTGAATATGACAACAGGGGAAAGAACAAAGAAAAAAGTCTGTTGTAATTTAATTTTTAAAGGTACCATCATTTATTTTCAGTTGGCATTCAATTTTCAATACACTCATTTTAAAATGCATTACTGTTTAGTTTTGAATGTTATGGTAATTTGGGAATTGACTTAGCTTTTCTCAGAGTTAGAGATTTGAGGCATATTAATTAACATAAGTTTCAGATGACAAATGGTGCTTGAAGTTTCCATGTCTTTTAATTCATTTTTTATTAGAACATGGATGTTTTTCTGAAATATAGATGGCATTTGCCAGGCAAAATGGTCATCTGATTTCAACATACAATGTGATGCTTCAGTGAAGTTTGAACTTTAGAGTGATTTAAAATTCATTGGTAATAGTGCTATAAAGGCCGTGTTCCCTGGCTCAAAATGCAATAAACTGCAGGATAGTATCCCCTTTGCAGCCACACTGAACCTTCAGTCTATTTCATTCAGGGCATTTTTTTTTTTAATTCACTAACCTGTGAATTCCAGCTGTGCTTCATCACGCTTGCATTGTCAGAAGCAGGTGCTGGTGCATAAGGATTTTGTTAAGGGAGGGAAAGCGAGTGGCATAAACTGAATTGTATTTGTTTAGAACACACTAGAAATATATTTATGCCTACCCATTAAAAAACTAACACATACAGAATAAAAGGAATTCTTCAGAAGATAAATTAATTTTGTCATATATTTATAAATCTAAGATTATGCTTGTAATAGCCAATCTGGAACAGTTAACATGAAATGTTTGAAAACAAAACACCAAAAAATGAATTTTTCACACTCAATTTTACTTCCTACTAAGCTCAGAAATTATTAAAATTAAAAACATTTTCAAGATTCCCAATGCTTCTTGAATGCATAAATAAACTAGATGGTAAAGGGCCTTAATTGAGACCCCCCCCCNTTCTAGTCACATGCACAAGGTGAAATTCACCAGTTATGTTACCTTTAAAATAGCTTGTCAATACTGTTGTTCATCAGTTGACATTAAATATAGTTGGTCCATTTTTCCCCTCTGGATATACAAATTACCTTTTTGCTTAGAGTGCTACATGATGCTCTGTGACTTCTCTGCACTTGAATCTTCTCATGAATCCTGTGCTTGCTTGTGCATAACAATAAAAATACTCATCACTCTTTGCTAGAGCTCTAACAGTTTCAGGAAATGCAACTTTAAATATGTGCATCAGGGAGCAGCATGAACAGAGCTGCTCCTCAAGAGCAGACAGCAGGACCTGAGGGTGGCTCCAGCTGGGAGTGTGTCCCCATCAGTGGGGTGAGGTCCCACATGGGCCCAGTCCTGCAGGCAGAGGTGGGTGCTGGTGGTGGGGTCCAGGAGGCACAGACAAGTGAGTCGTTGTTTGCCTCTGGGGTCGTTCCATAGAAATCCAGCCTGGAGGAAGAGAAGACAGGCCCAGAGACCAGGCTGCAGACCAAGCTGCAGAATGAGGCCAAAGTCCATCCAGGAGACAGGGAGGCATACAGCATATCTTCCAGGGGTCCAGGAAAAAACACACAGGGCCTGGGTCTGTATATGGTGCAGGGCCAGAGACAAGACTGGACAAAACAAAACTCAGGCAGTGACTCACACTGCTCCTCCTTGCATTTTCAAAGTATTTTATCTAGCTGATAGAAAATCACATTCTAATTTATCACTTATGAGAAATTTTCTCCAAATGTTTTTAATATTTTAAGCCTCTGTTACATCTGCATTTATATTTGAAGGTATCACTATTTCCCCATCTTTCTATGAGTTACCTGTTGCCATTTGAGAACATTGTTTTTGAAGGCATAAATGCAAAATGGCTCATGAACTCAAATCATTCCCTGACAATGAGACAAGAAATTTTAGAATGTTCAATTATTTTACCCAATGACATATGTGTACTTTTCAGAAATGTTTTGCCTCTTTTACACCTTGAGAAAATGTTTTAGAACATTAATGTTTTGTGGGGACTTCTTGATGTGCAGGAATTACTGGCAGCCTGAGATAAAAAGGCACAAACTATAGCCATGTTGATGCCCAAGAAGAGTGTGGATTCTGACAGTAGTATTCTATTACCTTTGCAGTACATTTCATTATTTCACATGGTTCAGCATTGGCATTACAAGGATATTTAATGCCTATAGTGTTGTTTCGGGGTTTTTTCTTAACTTTTTAATCCTACTGATAGCTATGCAATGAAACCTGAAAACAGACTAGCAATAATTTACTTTGTACTGAATCATTGAATACTTGAATAATTGAATACAAAGACCATTGAAAAGCATGAAAACTGTTCTTAGGAGTTGGACAGTACTTCTTGATATTCAAGGCTGCTAGCTGATGTCAGGCACAGGATGGAAAAGCCTTTTAAAGCAAAGAAAACATTTCCACCCATCAATGTTTATGGAAAAATTTCTCATTAACTGAAGTTGATAGTTTCATATGCACACTGAACAGGAAAAGGAAACTATATATTGCCTGTTCAAATAAAGTCTTTAGTATTATTGATTTGCTGTGAAACAAACTCAGGTGAGTATGAAATTTGTTTAGGACTGCAGCATGCAATCAAATTTAATTCTCCTTAATCACTTGCAAATGCTCTGTTGACTCTGATTATTTTGAAGGAATTATTTATGTGAGTTTCCTATATTTTATACCACGAGAAACAAATAAGAAAACTGAAACTTCTCTGTAATGGAGGAGTACTGACAATCTGAGACAAAGACACTGAATAATTACACTGAAAGTGTTTTATTAAATGTCATTAATTTTATTTTCTTTTACTGTAGTCAACATATAGGATGTTTTATAGCATGGCAGACTATAAAATTTTATAGAGTTGACATCTTGCTCTATGCCAAAACATCAAATTGTGGTAAAGAGCAGGGAACGTAGTGAGGTGTCAGCAACACTTGTACTCAGCTGAGGTTTCTGAGGTGGTAGACTAAGTTCAAGACCCCGAAGTTTAATGCCTGATAATGCAGAAGGCATTGACGATCCAAGTCAAGAGAATGGCTTGGTCTGCTAGGCGTGATCATTTATGCACAACCCAGGGGATCCTCACGGTGCCGAACACAGACCACAGCTATAGATGCATCTGTTCAAAGCTACAGGTGGTGATGCCAGCTTTACCTGCATGAATCATGGATCTCTGCCAATTATTTTCTAGAATTGTCTTTCTGGACACATATCTCTCTTTACAGAAAAATGCCTCAGCCATAAGATACAGGCTATACTGTGCACAAATAGAGCTGAGATGCTCTCCTCCAGCTTTCAAATTATTGCTGAGCAGAATCAAGATCCAAGAGAAAAGCAAGCTAGAAAAATTTATCATGCAACCAAGAGACAAACATTTTTACACACAAAACCTTACTATGTGCAAAAAGGGGGCACAGCATGCACATGCAGGTCTAAGAACCTCTTTTTAGTTCAATTAACAGTTTAACAACCTAATTGACAAAAAAACTAGCCTCTCTTCTTATTAGTCCAACTCCAATAATTTCTAGTCTAAATTACGTCATTATTACAGAAAAACCTCATCCACAGCTACAACTTTCATATAATTTCAAATACCATTTTCTTTGATATTGTACTCACCCCCCCCACCAAGATTTTCTGGACCTTAAAATTTACAATCAAGATTCACCAAACAATAGGGTGCATGGGGGTGGGAATGGGGGTGGGTGTATTTTAGAGAATCATCATTGTCATGAGTTCTTTGATATGAGTATGTTCTTCTGGGTGAAGGTTTCTGCCTCAGTCTCCCTGTTCACTTGTTCTTTCCTTGTTGCTTCTCTGGAAGGTTTTAAACACCTAATTGGCTAAATAAATATTAGTTGTCAGCTAGAATTGCAAGTCCTCTAGTGGACTTCACCTTTGGATGTAAAACTTCTAAAAAGTTTACTAGCATACATATCATCTGAGTTATTTCAAATTTTAAAATCCAGTTTTTTATTCACAAACTATTTGGCCTGTGAAACCTCTTTGTATGTTACAGCTGTAGAAAATGCAAACAATATCTATTCTGCCAACCTTCTATGTCCTTTCCCTTCAAACTAGACATTCAAGAACATACTTAAACTGTAGATCAAGCAGTACATGAGCTTAATTACAATCTAATGGTAGAATTCATCTAAGAATAAACCGAGCATTATAGTGAAAGGGGTATGAAATACCCACATAAACACTTCTAATGCTCATTAATTTTCACATAAACAAAGGTATTTTTTTCCAAAGCATAACAGTTCAAAAAACAAAACCAAAACAAAAACAAAACAAAACAACAATAAAAAAACAAACAAACAAACCCCCAAAACCAAACAAAAAACCCCTCAGGAAGCAAAATTAATTAAACTTGAAGTAACTTAGATTTCTGTTTTCAGGTAAATATATTTTTTTAATTGTCCTATAGCAAGATTCCTAAAAGTTAGTGCTTTAAGTTTAATGTACAAATGAACTTAGAAGCCTTGTTTTATAGTAGTAGTACATGAGCTTTAAAATCTTGTTGCGGCACTTGCTTTTGTAAAGCTTGTTGTAAAGCTAAAATTTCACAGTTGCTCTTGAAAATGCCATTATATGAATTCAAGTACTTTATAAACCCTCAGATATCTGCCTCATGCTAACAAACTTAGTAGACTGTATTTTTCCCTTAATACAGCATAGCAGGAATGCCAAAAGGCATTACCTGAAGACACCCTGTGCTGCTTTGCACTTCACACACTCTTGAATTACCAGTGGGATGATTCAAGACAAGAAGGGGTTTTGTAACAGATATTTATTACAAACACTTACATGGAATGGCCATATGAAAAATTCCCCAAAAAACCAGTGCAACTGGTTGAAACCAATCATCTGTTTGTTCTAGTATCATTCTTCAGAGGTGGTCAGAATAGTTGTACAGAGAATAATATGAGTAAATGTAGAGATATTTATTCTCTCTGTCATATCATAATTTAATTTATTGCCTCTTCTTCTGGAATTGTGAATAATTACTCCCTGTGCTACCCACAATCACAGACTATTATACTCCTCTCAAGCTGTTTCTTTTCCAGGTTGAATAGTCTCAATCTATCCCACCGTTAAAATAATTTCAGTGATCGCCATTATTGCTATCTGTTTCTTTTCTAATTGTACTTCAAGATTTCTGACATTGAACAAATAGGATCTTACTGTATTAAAAATCATGTGTATAGCAAAATATTAAATTGCAAATATTTGTCTCTTGTTCCTTTCCTATCAACCCACAGGGTTCAGATTGTCAGTTGTTAGGGGGTTTTTTATCACTGGTGAGATTTTGTTTCCATAAAATTATCTAGTATTACTCCAAAAGCTGTCTCATGAATAATAATATCTTAATCTGAACAAACTTCTAAATAATGAACTGCAAGATTTTCAGATACAAGTATTTATATATAAATCTTTCATGTTCAGTTCAATCCATTCATTGTATTTTTAAATTATCTAGTTTTTCTGCATTGTGGATTTGTGAATACACAAGTAAGTGTGATTAAAAATATTGTGATTATATTTTTAAGGGCCCTAGATGTGATCCTCCTAGGCCTCAAAATCTCTTTTGACCAAAATGATACCCGCTCTAGAAATACCACCAACATGATTATAAAGTGTTTTAACTTAGACAATATTCACATTCATTTTGAAACTCCTGATAGAACAGTTCAAAAGACTTTCATTTGCACAGGTTAGCTGTAGATAGAACATGGAGAGCTGAGTAAAAATATACCGACTCATAGGCCAGGCAACCCACACCCAGGTTTGCATGACTAGAGCACAATCTCTTCTTGGCTGTGGGCTCTAATACTTGCTTCATACTTGCCCTGCTATTCTGTATTTAGTTCCCCTTCACAATTAACAGGAGTTATAGTTTAGAATCAAATTAAAATGAGTTGTAATTTAGGATGAAATTTGTGGGACTGTCATGTCAATGAGAAATTACATCATAAAAGCCTGCACAGTGACTAACTGTATATCACAAGAGCTCCACGTATTAAAAAAAATGGATTAATTAAATAGTTTTTTGTTGCTGCAAGTAAGCAAAATGCTCCTAGAACATTATATTCCTTCATGATGCAAAATATTGGTGATACAGAGTAACAGAATTTTTCCATGAATTTTATTTAAGTATTCAAAGTCCACAGAATAAACCTCTGCAGTAGTGTGGCTACTTTGCAATAAAGAAACAAAATCTTAACCGTCCAACATGATACATTATATTTTTACCAAAATATCTGTTGAGAAAAGAAGACACGTCACAGCTCATTGTTTCTTGATCTTGTAATGCCTTACTCATAAACAAAGACGTTTTCCAGTTTCCTAGTTTCTAAAAGTCAGATTATATCACTGCCCTCATAGTGCAGCTATGAGACATGATAGATATGCAAACATGTTTTTATTTTTTTTCCAGAGTAATGATAGACACGCATCTACAATACCCATAAGCTTCAAGATCTCTTTCCTTTTCCTTCCTCTAGTTACTTTCCCATCTATAACTGTCCCTAAACTTCTGTCCTGAACTACCAGCAGAACTCAAGTGCAATAGCAAAGCATTGAATTCAATGTTCATGCCTTATAGAAAAAGGATTTTATGAAAGAATACATGATGTCAAAGCAAACACTTCCTTAATACAGTAACTACATAACCATGTAATGAAGGATCAGAAAAGATGTGATCAGTTTAGCCTTTTAATAATATTTAATAATAAAAAGTTCATTTTAATTTATTCCAACTCAAAAAAGTGGCACATTACATATAGAATTACTGTGAAAATTATGTTTAAATTGAATGAAATTCAACCTCACAGTTTTGTAGAAGTACAGATTGGCTTTTGATTTGCCCCAAGGCACTTCTGTTGTATCTCCTATTTAAAATCAGTTGCTGCTAATTCCTTGATTTTTATTTCAGAGTCACCACTTTGGATGATTAAAAATCTTTTATGTTGGAGTGCTTACTTTATTTCATTAGGCAGTGTGTTAAAGGAAATCGGAGGCTGGTTTTGTTGGGGATGAAACCTGAGGGGAATGTTCTGAATTTCTGAGAAACTTTTAGATATTTGGGGATGGCAGGAATGGGAAGTGTCTGTTTCTTTTGTTGTTGTGATTCAAATTCTCTAGAGATTTTCTTTGTGAAAACATAATATCTAATGAAGATTTTTGAATTTGTCAAGTGCGGTTCTTTAATAAAACAGATGTAATAACTAAACAAATTTATTCAAATTCAGAAAGAATGATGAATCACAGGAAAACAAGTTAAGGTTGTGACATATGTCCAAGGTTTCAGGTTCAGCAATTAGAACTGAGATTCTGTGCAGGAACTCTTAGAGCAAGTTGTGTTTTATGATCAGTCCCTCTCAGCACTACTGCTGTTCTTTCACAGGATTTTATGACACCTTAGCTGCTCTTCAGATATCACATACAACAGGCAGTGTAGACCCCAGAAGAACATGATATAATCTCAAAGTACTTTGGTACACTACATTTGAGCCCATTTACTGAAACTATATTGAGACTGTGGACCTGTTGCTCTGTCAGTTGTAATGTCAGTCATCTTGATCAGAGCTCTGAATGCAACACCTTGCAACTCCCATTGGACCTCTTCTCCCAATTTCCTTCCTGTGGAAACCATGGTGTGAGGAAGAGGAGCAAAAGAAACTACCTGTGTTATGTTCTACAGTGAGCATTGACTCATCTGGGAGATGCATGTCACTAAAGACTGGGAGACTCATCCCAGACTGGGTCATTTGGATACAGCCTTAGAGAGCTCTGAACAACAGTCTGAGTGACAGCACATTCCTGTGATCACTGACAAGGTCCAGCACTTCATGAATGTCCACATTGTTTCATGTTACACCCAAAACTCTGCCCCTTTTACCTTGTGTCCTACCATATATGTCGTGAAATAGCCCTCAGGAGCAGTTTCATAGCTATCATTTTCAGTCCCTTCTCCAGAGAACCCTGTAACCAGAAGCTGGGGGACAACCACTAGAGATGCTGCAAGCACAAGCCAATAAAATATTTTGCTTCAGTGTTTCCTGCAAACATAGCCATTTTTGTGACAGTAGATTATAGTTCTCTGTATCTAAACAATGCAGATACCCCAACTGCAACACTCATCTGCAGGAAGGAGAAACAACTGACCTAATTTCTTTGCAATAGTATATACGGAATACAAACCCAGTGATTTCCTGTTAGAAATATCTCTGCTGACATAAATGCAATTCCCTTCTAGTGTCATTTCTTTTCCCCTCTTGCTAAGAATGAGAAGCTTTCCAGCATGATAGTAGTGAACAGTGTAGAACAGTATATTTGGCTGATAACAATAATATGCTAATTTTATTTCAGAGTATGTATCCTACACATTTTTTCCATGTAGAATAAACTTAAACCTTCTGTAAATGATCATATCTTTTTAGTTACTAGACTAGTGGCCAGTATTCTTGACACAAGGTTGGAAAGACTGATAAGAATCACTCAGGGGAAAAAAACAGTGCTTAGAAAAGTTTATAAGAAGACAAAGAAGATTTTTGTTACCTATATTTTTTAGACTGGGCTTTCTATCCTCCAGTTGCCTGCTGAGACTTGTTTGAAGTGTTATCTGTCCCCTACCCTTGGACAAAACAAAGCCATATAAAAAAGGTGCCCGTTGGAAAGGGGAAAGTCTTCCTGAGCATACATCATCAGAAAAACCTACTTATGAACACTGTGACAGTTGCCCCCTGCACTCACAGTACATGTGCTTCATGGGCTCCAAAATTCTGCTTATCATTGATAGAGTGCCTCATTCACCTGCTCTGCTGGAATATAAATAAGATTTCTCGGGTTGAAAGAAAAGGTTAATATGCAATACATAAACAACACCAGAATCTCAGCTTACAGAAAATAACCTGCTATGCTAGTTGGGTGGAACACAAATTGAATTTCAGAGTAAATGCTTGTTGTTCGAGGAGAGGGAAGTCAAATTTTCAAGAACACAAAGGGTTAAATCACAGTGCAAGGACTGCAAGCACTTCTCATGGCAACAAATATTATGAGAGAAAGATGCCAAGATTCAGTACCTAAAAGGAAGATGAAAGTGAAAGAAAATGCTTAAAAGATAGGTAATTAAATACATTTAAAATTTTCTTTTAACTTTGTATTATACTGATTTGTTTTGAGCATGTAAAGAAAATTTAAGATTTAAAGAAAAAAGCTTTTCCCAACTTCTTCTTTCTTATTCAAATACTGCTCAGAATAAAGTTCTAAACTTTTGTTGTTACTAAAAATAGGATAACTTTAGAACTCTTCCGGCTCTTACACATTTTTGGAAATGGAAGCTGTAGTTTCAAGATTAAAGCTATAACGATAGTCTGCTATAAATGCAGTGAGCAAAACAAAGGAAGAGAAGAAGCTTACTGCAAGTCAGACCTGTTATGAAGTAGAACACTGTTGAAATAACATGTTGTTTTCTCTTAAAAAAACCACATTGTTCCCTTCATAACTGCAGTTCCTGAAATCAAAGCTCTAGAAGAATCCCAGGAGACCTACAGACTCTAGCAGTCTGCTAAAATCCTTTATTGAGTCTTGATCAGCTCTTACTCTTACAGAGACTGTTTTCTTATGGCACTTCGTGTCCTTCCATTCATATCTCCAGACATTTGGTGAGTAAAGCTCTCTCTGAAGAAAAAGTTACTTGTTTTCAGTTCCAGTCCAAAACAAACACACAAAAAACCAACCCCCCACAAAACCCTCCACCCAACTTCTCCAATCTAGAAGTCAGAATAAATAAAATACTTGAGCACCTTTATATTCATTACTTCACATTTTTGGTGCCTTCACTTCCATTTTATAGACCCTACAGAAGTACTCAAAGCATAGAGCTGAGCACGAAGGTTCACTGTGCCTTAAGGAAAGTTAGAATTATCCAGAAGAATGGACTAGAGCTGTGTGACAAGAAGCACAGCAATGTAACTGAAATCATTCCCGTTTCTGAAGGTCGTGCACCTGAAGCGTAGTTGATAAAAACTGATGCCATAATGATTTTTGCTTTTTCATATACTGCTCTCATATCCCCCTCCATATACACTTTTATGCAGCCTTTATGTATCCTTAGTGCTTTTAACCCACTTACTTGTAATTCCCTAAGTCTGATAACTCGCTTAGACCCGAAGTTCTGTTAAGCCAAGAGACTAAACATCTTGGAAGCTTCGTAGTTAGGGGGTCAGCAAGCCCCAAACCAAGGTCCTCTCTAGAACATGTTCTGTAAACTAAGATAGACCCATGCAGGGGGGGACATTCCTTACGAGGGGGCTTCTCCTGAGCCTCCCATTGGGAAATCTATGATAGATATGCTAATATGCAAGCTCTATAATTGTATAAGCAAACCATTGTGGGGGGGTTTTTCCGTGCATTCTCCGGTGTGCACTATCCAACGTGCATTCCGTGTATCGCTCCGGGTGCAGGGGGGGCATTCCTGCGGGGTGCTCCTGCCTGGGCCCAAGGATCCTTAAATAAATACCAAGGTAAAATCCCTTTTCCCCCTCTAACCGTGTTTGGCTTTTATTGTAAGCCCAGGAAAAGGTATCAAAACCTTTCCACATTCTAAAACCTGAATGCTTTACAGAGAATCTTTGTACCTACACATAATTGCTGTAGCACCTGGGGACACCCGAGGAAGGTCTTCAGATGGAGATCCTGGGTTTAAGTAATGTACTAATAGAACTATTGGAATTATTTTTTGCTCAAGATGTTGGAGGTACTCATGCTTAGTATTTACTTGATGTTTTAGTGAAAGGGAATCATAGTCTGAGAGGGAGAAAAAGGAAGCATGTTCATACCTATATTGCCTGGTAATCAGGCAGAGCTCTAACTTTTAGACCAGTTCTTGAGAGTAAATAAATGGGTAAGTGGACATTTTGGCTAATTAGACATTCAGTGGCAATTTAATGTAGAGACCAGAGTTGCCAAGACACCAAGTTAGGAAGGCATAAAACCCTAAAAATTTCTTATTTTGTCTCTTCCCTGTGGAATGAATCTTACAAACTTTATTGAACAGTGACATAGTTTTTTATAAATACAGTGGAGAGGTACCTTAAGGGTAAAAGCATTATAGCCTGGGACCCCTGGAGCTGGTAAAATCCCTTATACTGCATACTTGGAGATTTTTAGAGCATTCTTTGTATCATCAGAGCAGTTCCTTATTCAGCTACATTTTCATATTTTTTGAGAAAATACTCGCAGTGATAGCATTAACAATGCTGAAAACCAGAATTCTGTTGTTTTCCAGAAATAGTTTTCAAAAGGTCATGCTCAAATCAAAGTAGCAAAGGACAGTACACTTGGAAAAGCCTTCTAGACTATTGATTGGCTAATTTTTTCCAAATGTTTTCTTTGTGTTTTCTTTGTTGTTCAGTGTGTCTTTGTGGTTTACTGTAAAGAAAGAGTAGCAATGTTTTTCTCAAAGCTGCATATTGGTTCTGCAGCTTTTCCTCACAAGACATGGCACATTTGTTTGAAAGGAAATATATAAGAATGGTCACTAAAGTGAACAACATGGTCATAGAATAGATTTTATTCATATCCATTTACACATATCAACTCTGTGTATAACATATTTCATTTCCTACCAATATTACTGACATTTTTGTCTTTTTTATGTTGTCCTATCTGAGGCAAAACTGGAAAGTATGAGTATAAATTCTTCCTTTGCAAAATTCTGAAGGACTTGAGCCTTTGACTTGCATGTATGTGGATTGTGCACCAGGCTAATGGCTATTCAGGATGGAGTAATCAGTCTGCTGGAGCTGTTCCAGTTGTATAGGATCAGTTAGACTAGAAAGAGACACTAGTCCAAGACTATTGACAAATATTATGATAATGAGTCATGGGAACACAGAGGTGTGAACAAGTCCTTTTATGTCCTCGTGACAGCTTCAACTTTTATCACAGCTGTCATTTAAAAAAGAGGTGTTTATTTATGTGGAGTCATTTACCTTGTGCAGGACAGACTGAGAGTTTTACACCAGAACACTTGTTGTACTCGTATAGAAGTCAACAGTTATGGGCTTAAAATAAGTGATCTGAGAAAATCTAATTTTTTAAGACTAAATTTCTATACTTTAGAATTTTGAATTTTTATTTTGTGGCTAAAAACTGTGGACAAATTAAAAAATTGGCTAAATTGGTAAATGATTTTAAAAGTCTCTGTTTTGCTAATTAATATTTTCCAATGGCATTAAAACAAAAATAATCCAGTCAGTTCTACAGTAGAGTTACTGCCCTTAATAACAGAAATATGCTTTCTCACTTACTTTCCTGACATTCAACTTATATTGTAGGTTGATGCCACTTGTGTAGTTTTAAAATAACATTGTGGAGTTCTTCTACAGCAGATGTGCAGCTGTGCCTGTTATATAAAATCAGAACTATTCCGACAGATGAAAATATGCATGTCCTCAATCCACTGTGATGAGGGCTGATAAAAGACAGCTCTGGACATGAAATCTTATAGCCACATTGTAGTGGCACAATACCTAAGTTGTTATACCTTGGCATGCAGGTCAGTTTGGGAGCAGAATTTCATCTTCTGCCTAATGGCTAATATCTTATTAAATCAAACCATCAGCAGGAGAATTTGCATCAGTCTTAGACTACAAACATAACTCCCAATTTCTAAGATTTTGTGTTCATGGAAGGAAATATTCTGCTTTTAGAATATTTTTTACAGTTTTCTCCCTCCAAAAAGATGTTTTTCAACTATTATCAAGCAAAATCCCCTTGACCTGCTTTAATTCACCTATAATTTAAAAAGAATGCAAATCAACAGTTCTCAGTGTAAATTTTACAGCTATTTCCTATTTCAAAACTAATTCTAACCAAAGTAACTGCACTTGAAGCTTGAAAAAATGAGATAGACATAATTTTCTTTGAGTGATGAGATCCCGGGATGAAATTTACCATGCTTGGTCTCTACCCAACAGATAATTTTATTTTTTTAGAGTAAAATCCATTTATCTGTTCAAGGGGGCCTTTGGTTATTGTGCTGTGAAGTAATATAACCTTCTCTTTAAAAAGGGCTGTTGCAATAAGTACTCTGAAGTTTCCATTGAGTAGCAATACTTCTGCTTCCTTAAAAATTTTTTTGAAAATTACAGTCCTTTGAAAAAAGCTTTTTGAGCATAAGTAGTAGAAAAAAGACTATTTTGTTGTCACTATTAGAGTGTTTAGTATGCAGTACAGCCCACGTACACAGTCTAAATTATAGAGAACAATCATGACCAGAACAGGCATCTTGCTACGCTGCCGTTGCGGGGTAACATCTGAAAATTAAGCACCTCATCCCAGTGAGATGGCCTGGGGCAATGATGGTCCCATGCAACCCAAGAGGTGAGAGGAAGAAAGCAAGTCCAGATCTCTGCAAGTACATGAAGAACAAGGCTGCCTGTCCCTAGGCCATGAGCTTTCCAGTCAGAATCTCCAGATCAGGTTCTCATCTGGGCAGGGCTGGCATCCAACCGAGTGGCTCTTTGTTACAGAAACCCCTTTTTATCTTAACTTTCTTGAAATACCAAAACTCCAAAAGGCAAGATATCAACAAATGGGTTCAGGCCACTGAGCCTCCATCTTTTCCACCTTCCTCATCAGAAACAAGTGCAGCAGCTATTCCTTTAAAATCCCCATTTTCTATGGCAGAAGTGACTTTGATCTAGCTTTGAGGATTCATATCCTCAAAGTCAAAATTAATTTCTGCCTCTAAGGATTTTCTGGGTCTGATGCCTACATTTTCCCTATGCCATGGTGTTCATTGTGAACAAAGGGAATGCACACTCCAAAATGGGTCTCACAGTTCCGGCAGCAGATTTCTTGATGACTTTTTTTTATTTATTTAGGCACCTGTGCTGCATATGAAGAATTATTTCAGGTGCATCTTTGGATTTTTTTCCTGGCCACTGCATTTCTAACCATCACCACAGACTTCAAGCACCATTATTGCTTTGGCTGCTGGTGTGTTGCTGCGGTTGTCTCTAGTATCAGCCAAAGCTGAAGTAACCTTGTATCAAGAATAGAATCGGCAACAAGAGGGAAAACAGGCCAGATGCTTTGATTCATCAGTTGTATCAAATTGTCTTTATCTTTTGTAAGTAAGGCTCCAAGCCTTGTAAAATTATGGGCTCTCTTTCATAGGCAAAATCCCACAACTGAGATTCTAAATCTACAGAAGGGTTTCTTTGAGACTGAACTCAAAAGAATGTTTCAGGTACACATTCATAAGTATTAGGAGAGAACTCTGGAATGAGGCTAATAGAGGAGCGAGACACACTCTGTCCAGATAAATCCTAGGGGTGATCCTGCTGTAATTATGAGTTTCTCTGCTAACAGATGTTCACATTCAGAATCTGCCTGTGGGTAATAGAAGAGATTAACATTTGCCAACCAGTGACCTTGTGTTTTATATGGCTTTCCACAATCTACCAGCCTCAGAACAATCAATATCAGTACTAAATAGGCCAAAAACATGAAAACTGGATGAGCATTTCCAGAGATGTAAGCCATATCCATTAAATTTTAATTAAGTGAAAACTGCTTTAAGAGCTAGAGTCTTTTTGTCTTTTTTTTTCTTTTTTTTTGCACAGGTAGCTTAGAAATGGGCAATTACTTTTCTATTTTTGAAAAGATTCCTGATTTCATAACAAAGTTTTCCTGAGTTCATTTAACTAGGTTGTTGACCTGATTGGCACAGCACACAGTTTGAGACAAGTTAACAGAGGAATTGAAGCAAATTCACTGAAGCTTATTTCAAGTTTGACTGGCAGTGACATTTTGCTTTTAGAAGAGAAATAAGAAAAGTTCGAACGATAATTCTTTTGTTCTTTGTTCAGAAAAAAATACTGATTAATTTTTTTCCTCCATATAACAATCTAGGTATCTTTTAAGGTGCACAAGGTCATAGTTTATAGCCTTAAAAGGTAAGTGTGGCTAACAGTTAATAGGGAACTGAGCACAATTAAAAGGATTAAAGATCAAGCTTGGTGAAAGATGAGAAGAGGTTCATGGGCTATTGGGGGATGTTAAGACTTACAAGAACGGGGGGTTTTTTGTGGTTACCTAGAACTAATTAGGTAGGAAAAATAATTTTGTCTGGCTTTTCATTAGTCACTAAAAAAATATGTTGGAATTCTGTGTAGATGAAAGAGAAAGCTAGTGGCTGCTATGTAATTCCTTGTGCATCTTGGGGTGATTTCCAGTACACACAATTATTAGAACAGCTTTTATATGTGAGTTGATCAAAGGAGTGTTCTTAAGTGAAGCAAAGAGTAGGGATTGTAATTAAGGAGGGTCTAGAAAACATGTTTTGTGAGGAAGCTGGGGTTGTTTAGTCCAGAGAAGGGGAGGCTCAGGGGGACCCTATCACTCTCAACAACTGCCTGAAATTAGGTTTTAGTGAGGTGGGGGTCAGTCTCTTCTGCCATGTCTCAACTGAAAGGACAAGAAAAAATTATAAATTGTGCCAGGGGAGGCCCAGATTACATATTAGAAAAAAAAAATTCTCAGAAGGAATGGTTGAGTGGTTAAGCTTTGGAATAAGTTGTTCAGGGAGGTGGTAGGGTTGCCNCAGAGAAGGGGAGGCTCAGGGGGACCCTATCACTCTCAACAACTGCCTGAAATTAGGTTTTAGTGAGGTGGGGGTCAGTCTCTTCTGCCATGTCTCAACTGAAAGGACAAGAAAAAATTATAAATTGTGCCAGGGGAGGCCCAGATTACATATTAGAAAAAAAAAATTCTCAGAAGGAATGGTTGAGTGGTTAAGCTTTGGAATAAGTTGTTCAGGGAGGTGGTAGGGTTGCCATCTCTGGAAGTGTTCAAGAGGTGTATGGATGTGGCACTTGAGGATATGGTTTAGGGGTCATTGTGGTGGTGCTGATGGTGCTGTGGGGTGCTTCAGGGTTGAGCTAGCTGATTGGGAAGGTCTCTTCCAAAGATGATTCTGTGATTATGTGATTCTGTAAAAAGGAAAAGAGACCAACTCAAAATTTGAATTTCTATTTTAGTAACTATTCCAATTTAAACACACAAATAACTTACTTGAATTTTAGGATCTTCACTCCACTGCAAACTCAGCTCATTGTGTTATGAATCCTTTGAATGTATGGCTTAGCATGCAGGATGGCTGACTGGCCCTTACAGAAAAGTCTTCAGCCTGAATATAAATGTGATGGCAAAACATAAGCCTCACACTTGCTGGTTTCTGTCAAACCCTAGTGATTCTGTTTCATATACTGAATATACATCAATCCTTTCCTAGAAATGAGTTCCTTAACACTAGAAATATGCCAGTAATCTGGTGCATGTAATCTTCTTTATCTACATGGAAATTCTTTCCTGTATACTTTAGTCAATGAAATGTTTAGTAGCGTTGACCCAAAGCAAATTATAGTTGTTTCTAACATGCAGGCAAGATAGATTCACTCAAACTTCATTAAAGTTTTCAATTCTACCCTGAAGGAAAATATCAAACATGGCTTAAGTCAATTAAATAGATTCCTGGTATGACATGATTTTAATATATAAGAGTATCTCAAATATCTCAAAAAGTAAGAGACTCAAAGCATGTGTAGCAAAGGATCAAGTCTCAGATTTATTAGTCATCCTTCAATACCTTGAGACCAATTCAATTTGTCAGAGCTGGATATCATTGCCATTTTCCACAGAATCCTGGGTTTTAAATCAAGGCCAGCATAGCATCTAACCTTGGAGTGCAAAAGAATTTATAGTATTGCTGGAAGGGCCATGTCTCAAAGGGATTTAAATCTTTTGAATAATCCATTCTGATTTTTTTTCCCCTAGAGGTGTAAAAGAGGACAGCTGCTACTATGTTTAACAGATTAACTAACAAAATCATATGTGCTGTAAGAGTGATCCACACAGCAGAAAGTGATCCACACAGCAGAAGTATTATGCATATCTTCAAAATTTATCTTAAATTAGGATTTTACACTAAGAGAATCCTGTGTGGTCTTCTAATCTGTTTTATGTGACTGAGATGTTTGTACTGTGCCATGTTTTAATTTGCTTTTCTTGTGTGGGGATGCTTTAGGAAGAATTCTATTAATTTTGAATTAAAACTTTTAGGGCAGAAATTACACCATGACATATTATACTCCACCAGATGTATATGGAGTACATAAATTTTGTGTGTGTGTGTGTGCATGCATCTCATACACACACATGCATCTTTCAGGATGGTACAAGTAGACACTCTTGTGTGTCGACTGTCTACATTTCTGTCAAAATGCAACTAACTAAGCTGAAAGGTGTCATGCCTTAGGCTCATATGTTTAACTTTTGTAAAAAATAGTTAAACACTATTTGAAAACTAAGTAAAAAGACAGTTTTCCTTATATTGCAAAATTCTGACAGTCCATCTTTGATGGGCTCAATTCTGCAAATCCCTGAAGAAGAATTTTGAAGTTCACTGAAGACGTGTCTTTTACCACCTTGTGAATATCTACCTGTATTTGGGTAAAATAGCAAACTTTCAAAACAATATTGTTTGTAAATGCTCAGTGAAAACATTTTTTTAGATGGAATTCTTGATTTTTCTATGTGTTGAGCATGTCCTACCCTAATGCTGCATGGGACTTCCCCTTCCTCTCAGCTCTGAACTCCGGCAGCTGATGTCAGATCCTGGTGCTTGATCTAAAAAGCACTGCCTCTTAAGATTGTGCCTTAAACACTATTGGTGCCCTTCCTGCCTAACCCAAAGCATGCAAAGTGTCTGTAAAAACCTAGGCGGGGAAAGTGGGATTGAGAAATAAGCTGTGCCAGGGTTGACAGGGACTGTTCTTCAGGGAGGGAAAGAAGGCAAAGGAGTAGGGGTACTGCTGGCCATTTGAGGAAGAGAAGGGTGAAAGATGAGAAGTGAGGCTTGAAGTGTCTGAAGAGTTAGGTGAGTAGAAGAGGATGAGAGATGTGGGAAGGGGATTGTTCAGGAGCTGCAGTGAGAAGCCAAGGAGGAGACTTTGATAAGAGTCATGGTGGGTGAGACATGTAAATTAGATAAGCATGGGAAGAGAGAAAATGGATAACAGGTCAAGGTCTTTGTCAGAGGCCAGGATTTGGACAAGAGAGCTGTGCCAAAAGCTGAAGAGGTGTGTAAAGAAAGATTGGACCTACACAGGTGAGATGTAGTGCTGGCAGTAGATCGGAGAAAGATAAATGTGGCTGAAACTGGAATTCTTTATATTTCTGTATCCTGTAAAATGCAATACATAAAACCACCTAGAGATATCTGTGTTAGTTATCACTGATGTATGAAAGAACTCGGTTAAAGAAGAGCAGCAGTAGGCTTTGTATTCTGTGTTTCTCTCTTGCACAAGCCAAACATAACATTTCTACATGTACTGCGGGTGTGGGCATCTCCTTAACATTTTACATGCTAAATAGTAAACTTGCCCCTTCAGGAGTAACTGATAGTTAAGTCCAAAAAATTAAGTAATTAGACTTTTCTCCTAACCTTCAATTAAAGAATTACAGAAGGAAAGTACTATCCTCTTAGCTGAATTTCAAATCAAAATAGCCAAGATGATACTTTAGATGGAGAATATACACATTATTCAGGTGGAATTTAGAGAACAGTGATTAGGAATTAACTTGAAATACTGTAATTTTTAGTCACTTTCCTATCTGTTCATTCAATGAAGTTATCCAAAGTATTGAATATTTGGAATAAAGCAAAGGACTACATATTAAGAAAAAAAAATTAAAATAAGAAAAAAATTGGTTGTTGAGTTGGCCCATGCTAGTAGATGGCTCATGGAATAGGTGCATGTCCTTAATTAATCTCTTTTTCTTCTCAAAAATGAAAGTTTCTGAAGACTAGAGACAACAGAATTTCATTTAAGCAAATCACTTTACTGACATTAGTCAACTAAAATAAGCAATGTTAATATTTAAAGTTATACCTAGCTTGAGCTTGCGTAAATAGAGTATGGCTTATTTTTTCACAAGCTTATAGAGTTCCCCACATTAGACAATTAGATTGCAAATAAAAATGAAATATTACTTTTCAGGCAAAAGCAAAATTTTTTTAAAAAGAGAAACAAAAATGCTACTGATATCAAAAGAGAGAGTTAGAATTTTTTTCATTATTGCAAAGGAAAGAAAAAGGATTTAATCTTGGATCACAAAAAAAAAAAGGAAATTCTCCAGATCCTCCAAGATTCATAAACTGGAAGGCAGGAATTATTCTGAAGGCTGAAGAATTCATTCCTGCTGTTTCCACGCTTAGTCTGGAATAGAAAAAGCAAGCCATATCCATTCCCCAGCATCCTTGACAATGCAGTGATCATCGTGCTATTGAAATCTAAATAAACTTAAAACTATCCTGTAGTACATTATTTCCTTGGAGTCAAACAGACCCTAAGTAGAATTCCCACATTTCAAAATATTTTCATTCATTCATTCATTCATGCACACATTCATTCATTCATAATTTATTTCTTTATAATGTTTAGTTGAATCTATTTTTTACATTTTTTACATTTATTACATTGGATAGGCCTACTACATAGGTAGCAACAGCTGAAAACCCACACCAAACTGAACAGCATAGTGGTGAAGTCTGAAATATTAAACACTAAATAGAGGCAGGCACCAAAGGAAGTCAGTGTTCTCAATTTCCAAGTGTGTTAAGAGCAGCATGAGAAAACACTTCGAACAAGATAAGAGTGCTTCACAGCATCGGGGGCGCTGATTGGCTGGTGATTTGTAAGGTTGAATTGCATGGCAATCTAAATGGATTTTGATTGTAACACAACTTCAAAATTGCTGAGACTTTAAACACTACTGATTATTCTAAATTATTAAATGAGCTAGAAGAAAATTACCTATGAAGCCAAAATAAGCCTTGATGATTTATATTAGTGGTAACAAAAACATGTTGATATTAGTAAGACTGAGAAATGAACAAGTACTTTGCTTCTGGGACTGAAATTCATGAGAATGTGCAGATGTAAAAGCATTCATGTTTCCTGGAATATATACATATTAATATATATAATTTTCCACTGTGCAAGAAAGATTGGGAGTCCTCACATCCTGAAGTTTTCTAACCTTAAATACCTTTTCTGTTAGAATATGTAATTCAATGTAAAAATAATATAATACTGTAAAGGTAGATAGAGACTGAAAAAGGATGTTTCCTCTTCTGGAAAAATACCTTTCCTCAAAAATATTTCTGGGCAGGGATATGGGGTATTTTATATAGTTTAAATTGCTTTGCTGCTATCTAAGTATCTTAAGTACCTTTTAGAATTTCTCATGTTTTTCCAACAAAGATTGCAGTAGTTTGAACAGATAAATTAAAGAACAATTCAAGTTGGTTTTTTGGAGATATTGGAGAAATTTAATAGAACATAATAGCTCTGTTACTGAAGTGGCAAAGCATATCAAAAACTCTGATTAGCCATAAAGTTGCTGAGGAAAAGTGCTGGGTTACACAATATAGAACATTCTACACAAATTTTATTTCAAGTCCTCCAAAATTTCCCATGATATAAACTGGTTCCAGAACAAGAAATTTTATTAGTAATAATACTGATAAGAAAAGTACTTCAGTTGTAAGTTTAAACCCCTTTGAAGTTCCATTCACTAAACAAGGCTAAAACTTTAAAACTGAATACATGCTGAAGAACTCTTTTTCTAAGTCAGGTCCTTTTTGTTTTTCTTTGCAAGGCTGTTACATAATTCAGGGCTCAGACACAGGTTCTGGCTGCAAGAGGCTGTTGTGATTTAATCTGTGCTGGTAACTAAGCCCCACACATCTACTCACTCACTCCCAGAATCAGAAAGATAAAAGGGAGAAAACTTGTGGCCTGAGATAAGAACAGTTTAATATTGAAATAAAACAGTAAAACAAAATTATGGTGATCATGGCAATGCAACTAGTGTTACTACTACTACTACTACTACTACTACTACTACTACTACTACTACTACTAATAATAATAATAATAATAATTGCTCGTATGCAAGTCAGTACTTTGTGTCTGCAAAAATATGAGAGACAAGTCTGATGTGGATGGAGCCAGTATGGAGTGGTGTCTTAACAAGAATGGGATGGAACTTGTTTGCAAAACAGTGATTCACAAGAAGCCCTCTGAGGCAGCCTTGCCCAGACAATCCCTATTTGGTTGTCAAGGTAATTCTAAGTGCCCAGAGTTTTGTTTCTCTCTGTGTGCCTAACTGCTCCAGCTGAGTGGTCCAGTGGATTTCACTGCCACCCCTTCCTTCTGCTCAGAAGTCAGAAACCAAACACTGATCGATGATTCCAGGAGCGCTGAATCCGGTAGCTCTCATGAAACTTGGAACCACTACACATCCAGATAACCATCTAAGAGAACATACCAGGGGCTATTTTAGTTTTAAAAGAAGGCCTCTTTTATGTAATAGCCTCAAGCTTTTGTGGCATTTCAATTTTTCTATCCTTCCTGGAGACTGTACCATAGTACACTTACCAAAATCTTTCTGCTGAAGGTAATGTGAAAGATTTTGAGTTAAAAACCAGAAAATGCCATTTCCATGTACTGTTGACCTGCTTCCTTACCACGTATGAGAGAGACCTCATCCTTTATTTTATTCCAGAACCCTTGTACAGATTTAGACTAAACTTTAGACTGTTACTTAGCACACAGTTGATGGTGTAAGTTGAGGGATCTTCTGCCTCTACTGCAAACTACCATCATGTTTTCAGCCACTCCTGATTTGGCTTCAGGTTGCTTCAAACTGCAACAGTACATCAAAGATATAAAAAGTATTAGCAATTCCTCCTATTAACACATGCAGAGACTTAACTTTGTGAATTCTCTGTCTTGTATATTAAAAAATACAGATTGAAACCTCATTTTTAGCAACTTACATTTTTGCATGGCAGGGTAGAATTTATTGATTTTGCAACTGAATTATTCAAGTCACTCATTGGCAGTGAAATTATGCAGCTTCAAAAAAAGCTGAAACCAATACAAAATTCTAAAAGAAAAGTGCCAGGTATACAAAACTGAGTTGTTTAATGAAATGATAATCTTGTCTGCATGTGGAAAAATCAGTAGTGTCTCAAATGTGAAATAACAGATTATTGATAGTCATTAGACCTGATTCACAGCTTGGAACAAATCTTACATTTAATCAATACCAGCATTTAATTTTCAAAACTTATACAAATTTGTAAATCTGAAAGAACTTATGACATGGAAAATGATACCTATATCACTTATATTTAAAAAAAAAAAGCTTATA
This sequence comes from Dicrurus megarhynchus, assembly GCA_013399195.1. Classification (NCBI taxonomy): domain Eukaryota; kingdom Metazoa; phylum Chordata; class Aves; order Passeriformes; family Dicruridae; genus Dicrurus; species Dicrurus megarhynchus. The sequence goes on from VXAD01000744.1 coordinate 198,488, forward strand.
TGCTGTTTGAAATACTTAGGTTAATGCTCCTTTCAAATATTGAGGATGCAGTTGTATTCCGATGCTCAAGAATTTTCAAGCAAATGATAGCTTTCTTGACAATATTGACAACAGGTAGGCACCAAAGTACCAGCTCATTGAGAAGAGAATTTAGCTTTTGGCTTGAAGCACTCAATTTCCATCACAAATCTTCCTATCTGCTCATATCAAATTGAACAGTGCTGTAGCTGAAAGTCTTATGCAGTGTGAAATAAGGAATTTGCAGGTATGGATGTTCTGAGTTCAAAACTACTTGAACTATTTAGAAGTGAAAAAGAGCTAGGATTTATCCCCCAGAAATTAGACATTTCATTAAATTTAATTTTATATTGGAATTTCATGACTTAAACTCTTTCATTGTTTAGATCTGTAGTATAAGTTATCAATAAAGGAGTTTGAGACTACTGCCAAAGCACAGATCAACAGAATCTCAGCTTCTCTGAGCTTGTTTTGACTTACCTTGTTTTGTTCAGATTAGCTATTTGCTACAACTTCTCATTTTTTTTATACCTGAGTACCATGTGCTTTATTTTATCCCCTTTTTCCTTGCACTGTGGTGGTTCTTTTGTGTCCCACTCCTCCCATTTGTTTGCAAATTTCTCATCCTTCCCCATTAGCATAACACCAAAATGTAATGAACAGCTCTCATATGGTCCATTTTTTCCACATTATTCTCAAATTTCAACTTGTGTGTGCTTGAATTCACTTTATTATTATTATCTTAAAAGTAATGATCTTTAGCATGTTTTGATGGAAGCAACAAAACTAAAAATTATTTTAGAATTCTGTTTAATTTTCTTCTTCAAGTGAGATCCCACAATATCCCCTCTGTGGTTCACTTCAAACAGGCCTGCAGAATATTGCCTAAAACTGCGGTATTTTTGTGCCCTGAATAACTTTTTTTTTTCCCCAAAATTTGGGGTAAAATAAAACAAACAATCAAAAAAACCCCTAAACACATAGGCAAAACCACAAAAATGCAATCAAAAAAGGATAACTACTTAACCATAAAGGAATTTTTAAATGTTAACAAAACATTTATTAAACAAAATTTTTTATGAGAGAAAAAGTGTTTTGTGAGTGACATCTCCATTCAAGGACTATACATCTGTTAAAAAATATCTGTTTGCCTGTGAAGACAGAAAAAAGAGCCTACAGTTCGCCATACAAGATAAGAAAGCATCTTGCCTTTGGCAGTAACTAATAGTCAATGTTTAACAGAAAGGCAAAAGTCACAGTGAATGCCTCTAGACAAACAATAAACATTCAGACTGAGGTAAATGGTGGAAGGAAATGTGTCTCCTGACCTTTGCAGGAATCAGCACACACCTCAACACACAGATAGGTGAGAAATGAAGAATCTGTCACAACTATTAATCATGTGAACCCTTGATTTTTCAATCTGATGGTTAAAATGAAACTTAAAAAAAAATATTATTTTTCCACAAATTATTTTTTTAAATTTAAATTCTATTGTTAACTTTTCACTGAAAATGGAAGGCTTTCCAAAGGAAATATAATTGGAGCAATAAATATGTATGCTTATTCTAAAAATAGCTGAAATAAAAAATTTCAATTTTAATGAATAAATCATCTGTCTTTTTTGCTATTTGAAACCCACAAATATATGTGACTTCTTGAATACTACAGCAATTTTGATATTTTTCCAAATGAATTTTCCAGTGTAGTTTATGAGATAGAGGCACGAAACTTCATTATTTTGAAAAATTAATTCAAGCTGGTGCTACATGTTTGAAAATAGAGAATTAGAAAAAAATAAGAGATTTCTTAGAGCTTCGTTTTATTAATTGAAAGAAATTCTTCTTTTCTTCTTTTTCTTTTTAAATTGCTTCATGTTTCTCCCATAGTCTCTCTTCAATCAGGGAAATAAAGTTATTGTAAATTTCAGGAGAAAAGATCCATTCAATTTTGAAAAAAACTTTATTTCAACTCAAAGTGTACAGATGGCATTTCTGTTCAATTCTTTCACTCCTTTCAATTGGAGTAAAGGGCTCACAAAATATTTTTAAGGGATGTTAAGTGAATTTTAACTTTACCTAAAGTTAAAAGGTAATAAATGGCAAAAGCAAAGGAATTGATGAGTGGGGAAAAAAAAAATTACTGAAATAAAATAAAATAATGAAAATAAAAATAATTTAAAGGCTTTTCAGTTATAGAAATCACTGTCATAATAACTTGAATACGAAGTTGTTCACGCTATGAAAATACCTATCTGCTTTCAACAGCACCATTCTGAAGCTAAAGATGTGAAAACTTTTTTACATGTATAATTGACTGAGAGAAGGCACTATGTCTAAATTAGAAATAATTTATGTATGTAATAAATTTTTAATCCTTTGTGATTGACTAGAAGAAATCATTTGTGGTTTGAGTTGACCAATAGTGGTAACTCATAATTTATTAGTTTTATCCCCACTTCACCGCTGCAAGTGGGGATCCCTGCAGAAGAAACATGACTTGGGGTTTCAGATGCTGAAGATGGCTGAATATTTCTCTTTAAACACTAGTTACCTAGTAAACTTTTTTCTTCTCTAAATTTGAGGGCCAGAGGAAAAGAAGACAGGAAAAAAAATATTTTTAGTGGTTTGATGATATTTATGTATTTAGTATACAATTTCCATTAATTGCCAAAGGAGTACAAGCACAATTAAAAAAGTATAACTTTAAACTATGGTAGGGTGAAATCATGCATCATCAGCAACAGTAAGGAAAATAATGTTGTTAGAATTTCCATTAAGGCAGGAAGGTAAATAATATTGCATATTGAGAAAGTTACCTACCTGAGGTTTAATTGGATAGTTATGCTAACAAGAGAAGACACGGAAATTTTTGCTCTGTGGTATTCAGATGCTGAGACTTGGGGCACTTAAAACATTCTTGTGGCAGTTTAAGTTACCACAGGAGCCACCCACTATATTTTTCCACTTCCACAGAAGAATTAGCCAAAGAGAACGCATATCCATAGTGCATGTGCTTCCATGCAGGGTCTGGCACCTTAATGCAAACCCAGTTTAATTGTATTTTTAAGCCAAGGCATGAAATTCAATCCAAGACTCCTACTGATGTGTAGGCAGGTGTTCCCTTCTGACAGCTTTGCCGTGGAAATAGAAACCTCAAGCAGGAAAACGAGGCAAGCAGCAGCAGTGATACCATCTTTACTTCAACAGGACTCACCAGAGTTCATCTGTCAGTGTTTTTAGTTCCCCAAGTAGAGATCAAAAGAAGCAATTAGAATTATTTCCATCAGATTTCTCTTTTCAGATAGTATTTCTAATGGGAATTCTGAAACAACACTTTAAATACCTTTCATCTTATTTTCAGATTTAAAAGATTAAGTGTTCTTCAACTTATCTGAAAATCAGGATCTTTTGTGTCTATAAAGAAATTCCTGGAGCCAAATTAAGACATATAAGCAGAATGCCTTATGCATTGTTAAGTAGGGTAAGATACAATGTGAATATGTCACCATATGAGTCCCTACTGGGGTACCTAGAAGCAAATGTGTCCCAAGAATATCTATTTTATGAGCGGTCAATTCGCCAGAATAAATCCAGGCCCATATACATATATTTTTTAATCTGATCTAACCCTTAGTTACGTGTAGAAACATTTTATTTTTCCTGTAAATTCAGTGTTGTTTTTTTTCCTTCAATGAATCATCTGCTTTTTGTTAACAATATTGTCAAAGATTTCTTAGCTGACATACAGTATAGTACATTTTGATGTTCCACACATCAGCTTGCTTCAGCCTACAGCATCTGATGTTACAAGAGATATGAAAAATGACATGACCAATGAGACTTGATAAAATGTGTTACAATCCAAAGCATTGCCTGGAAATGACCTTTTCTTCATTATTGTGCAACATTTTGTTGTTTGTACATTCTCAGTGTAACAGTTTTTTTAGTTTGAAAAGGTGGCATTAAAGCAATGTGAAAAAGTTTATATTGAGGAAAGCACTGGTCCCAAATATTGCTAACAATGCTGATACGAATCCAAGAAAACAGGACTTTATATGCAAAATGTGGGAAAGAAACTGAGAAGCAGAGATGGAACAATGAAATAATGTATAAACATAATCCACTTCAGTTTTAAAATAATTCATAGACAAAAATGTTTCTTGAGAAGCTGTAAATCTGACTGTAAAACCTGCTAATATATGTTAATGGCCCCTGTGAACTGGGCAGCATACATATGTGTGTGAGCACACACGTTTTTATATATATATGTATATATATGCACATATATGCTGCAAGGAAAATTTCTAAATGCTTAGGTCTGCATGGATAAACGAAAAGATTAAATGAAACCAGGAGAACAGGAGTAAGGGAAGAGAAATCTCTAGGAAGAATAAAACAAATGAGAGTATCTGGATTCAGTAGAGATATATATTATTGTGACCCAAGAAACACGAGAATTGCCTCTGTTTGGAGGTAGTTATAAGGAACTGCACGTATACCAATCCCTAAAGGAGTTCAATGGAGATCGTATTTCTAAAGACCTAGAAAGGAACCTAAAAAATTATTTTAAAATTATCATATTCCTATTTAGTAGATGGTCTTCACATTTTGTCATAGAAAATGTCATCATGTGCAAGAAATGCATCTTAAGATTCTTGATATTAAGTTGTCTGACAGTTACAATCATTATTAGGTTGTGGGTGAAAAACAGAACTTAAATAAACCATTCAAAAATCAACTGCACTTAACTTGTAATATAGTTTCTTTCTAATTTCTTGCCCAGATATTACATTAAATGTTTTATGCTTCATCATCAATCTACTTTTCAGCATCTGCAAAATTCAAATGCATCCAATTATATTAATTTCATTGGAAAACTGTTGAAATGAAAGACGTATTTTAATAATGTTTTGCATATTATTTTCAGAACGGAATTCATAGAAGTTAAAACAATGTGAAGTATAATATTACTCATTCATATTTTGTTGTTTTGCCATTGTTTTTAAGTAATTTAAAGTATTAAAATTTTACTTAGGAATTTAATTACAATGTAAATTTATGCTCATGGTAACAGCACACAGTATGTAACTTGATTTCCTGAACACTTCAAATATAGAATGGTTCATATATCTATTAGCCATAGTGTTACAGAATCTCTGCATATTTATTTTTTAAGTTTTTTGATGTTGCTCGGATATCTCTTTTCAAATTACCTCTGTTGACACTAGTAGGAATTATATAAAGAGAGAATTAGATCTTTATTGAATTAATGCCTGATTTTGCTAACCCTGAGTTTTGGTACTGAATAAATTGGAACTCAAATGAGACCTTTACAACAAATTCTGAAAAACACCTTTTGATCTCCAGTAGGAAAATTTTATTCTGCCTTGCAAAAACTGTGAAGATCTCATGTGATACCAAAATGACATAAGGTCCTCACTGATAATGAATACAGATCTATGTTGGATTCATGTTCAGTAATCCAACTTTTGTATTTCTATTCTACAAAAGAAACATTATATGCCAGAGAAGCCCTTTGCAGACACGAAAATTTTGCTTTCAGGCTAAAGTGGAAAAAAGGCAGAACTGTGCTACTTAAGTTTTTCATGAGATATTCAGACTGGGATGTAGTTGGGATAATAGCATTAGCTTCAAATGAAAAGTATGGGATATTAATTGACCTCTGTGTCAACGGCACAGTATTCCTACAGGCTGCTGAAGATAGTCAAGATACTCCTGTTCTCACTCTTCCTCATATGGCTAGAGTGTATAACTTTTCCAGTAGAATAGGCAAAGTCCTAGGAGTGACTACATGTGACGTTTTTTTACTACTTTAGGATATTTCCACAGCTCAACGTGCCTTCTGGCCAGCTGTGTGCACATCTTTGTATGTCTCAGTTTTACACTTCTCACTGTTCTTGTTCCAGTGAAAGGAGCTGGAAGCTATTATTACACACCACCAAGGCACTTCCATTTTCTGTGATTTCTGAGATGTCTCATTTTATGCTTTGTTCCATTTCAGATAATGTGTTTGTTTCACAGATTTATTTTTACACTGTTCCAATTTTTCATTTGTTGTTATTATGAAGATAGTTTTGGAAAATAATAATAAAATACATATCCATTTGTGAAGACTGATCATGACACTTGCTACCTATAAAAACAAGCTTCTGTCAGAATCCCAGAAGCACTGTCACAAGTGTGCTGTCATGGTTTATTGATTAATCAGCAAAGAATTGAAGTCGTGATTGGCTTTATTTGTTGGTTTATTGAAACAGGGAGATAGGAAGTACTGGACAGATTAATTAATTTTTGCTGGGGAATCCAAACTTAATCTAAGTCTCTTTGATTGATGGCTGTGTAAAAGAAGAGGTGTTTTGAAAAAACCAAACTCATGAATTGTCACTTTTGTGACACATTAGTACTAAGTTCTTCCTTTTAACTGCTTCCATTCTGGTTTCTAATATAAATATCAAATTCAGGATCCAGAAACAACTTCTTGAATGTCTATGAAGCAAGGGTTAAACAGGATCTAAAGGGTATTTAGAATAAGCAAGTGAAATAGTTATTTAAAAGATGTGTGTGTGTATATATATATATATATACACACACACATTCTTTAACTGCTTTAGGTCAAAGATAAAGGCTTTTTTACCCTTGTGATTGAGACTATATTTGAAAATTATGAGAACATCTAAATTGTGATAATTTACAACATATAGAAAATAAAGTAATGGGAACAGTTTTAGTCAGTTTAGCTAATATTTTTATAAAATATGACCTCAAGAGCTGTGGAAGAATGAACACAATTTTCACATTCTCATCAAGTCTGGAAACAGGGTTACAGTTCAAGTATGTTCAAAGCTCACTATTTGTTTAACTTAATAGTTACTGTTATTCTGTGGTCTTGTATTTTAAGCTGCAGGTCTGTTGTTTTATATAACAAACTCCAGTTTTGAGCCTTTCAGACTGATTGACATATTAAGCAGTTTCATTACTCCAACATATAAATATTTCCTCTGAGAGGAGCTGGGAGAGGACAAGAAATAAACCAGGAATGTTAAAAGAGATTTCCTGAATTATTGTTCTATAAATACTCAAACATTTGTTCTTATGTGACAAGAAATAAATTAAAGCATTGCAAATTCATAAATTTGTGGAAGAAACTGTTATACCCTTTTCTCAGAGGCACTTTTTAAAAAAAAAAAATCTATTATAAAGCACGACAAAATAATTTCTTTATCCAAAAGCTCTGAAGCAGTTATTAAACCAGCTGTTTTCAAAAGTACACAAATCTGCTAAGTTGCAGTTGGGTAACTGTTAAATGTTAAAGCAGTGAATGATCAGCATGTAGCAGATGGCCTGGGAATGGGTTAGAAAATGGCAATGTTAATACCACCAGACTGAGATGTTCATTTGTGCTGTGGTATGTGCAGGCTGGGTGAATAATGAAGGCTCTGTAATAATTGTGTAAATCCCAACATTATTAAATCAATTCAGCTGGGGTTTCTTAATATATGTGAAGCACTTGATGTACTTTGAGAAACACCTCCTCTTTTTGCTAAAGCTGTTCTCATTAACTCATACTGCTTTATTTGCTGTGACCTCAGTGTTCCTGTTTAGTAATGAGGGGAATAAAAATTAGAAATCTGCTTTAACTCTCAATATGACAGAGGGGAATATATTCCAGAAACTCAACACCTATCCCACTTTTTTTTGCAGATTGGCCATTATTTGAATTGTACACCTCCTTTTTTAGGATTTTAAAATTAAATTTCTCATACTAGGAATAGGAGAAGGAAAATCACAATCTAGTCAACTGAATAAAGTTGTTTTAAGGAGGCCAAATAAAAGAGTACACAAAATCAATAACCCCAATAGGTATCTTGCTCCAACAGGTCATCAAAGGTTGTTCCTGCCTGTGTAATGCTAAAAGGCAGATTAATTTTTTATAATTAGAGAGGACATAGATCAGGAGTAATGCACCAAGAATATCCCATGTGACAGCCCCCAGAGGACGATCACCTATGGTGTCGAGGTAAAACATGAATGAAAAATAAGCAAAAAGTCAACACACTGTAAACATGCTACAGGCAGATGCACAGCTAGCACATAGTCCCTGGAGTACCATTCTTGGATATGTGCAGGTGTTAGACTTCTAAAAACTGTTGTGCACCTACAGAAGTTTGTACCTGTGAACTGAGAATTCTCTTTACCCCTCAGCTTTTCACAGATTAGGTAGAAGTTGAAGGTTATTAATACAATATTATTTTTCAACACCATGGATAATATGTTGTTTTAACTGTGCCTGATGAGGTGATGAGACTTACAGTGACATCTATGCCAGGACTGATGGCAGGACAACAACCCTCTGCGTCAGTATGAGGCACCATGCATGATTAACCATCAAGGAAGCTGGAAACATAAATTCTGCCAATTTCTGTCATTAGCTACTGCATATACATTAGGAAAAAACCAATAAAGGAAACAAGGAATTTATTAGTATTAATTCAATTTTATAATAACCCATACTACAATCCTCGGAAAAATAAAACCTTTAAGAGATGTCTATTAATAGTTCTGTTTGAAAATACTGGATGGTGAGGCACTGAAACAGATTGCCTAGCAGTGGATGCCCCATCCCTGGAAGTGTTCAAGGCCAGGTCGGATGGAGGTTTGAGCAACCTGGTCTGGTGGAAGGTGTCCCTGTCCATGGCAGGGGCGCTGGAACTAGATGATCTTTAAGGTCCCTTCCAACCCAAACCATTCTACTGGTTTATGGCAACTGAAAGATCTAGAGAAGATACTATGTTTTACTTATCTCTGAATCAGCAGTATATTGCTACACACAAAAGATGCAATATCCAAGATGGCAGTAAATTCTAATGCTATCTCACTGCTAAAATTCCAAATGTCTGCAAGAAATAAGCAGCCTAATATTCCTCCTTCTTCAGCTGTGGATCATTTTGCAGAAGAGACATCAAGGAAAGACTTTCTACTTATTTTATAGAAAGCCATCCCCGTCCTTGCATTTGTGTGAAACAGTTTTTCATTACATAGTGGTGAAAAAAGTAAAGCTGGCTAGAACTAATACGAAAGAATAAGTCATATTTTGATCTTAGACACATTGCTGTAACCCTGTAAAGGTTGTAAATGTCACTTGAAGTGTCACATGCTTAGCTGAGGACAGAATTCATCACTCAGATTGAAGGATAAAAAGGGACTGCAGAACACTTTAGGATGTCTGTGCTTTGCTTAGCTCTGCAGTATACTACAGCCTACGGGAAACCTAATGAATTTGATTAGCCAGCCATAGTTAAGTAGATTTAAGGATGAGACAAATTTTACAGGGGTGATAAAGTGATTCTTCCAACAGTCCTCTTCCCAACTCCAGTAGCTACCGACATAAACAGTGAGTGAATTTGATTAAAAAATTCTGCCAGAACATCATTATTCTATACCAGTCTTCAAATTGTGTTTTCAGGTTCCTGTGAAAAGCTAGGGCCAGGACAAATCTACACACCCCTCAGCTTCTCTTATCACAGTGTTGAGAAATAGCCCTGCATAAAACAGCAGCAAGAAACACAAATTTTAATTTTAAGGTCTTCAAAGATTGTGTCTGTAATACTTGTAGAGTGTGAGTTATCTAAATCATGTCTATCACAGAAGAGACAAACCAAATGGCAACCCATAGCAGGTAGACTTTATTTAAGAGCCAACAAGAATAATACTTCTACCCTATTTCATAATTTCATGCTCCCAAGTCCCCCAGCATTACCCAGTCTTGCCTTCCCTTCCCATCAATGAGGTTGCTGCTGGTCTGGGACAGCTGGACTGAAAGACCTGTTGGTTTCATGCAGTCCAACTGTTTGCAGTTCCGGCTGGGTTCCTAGGTCTCTTCTAGCAATGGCTGGTGCATTTTAAAGCATATCTCCCACAGAACAAGGCTTGCCCAATCTCAAGAGTTTATATGCAGAAGCACAGCACATCATCAGCTTCCCAACTGGTTCTTTTGACAAACATATAGCGAGTACCTCTACACTTCAGAGGGTCCCATGTGTGTAACTTCTGCTTAGTCAGGTCATACCTGCAGTTTACAGCCAGCCCATACTGGCTGTAGCTCACCAGAGTAGGCTTAAGCTTGAGAATTCAAAGGCTCAGTTTGAGACATCTGTGCACAAGCACATACGCACACAATTATCTGCAATACACAAGCATTCAGAATCTAAGGAATCCCTCTTCTACCAATATGCATGAACCTCCAGAGGAAAAGTCAGTATTTGCACCATAATGGAAGTTTGAGGGCGATTTAGTGTGTACCTCTATAAGATGTACAAACGTAGAGTGTATGCAGTGGGGAAGCAAAAGTCCTGGTGCAAAACAGACAAGACAAAACAACAGTAGATGGTTCAGGGGTTAACAAATACTGACTTATTAAATAGTTTCAATTGTCTAAACCTATTTTTACTTTCAGTATTTTTCTAAAAACTTGCTTACGAGGAGGAACAATAGAATTGGACCTGCTATGAAACACAGTTATTCAGATGTGTACCTTTTGTGATCTTCTCTTGAAATTGAAGCACAAAAAATGGCTAACGTATTGATTGAACTTAAAAAAAAATCCCAGAGAATATTACTGGTTGTAAAAGCAGCCAGCGCTTCATTTTGTTTGCTTCATTCATTTTCCCTATTCATCCTGTTTCCAGATCATTAATGAAGACTAAAAACAGTCCCAAATTGCACCATTTAGCAAACTCTGTATTTTATATTTCCGTGTTTAGAAAACATTCTTTATTTTGTCAGTACCAATCCATAACAGCAGTTTGCCTCTTATCCCAAAATATCTGTATTTTCGCATAGCTTTTACCTTTTTATGGGGAGTTTGATTGCAGCGTTTCTGAATAAAAATAAATTATAACTGTCAGTTCCTGTTTACCTACTATTTTGCCGACCAGCTTGACAATATCTATCAAATAGGTTTGAGCCATACTTTCCCTCTTTCTATAGGTGATCTAGTTTCAGCCGTATCTTGTCATGTCCCAGTATTTCAAAGAAAGTTTACAAAAGAATACAAAGTCTTTAGTGAAGCTTGTATTTTACTCAAATACATTAAATAATAGGGTTTACATAATGGAAGACCATTAACTGTGTTAGGTAGGCAACTGAGCAGAATAATGGTGCTTTAAACTTTTAAAGTGAATAAAATCTATATTCACACAGATATTTTACAGTTTCAGGATTCATTATTTGTTTCAAACCATTTTTGGAAAGCTGTTCATAGTCATTTAGAGAGCAAGGTAAAAAGTTACCTTCCATAACTTCTGAATGCCATGCATTTTTTAAAAAAATTAACTTATTTTTGTAAGTGGTACAGACATTAAATTCTTCAGCTCCTTCAGAGATTTGGGTGGACTGAGTTTTTGTGGCTTTTTCGTAAGAAAACTAGAAAAATGTCTGAAATATCTGAAACAGTTTCGTAATCAAAATGTCATTTGAAAAAGAGGAAGTAGTGGAACATTGAAGAATGTCATTGCATGGGTGTTGAAGCAGGAGGAAAAAAGGTATTGAGTCCAGTCAACTTCAATTCTGAAAGAGTCTGGAAAAGATAATCAAAGAAATTATTTGCAAGTGTATGGATGACAGTGAGATGATGAAAAGCAGCCAAGAACAAATTGAGTGAAATCTGCATGTTTGTGCTGGTTTTTGGCTGAGATAGAGTTACGTTTTCTTTATAGTAGCTGATATGGGGCTATGTTTTATGTTTGTGCTGGAAACAGTGTTGGGAATTCAGGGATGTTTTAGCTATTCCTGAGCAGTGCTTACACAGAGTCAAAGCCTTTTCTGCTTCTCACCCCACTCCATAAGTGAGCTAGGAGTGCACAAGGATTAGCGTGGAGGAACGGTTGGGACAGCTGATCCCAGCTGACCAAAGGGATATCCCTTGTCATATGGCATCATGCCCAGAACATAAACTAGGGAGAAGAAAGAAGGAAGGGCTAAGGAAGGAATGTTCAGAGTGATGGCATTTGTCTTCTCAAGTAATGGGCACATGTGATGGATCCCTGCCCTCCTGGAGATGGCTGAACACCTTCTTGTTCATAGGAAGTAGTAAAGAAATTCTTTGCTTTGTTTTATTTTGTTTCTGTGTGTGTCTTTTGCTTTACCTATTAAACTGGCCTCATCTCAACCCTCAAATTTTCTTATTTTTACTCTTCTCATTTTCTACCTGTCCTAGTGGGGGAAAGTGAGTGAGTGACTGTGTGGGGCTTAGTTGCCAACTGGGACTAAACCACAACAGTGATAAAGGAACGGGTGTTAGGATAAGAAAGAAGTAATACAAATTCTGTGATTTTAATCTGTTAAATCATGTCTCACAAAATATTCCCATAAACAAGATGTGGGAAAAGATTCTGGATTAAATTTCTATTCTCTTGCAGCAAAACAGGTTGGACATCTCAATCCAGAAAATAAGTTTTCAATAACTCACTTTAACATAGAAGACTGTGTCGAGCAGCATTCTGAGGATTATAATAGTCTTCACTATTTTCATTGGTAATCTTTCTGAAGGAATACAAAATTGCCTTATTTCAGAAACTATACTAAGCCAAATAAGGATATGTTGGGGACAGTGTTACAATTAAGAAAGCATAAATAAGTTTGAGATATGATCTAGAAAGAGTACAATTATTTTCTATGAAGATAAATCAACTGCATGAATGCTGTCTGGTAGCATTTCTTCAGAAAATGGAACTGGGCTTTTGTAAGACAGTCATAAACTGAATATGAGACAGTAATGCCACAGAATTGCAGAGAGGGCAACCTGCATAGTGGAATAAATAAATATGAGGACAGTCTACAAAATAAGAGAAGAATTTTTTTCACTCCATGCATCTCATCTCACTACAGAATTCTATTCTGAGACGTGTTTCAATGAAGATGTGAACTAGTTATGCTTGTGATAGAGGGGAGAATGGTCAAGTTCTACAGAACATGACCTAGTTACTGAAAAAAATTGAGCTATTAAACCTAAATAAAAGAAGAAGGCTGACAGAGGATACAGTAATATATTGAAAGTTATATATAATCAGAATGGTAAAGAATATATAATCTCAAAGGTCCACCTTGTCTGTTACAATGTTTATAGTAATGGTCAAAAACAGAATCTCAAAGAAAGTAAGTACAAGGAAAGATGCCAAAACTTCTCAACCTTTAACTGTTTTCAAGTGATGGACTACCTCAACTGGAAGTAGTTTTCATGTATTTGATAACTCTCAGCATTCAATGTGCCTAACAGGATTTTGAAAGATTGGTACAGGGATGAAGAAAAAAAATCTGTTTTCCATGCATGAGCAGATTGAACTGTGAGCTATGGACTTCGACTATATCAACTAAAATTTAGGTTATATTTGAAAAAAAAAAAACCTAGTGGTAACAGATAACAAAGTACAAAGTCAGTTTAGCTGAGGAGCTTGTGGAGTCTTCACCATTATTGATCATTAAGAAGAGACGAGCACTCTATGGGATTGATATAAGAATCACATCCTGTATGGTGGCAAAAAGGAGAATAAAACTGCTCATGTTCCTCTGTATTCCTCTCTTTCTGTATTTCTATTGATTCCTGATAAATTTTCATTATTTTCTTACATTCTTACAGTGACATTGACTGCTCTGTCTTTCCTAAGACACTAAGTCCAAATTAGGTAGCTCCCCCAGCAACTAACTACACTATGAATCAATAATTTTAATATTTCTTATGGTTTATTATAGGAAATTCTGGTATGAATACTTTGTTTATATTTAGATTTTTCATTTTTCCAGGTTACTCTTTTTCTATTATTTTTTTTTTTCTCATAGGTTTTTATCTATCAGTTTTCCTTTGTAAATGAAATAGAAAATCTGTGCATATGTCATTTACTTTCTGCATTTCAGAGTAAGAAGCAGAAAAAAAGTCTTGTAATTAATGTGGTTTTTTATACATAATGAAAATGCCACACCAAAAGCAAATGCAGCCATCTTCCTGGCTGACAAATAATTCTGGGAGGAAATAACTCTAATGCAGAGAGCAGAATTAAGTCTATGGAATACTTAGTAATGTGGTCACATGCTGCCTCTTTATTTTGATCAAATTCTATATTCATTCAACTAAAGCTTTCTGTCATTTAAATCTTCTGTTCAAATAATCAGGCAGAGAAGCATGTGAACAATTTATGACCCTTGAAAAGAAACAGAAGAGGGGTAGAAAACATTTTCAGAAAACTTGTCCCCTTTCACTCTACTCATGGCATAAACAATAACTGTGTGTGAAAACAGATCTCTGTATTGCCAAATCATTTCAGATAAACAAGAAGTTTCTTACTTACTAGCAATCCAGATGAAAATTAAAGCCTTAATTTATAGGCGAAAGTGTATCGAACAAGTGCTAATAAAAAGGTCTCACTCTGTTTTTCATGAAAAAAGACAAAATTTCTTAAACTGCCATAAACCAGATAGATACATAGATAGCTATTTTTATATTAAAAATATAAAAATGCCAATCATAAATGGTGAGTATTACTAAACTAACACAGTGTATTGCTCAGAAGGGATGACCATGTCAATCAATGCCAAATCTACAAGCTTAGTCTTGTTATCAATATATTCAGTAAGTTTTCAAATTGTAGAAAAATACCTACTTTTGAGAAGTCTAGGCTATAACACTAGCCTTGAAGATTTGAGCTACAAACACTACAAACCTAATAAAACTGAATTTAATTACAAGCCTTTTCACTCTACATTAAAATTAATCAGTACTTCCTTTGTGTTTCTCCTCTTCTGCGTAACATGTGGGTCCAGATGGTTCTCAAAGACTGTAATTTCTAGGGATTTTGAGCAACACATTTGTATTCTGTAATAGAAGGCATTTGATCCTTTATTTGATGTTGGTTCTCAGAAAATCCCTACCTTTAAAAATTCATGAGAGGATTGGAGTGGTAATCTAAGCAGCTGGTCATTTTCCTGTTCAGGTCTTTTAAATCTAGCCAAAAAACCCCAACAAAACCAAGAGAGAAAAGATTTTTAAACAGGTTCACGGTTTCCAGGTCCCAATAAAGATAATAGACTGTGAAATTTCATCTGTAGAATTTAAAATGTCAAGAATCTCAGCTAATGAAAACAACAATTGACTACAGGGATAGTTATATTACCTGATCTGTTGAAGCAAAAAACTACACTTAGCTGAAGGGGTTTTTTCTCCACAACTTAAAGTCACATTGTTTATGAGTAAATGGATGAGCCAAGGGGTTGTGGAAAAGATTAGATACACCTTTTCTGCTTAGCTAAGTGGTCTGATAAGACCCAAATCAGTACAGAGTGACGGCCAATACTACCTGATGCGTATTATGTGGCATATAGAAAATTGGCTCAATGTTTAATTCTAGTTCAGCAAGATCAATTGTTCATTTTACAAGAATGATCAATTGTTCAGCTGCTAGCTGATCATGATGAAAAACACAGTCCAAGCTTATGAAAAGAACAAATAATTTTTTATATTTAGGCATACCTTTTCTCAGAAGGAAAGTATATGTGATCGTATACTTGTGTTTTTATCATTTACATCATGTCTGGAAGTGGAAGTGAAAATAGCAGTTATACCATAAGAATATGTGCAAATGCAAACACTAAATCCTGAAAAAGGGCTTGTTTATTTCAAAGTACCAATGAACTATGTGATATATTACGTGCTCTTCTATATGTACTTGTGTGTCTTAAAATTATATATTATAACCATTATAAATAATTGAAATAAAAGGTCTTATAAAATACATGTTAAATGTGGAAACTCTTAATCCAGTTCAATAAAATTGCATGGTATTGGAAACCTCTCTGAGATAATTTTTTATTAAATTAATATGAGGTTCTCATGAAGTATAACAAATTGTGAGTAAGGTCATCAATTTACTCAAATAAATGGGTGAAGGAGGGATGGAAAATATGTATTATGTAATATCATGACAAAATATTATGAAGTCTGTTCAGAAAATATCTCAATACATAAGTTTTACACTTATGTCATGCAAATATGAAGAGAGGTTAAGCTGAGTTTCTGCAGAGTCAGTCCTAAGGCTATGCTATATTTTAATAGCTTTTCTGTCACTAATGAAAATAAAGATACAAAGCACTGAAATATATAAAGAATCATATACATTTCCTTTATATTCCAATACCTCATAAATTTGCACATTTCTTTCCTAAAAATAACATTTTAATAAATTTTATATCTTGATACCTCATTTTTAATTTTGTAGCTTTTAAAAAGTTAGTTTTTGTTTCAGAATTCCCTATGAAAATTTTATTTCCATGTTTTTTTCTCATTTCATCTTTAGTTCATTGTTTTCTCTCCTTCCTTATCCATATTTTGACAATGGTTTCTTTTCGTCTTTGCAATCAGGAAAAATGCAAGGGATTTTGACCTGTTAGGTAGCAGGCTTTGGTATTTGGGGTTTTATTTATTTATTTACTGGCAGATGCTGTGGCAGCATGCAGCAAATTCAAGTGGGAACAGAGGGAGAGGACGAAGAAAGAAAAAGATCATCATTTGGGTTAACAGTGATTGCCATAAACATGCATGTGGTACTGCTCTCTCCAAATCTAATTACTGCCATGAATAGCAGGAGAAGAATTCTCTGATAGGTTGGTTCAAAAGCACCCAGGGAATTTGTATGAAAGGACAGCATTTGCCAAATCATCATCTGTGTCCCTTTTCTCAGAGAGCTCTGTGGGAAATATCTGAACTGTAAACAGGAGTGGATTATCAGCTTTCATGGTATCATTGCATTGCACCTTTCCCCCAGCAAAGAGAATGAATGACTGACTGTCTTTATAATGATCTCTGGTGAAAGATGGTAGTTCTCATGGATTAGATGGAATTTAACATGTCAGAGAGAATATTTCCTCAGTACAAATAAAAACTGACTTTCAAGGAGGATGTATGTAAGTTACTGTATTTCAGTTTTACTGAATTCAAGTGATCAAGATAGCAGTTTACACTGGATAAGAAAATCTATTTAAAAATTGCAAAGCAGAATTTAAAGACATGGATGCTAAAGGTTAAAATTCAGGGGAGTTTAAACTGGGTTAAATTTAAAGGGTTTGCTTCCAAAGAGTCTAACACACATACAATTTAGATTGTCACAACTGAAAAAAGAACCCACAAAAAAAGTGGGAAATCAAACCAACTTGCTTGTGTGGCTTGGGAGACAGGAAAGGGAAGACAAATTTCAGCTGGGCTATAAAGAGTCAAATACAAAATTATTAGCAGCAATAATAAGAATACCCATGGAAATTTTCTGACGTGAGTGTGAATTTTGGTGCTTTGCCTGTTTTGCTCAGAATGACGTGAACTGGTGAAGTATGTGAGCATTCAGTGGCCTCTGAAGATCAGAACCCTCCAATGAAGTATTGAGAATCGCTTATGTTCTTTTAGTTTCTGTTGTTTTTAAATCAGCCTCCCGTAAATTCACATTACCGTGCCATTTAGCGACAAACAGAACAGGGGTCAATGCAATCAATCACAGGGTCAGAGATTTGAAATGATGCAAGACATAGACTGCAGGAGCACAAGAGCTGCAGCAAGGGAGTAATCTAGGAAAGACTGAAGGCTGATCCCAGCTTCTGTCGAGACAAGCCCCTTGCAGGGGAATGAGGCATCACCATCAGCATTATTGGGAACAGCAACTTTTGAAAACCAGCATTGCCTTGGTTCTGTTGATATTTCAATGCAAACTTAACCTCTACTTTGAGAAAGAAAAGTGTATCCTGGCACACCCCTTGCTGTCCTTGGCTTAGAGGATTTCTAGCACAATACTGAGCATTTCCCTAAAGACACAGAAACCTGTATGAGGGGAAGGATGTGCCTCTGTGCTATCTTTCTCGTAAATTCAGTGAATAATCTTCATATTCTGTAGTGCTGTTGCCAATGTGAAAAGAGCTGGCAGAGAGAGGGAGAGAGTGAGAGAGANTTTGGAAATAGACATTTTTTTAAAATATTCTGTTTTGTTGTAGTGATAGTGATAAAAAAGACTACAAGTATTTCTTTTTACGTTTGATTTTGTTTTCATGGATTTTGACATTTCTAAGTTGAATTTAAATATATACACTTCACTTGTTTCTTGGTAAGAAAAAAACGTAAAATATATTTTCCTTTTATAGATAAAATGTAAACAGCTTTTGTAGATCAACTCTCTTTCAAAACATATTTTCCTACATTTCCTTGGCTGAATTATAATGTGACACAGCACATCTAGCTACACCCGTCAAGCTGTGTAACACTGCTTCCTGTAACATGATAGTGTATGGCTGATGTGACAGGAAATTGAATAGGGCAACACAAAGTATCCAAACAGAAATTTTATCATGAAAACACTGTGTTTGCTGAAAGCCATTTATGAAAACATATATCTAATCCCTTGTGCAATTTGCTCCATCTTCAGTTCCAAATGCAAAATGGCCGTACTTAGCTGCAGCCATCTGAAGGTGTTTAATAGACTCTGCTTTTCTTTGCAAATAATTGTGTTCTGGCAAAAATTAGCTACGTTTATAGCAACCAAATTAGCCAGGAAGTTTTCTGTAACAAGTTGGTTTTAGGCCAAATGCATTTCAGACTAAAAGCTCACTAACACAGAGACAGCTTGAAAACACAATCTCTCCACACTATTCTATTTTAATAGTTTAGTTTATTCAGCTTCATAAAGGTTATTTCTCATCCTTATGCTCAGGAAAGCATCGTACATATAAAGAACTGAATTTATACACATCAAAATAAGTAGCAGAGTGTTGAGTACAGCAGAGGCATGGTCAGATAGAGGGAGATTTATATTTTAACAGCAACTCTTCACAATATTTTTGTCATCACCTCCTATTTCATCCACTGAGCTCATGTGGGTACATGGAGACTGAGCCTGTCTTTAAATCAAAATTAAACAAAGAAGATTTTTTTCTGCTTTATGGACAGATGGCAGCTTATTACAGGTATTCTCAAATGGTTTCTCTGTGCTTATGTGGACATATGTCAATGAAAAGTGAGTTGCAGTCAGGCTGGACTCTTGATTGGAAACTATATACCAGTCTCTTTACTGATACATGAAAAGATTAATAAATTGCTTTTCTCATAGTATGGGGAGCTTTCTATTATGATAAAACTACTAGATTAAATTAAGTCATTATATGTCATTAGACTAAATATTGTGAGATCAATTCAATAATGATTCATTTTTGACACATTTGTAATAGAACTCTTTTGAACTACCTTCTAGTTCTTAGGATCCCAGTACAAAAGTCTTAGAAGAGACGAAAATAATTAAACCTAAATCCTTTCTCGGGTGCATAGTGGTATCCTCATCTGAATCACCAGCAATTTGAAGCAGACTCTTGGTGAGGAAGCATAGGCTGGTATAAGTTGAATTGCAAATACTCAGAAAAGTGTTTCTGCTCTTCACTGAGATAGCAATTGCAAGCTTTGAGGAAATGCAATGCTCAGTTGCTCAGCTGCAACTTGGTAGTTTAAAGAGAAGCTCAAGTAAATCTCCTCAACCTTCCTCTGAGAGAGAACAGGGAAATGGAGCAGTAGAAAATAAACACTTAGAAACTAATCTGACCAGCTTTCACTGACGAATTAATTTATGTGGAATTACCCATTAAAGCTTCAGTCCTACTAATTACTGAGCATTCTTTCTTTTTTCTAGCAAAGCACTTAGGCATATACTTAAACACAACCATTCTTTGGGATTTGCTTGACTGAACCAAACTACTCACTGCTTCACGGTATCAAACATGAAAGCATGGTCTATGAATTTTGCTCCTTCCATTTTCCCTTAAAACCCTTAAAATTACCTGCTCATTAAGTTTACACTCTGTGAAGCTAAAGTGCAAATATTTATTGGACAAAGTAATCTCTTTGCTGCTTGCTGAAGGACACCAATAAAATGATACAATTTCTTCTAAGCTATTTAATATCTGACCTAATAAAATGATTGACTATGATAAAAAGCCAGCAACACCCCAAATTCTTTTATATGCTACATTTTTCTGTGCATATTTTATATTTCCTACTCCAATAGAGAGATGTGGAATAACAGTGCATGTTATGAAATTATTCTGCTCCTAGAAAAAATAAATATAAGGAACAGAGTTTGCATTTTTGATGTTGTGTTAAGTAAATCTAAATAACTGAGGAAGAGCACATACATATTTCAGATCAGGAGAAATAATTACTTGTATTTATTTGTACTTACATGTTGAAGATAGTTACAGGTATAAGGAAACCCTCCTTATGTAACTTCTCCTTCCTAATCCAAGGCAAAGCAATGATATTGGCAGTCAAGGTTTGTTATTCTTCAAATGGTCTTATTGATAAGAACACATTAAACATTTTTGTTAACTTACAGGCAAATATTCATGCTTCACTCAATACATTGCAAGATCCAATATGGATCCATATTAGGATACACAAAAGCAATGGCTTCAGTTTTCTTCAGTGTTTAAATACCAACAATTCCGCTCACACCTTCCTTGTCAATTTTTTTCCATTACATCTCTTCCCAAGCAGAAGAGCACAATAGCAAATCATATTTGGAGTTCAGTACAGATGTCCTAAACTTTATTGTCTGGTGACATTCACTGAGAAAAATGTATTTCCTTGATGATTCTCTTTTCTTCTCAGGTAAGTCTTGGAAATACTAATCCTTGTTGCGGGCAGATATGCTGTACTCCAAAGATCTTCTGCATCCTAGTCACTTACTTAAAATTCTGAAATGTTTTATCTGGAGTTCAAATGTTCATTGGGACTTTGATAAAAGTCTTTGGGTTATAGCACGACATATTAAAATGTCTGTGACTTAATACCGTGAGAGTTCAGTGGATTTTCAACATTTTGGCTTTTACACAGACAGACAGATAGAACCAGTTGCTCTTACAGAATGCATCTTCCCTGGGGCTAGTAAGCACACACACCTGGGAGAATGTCATGGAGACCTGTGATAAAAATGGCAGTAGGACAGAGATGTAGGAAGTGGGGAACCTGTGGCAAAAGTTATTATGAGACTAAGGACTAGGTATGTAGCCACATCTCACACTTAAGATTCTGCCAGAGTTCAGAGGTCATTGTGCAGATCTTGAACTGACATTAAAAAAAAAAGCTATGAATATTAATAGACCAAAAAAATGAAAGTCCTGACAAAGTATTTACTTGCAAATAATCAGTGAGTTTATCTCCTCCTGGAAGAGACAGCACAAGGAAGACAGACAGAATTCTTTAGAAGACATCTGACAATATTTAAGTTCTCATCTTTTCCAATCAATGTTTTTCAAGCACTTTTTCCAGATTGGTAATATAACATTTGGCAAGTCAAAATTAAGCTGCAACCTCAACCCATCTTTTTCCAACTGCCATTTTATTGAATTAGTAGCTACTCTTCCTTCACTGGCTGGGTTTCTTGAATGTTATCCCTCTTTTTCCATTATGACTCTCCAATGCTCTGTGGATGAGATGGACTTGCTGTAGAGAGGGCTTGAGAGTACTCAAATTCTCCTCCTCATGAAACCTCTGAAAACTGGTGCATAAATGTTCAGGCCTTCCTGCTGTGTAGAAGTTCATTTGTCTGCTTCTGGTATGAGAAAAGAACTACAGAACACAGAATTCACCTACTTTGATTTTAATTTGAAAATGGAAAATTTCTACAGAAATTACCATAAAAACTGTAAACAGCAATTGATTTATAATTTCATCTACAAAAATGAAATCCTTCTTAAAATGTCAGTGCCAGATGGGCAAAAAAATGTCATAGTTAGGATATTTTAACAGTTTCTTGAGCATTACATGGTCTGTATATATCAGCTTATACTGCAGAAGTGGACACATTTCACGGATTTTGTTTAAAAAAGGTAGAGTGGAATAGGTGATGTATTGCTGGAATTTTAATATTGAAGTAGGTAAAGGAATATAAACTTTTATTTGAACTATCTGGCATTTTCGTGCAGTATACTCATCAAAAACAAAGAGCAGATAAAAGCAGAGTAAGAGTCTATAAATGCCCTTCCTTTACTTGCATTTCTGAGAAGCTCAACAAAGGAATAGCTGCTCCCCAAGCCAAACGGAAAAAACACCGTAATTTCCAAAGAGTTATTGAACCCTTACACTGCAAGTAAATTTTAGAGCAAAAATGGAAACCACTGCTTTTAGAAAACCTGTTTTGGTCTCAATGGCTGAATAATCTCTCTTTCAGTGATCAGAGAAAAAAGGGTATGACCATATTGCTTTGGCATTCTTGGGCATCAAGAATGGGCAGCATTTTAGATAAAATGACCTCTATTTTATAGGACAAATATTACAACATTCTGAGTTCCCTGATTGCCTGACACCAGCAGTGACATGACAATAGTGAAATAAGGCATATAAATATTCAAGAAGAGAGCATTTGCCTTAATACTTAATTTAGCTTTTTTTCCCTACTAAGTCTACGTACAGACCTGCTATCAGAGAAGCAATTTACTTGAAAGCCATGCTTTCTAATGTTCTCATTTTGATTTTGTGTTTGCAGATCAAAGAGGAAATCTGCCCGTACGAAACTTTCTCAATTTATCACCTTGGTGGATTTCACATTTATTAAATTCTTATCCATTTGAGCCTATGTGAAACTCAATGTATAATTACCACCATTATGTGTCATGCATAAGCTATGGCTTAACTTTTTTTGATGTCACAGATGGTGCTATAGGTACAACAGGTCTTAAGAACTCTTCTCATCTTAACTTTCTCACTATAGATTTTGTATATATTTTGCTTAATTTAACCTTAACATTCAGATATCAAAGCAAATTAATACACCTTTTAAGAAAAATCAGAATTGATTATTTCAACTGGTTGGTAACTTCTTCCATGAAATATTGTCAGCTGGATCATGATGATATTTTCCTAGCAGGAAAAAAATAAAAAGAAACCTGGAGGAAAATGGAAAGGCAGAAGGAAGCACAAGAGCAAAGGGCAAAACACTAAAAATTACTGGATTTGGTTGCCTCCATTTCTAAACAGCTAACTTTTTTTTGTTTCCAGGAGAAGCAAACCCTTACTTTTAGAAGCATTTAAAATGTTTAATCTTACCTAAAAACATGATTCATTCACTTATATATGTTTTTAATATTTTGAATGTCTGACTTTCATTCCATACTTTTTTTTTTTCCTGGATTCCTCCATAAGGTGGAAAGGTTTTTTTTCTGTAATAAAAAGAATGAGAAGTTTTAAACCCCAGATTGCAGGAATAAGTGAACGTGTTGTGGGAAGATGGCAAACAGCAGCCATAAATCATTTTCTTCAAAGGAAAGGAAAGTGCTTTTCCACATTTTTGAAGATACATTATTAACTGGATTGGCCTGACCTAGTAGGACAATTCCTAATTTATTTTAATTGGTTACTTTGTCAGACAGAGGAAAAAAGGAGCAGCATTTTCCTCATAGTTTGAATTATTATGTAGTTTCATTTTATATGTTTATTTTTTGCGATAGATAGACTGCTGGACACAACAAATTCTACAGTGAACACAGGCACATCCTAAATGGTCACAAATTGCAAATTTTAATCTTGATGTAAATTCTTTCAGAAAATACATTGACAGTTTTTCTTAATCACATTGATTAGGATATGAGCAATATTTATTTTGGAAAGGTCGCATACATGACATGAAAAAAAAACAGGGAGAAGAAAATTGTTGGGAAATAACACAAAAGTTTTATATGTGAACTGAGTTTGTCTTTAAAGAATGACCTCAAATCAGCAATGGCATCTCTTATTTGGCAAAATACTTCAAATTAAGCTGCACCAAATCATAGAGTCATCTTGATCTTAATGATAACATTTCCAGTAAAACACTGTTTTCCTTTTTTCCCTGTCCTACTGTGAAATTTGGTCCTGCAAGATGCATTGACCACACTGTCTCAGCTAATGGTGATTACTTTCACTCTAATGTCTGCAGTAGCTGTGCATCCCCTTGGGGCAAGAGGAATATTAGAGGGACAAAAGTAGTGATATTCCATTCCAGTGAAGTGCAATGCAATGAAAATCTCAAAATACATTAATATTTTAAAGTACTGAAATTACCATTCCAGCAATAATGACCTATTAACCACTGCAAAGATATTCTAAGAGGAAAAAAGGTCCCATGGTGGTTTCTGTTCCCACTGAAACAGAGAAAGAAGTTAATTACTGAAATTCTAATGAATGACAGTTTTCCACTGGCCAGACTAAAGGAAGGGACATGCATCTTTAGCACTTGTTACTCTCAGGGAGTCTCACTGTTTGCTTCCTCTCTATCTGATAAAAGAAAGACAGCCAAGAAAAATAACAGTGAAATATTTAGAGTTACTATATTAGTAATGCATGCAACTTCCAGAATACTATAGATAAGAGCTAGAAATATCAAAAAAGACTAAAGAGGAAAGAAAAACAAATGTGGCTTAAGAATTAAATGATGGCTATTCCTTATCACCTCAGTACATTTCTATGCAAAATGCATAAGATAAGGTTCCTCTGGATAAATACAATATTTAAAATGCATATTTTCAAATTTAGCTGTCTGAATTATAATCTAAAATAATAATAGCAATTATGACAATAATAATTATAATAAAATATTCAAGCAGAATATGATAATTGAACCTGAACTCATATGCTTGCAAACAAAAAGCATCAGTATGTAAAAAAAATTCCAGAGAGGCTGAGACACCAACTGAGTTTCAATTAGAAAGGAACACAAAAGGCAACATGAAATGGTTCTATAAGTAAAGTGTAAATAAGAGGAAAACAAAGAGAAGAATAATTCAATTACCAAGTGTGAGAGAGAGCAAATAATAGACGGCACAGAAAAAAAAGCTGAAATATTCAGTGCCTTTCAGTTTATTAAATCTTTACCAAAACATTAAATTTTGACTAGATACTTGACTTTATTTTGAAGATAGGAACACAATGCAAATCAGAATGGACTGAAAAACATGCAGTTAGAAAAGTCTGAATTGTTAGGGTCATATACTTTTCTGAAGCAATCTCTAAGTCTTTATTTTCATCCCCAATGACTGAAGGAAAACAACTTTAGGAACTATCTTTAGTAGAAAAGGAAAACTCAGAAATTCTCTTCCTTTTCATCTCTTGAAAGGGTCAGGGTGAAATTATTAAATAATCAAATAAACACCTGAAAACACTAAAGTAGGAGAAAATAATTAAACCTGTTTGACAACAGGAAATTATGTTTAAATTTTTCCAAGTTCTTTCTTTGACAGACTATAGTGAGTAGGGGCAGAATTGTTGTTTGGATATTTACAATGTGCAATGGTTTTGGTATTATTCAAAAGGCTTGGCTCCTAAAAAAGCTAAAGAAATACTACTATAGATGTAACTTACATCAATGGCATTTTTACAACAAATGGACTGGTTCATGTACAACAGATTTGAGCAGTAAGTCCCAAAAAGAATTACCAATATGTCTCTGTCAAAATGGGAAAGGATCTCTTGCAGATAGGATTTATTGTAGGCCGAGTTCCACTTCACAGTTTCAGCAATTTGGATGTCAGAGTGACATTTTCACAGGAATTTGCAAAGAACAGGACTTGCAAGCTCTTTGGAAAATATGATCATAAATCAAAATGATCTTGGCTAATTGGAGGGAAAGCAAGAAATTGACAAGAGCAAATTGAATGAAAGTATGAGCAAAGATCCACAGTTCAAAGAGAGTATTTAAATGCACTCATACAAAATGAGACCTGTACAGGAGTACAGAAAAGAATCCAAGGGTTATAATGTCTTTGAAATTATATATGAGTCAGCAACATGTTTCCATTATGAAAACATTAAATAGGCAATGCAGGTCAGAGCTTCAGCAACAGCATTATCCTGTGTAGGACATGGAAAATAAGTATTGCCTCCTATTAGTCCTGATGAAACTGGAGATAAGTTGATATACACTCATTTTTAGGAAAAAATAGAAAATGTTTTTTAATTGTTTGGATGAGGAAACACTGTAGCAGCCTAAATTACACTGTTGTGAAATCTCCCTCATTTTTGGTATCTATTGCATTTGAATTGAAAAAAGAAGAAAATAATGGTTTTATTCTAATATTTATTTGATTCAGCATATTGGATCTATTTCTTTTAAACAAGTAGTTGCTCAGTGAACCTGAGGCATAAGCTTTCAACGGATACAAAAATGTATGGATATTATAATCTATTGTTTTCCAGTGTTAAGATTAACTTTCAGTCTTGCATTTTCTTTAGGCTACTCAGGCCTTGCATATAAGCACATAGCCTTCATTTTCCACAAAGCTTTCTTTACATCCCTATGCCTCTTTTGATCATTTTGATTGTTGTAGAATCCTACTCGCTTAAGAAGTAAATATTAAAATCAAATACATATCCTTATATAAACCAAAATAGCAGTCTCTACGCAGATCTTTGTTTTCATAGCTTCACAAAAGCCAAAATTTTATTAAAATTTGCAATTGAGTTTAATGATTAAATGAAGAAACCCAAACGTAATAAAAAATTATTTTATTGGTTCCATACAGTGGCTATGTAAAACTTTTAATGGTGTTCTAAAATAAAGGTTTGAATCCTCCTAGATGTACACCTTTGACCCAGTTCATCAGGGTTAGGTATAACAAAACTATGGAAGATGAAATGCTGTACAAATGTAATCTTGCATGACAGAAGTATCTTCCAAAAATTTCATCAGTAGTTCAGCTATATGGATAATGGGTATCAGTAAAAAGAGGTTTGGTTTTATTTTTTTTCTTTTACCTTTTGAATACCCAGTGAATACTTGTTATATTGAAGTGTTCTGGTAGAAGGGATCCTCAACTAGTACTTAGTTATAGTGCAAATTGTGGAATAAGCAATTGTTATTCAAACATTACATTGTTAACTGTATTACTGTGAGCTCACAGGTGCAGTAATGTTTGTATCTCTTCAGTTATAGTCTGCATTTACAGCGATGAACTCTGAAGGCCTGAGAACTATTAATTCCCCTATAAAACATGTAATGTGACCCATACATTTTATTTGTTTTTTAGAAATTCCAAAACTTTTAATTTTTTTTTTTAATTAAGAGGTTTTAAACTTTTTAAAAAGCTCAATCTAGACTTTAATCTTTAAATACAGAGTTTTACTTCATAGTCAAGTCAGGGGTTTAATGACTTTAAATTAAAAGGGAAGTTAGAGAAAGGTATTAAGTGAACAAGATTTTTAATATGAAGATACATATTTAATTTGAAAATTGTGTCAATAAACCATTTTGAGACTTTACTTAAGACCAGTTTATTTATTTTTACACTACATTTTCACAAACCAGAGAAAAATATGCCATGAGTATTACATAGTGAATGTCATGGGCAAATGAGAGGCTGAGGTAACTCATCTTCAGGTGATAAAAGGTGGTATCCAGACAATGAAACCCAGGTGATGACATATATTTTATTCTGTACTCCAAAAGCAATCTCTACAACAGCCTGCATTTGCAGTCGAAGTAATAGGCCTCGCCACATTACATGTGGTTAATAGTGTGCTATTAGGAAAGATGTTTTTCATAAAAGTTATATGTTATTAATCATGGAAATATACTGCTACTTTCATCTGCAATATTCCAAGTTATTTAATTATTAGCTAGTTGGGAAATGTCGATGCATCCATTTAAATTCAAACTGTTATTTATCTAGCATACAGTCATAGCTATATCCAATCTAAATTAAAAATGCATTGAAATGCACTGAAGACACTTTATTTAAAGTGTTACCAAATATGTTACAGGAAGTAAAGCTGTGTAATTACTTAAGGGATCATATTTATAGCACTGGAGTATCCCAAGCATTAAATGGCTTTTGTAGTTGATTAAATGTTGAAGTGATGCTGAGGTAGAACTGCCAACACTGCCAGCGTGCAACCCATACATTTTTCTCCCAGTCTGTGAAATGCTGTGCTGGCATCCTTTAGGGCTGTCCAATACTATCCCTTGAAACAGCGATGAATGATGGAAATTAGGGTTTACTTACAATGTGTGGAGGATTCAGAAAGTAGTATGAGAGATTAAAGAGCATATAATGAAAAATTAGAAACCAGGAGGAAATAGCATTATGGAGGTGGAGGAGTGATGTACAATGCTAGAAAGAAATATCTAAGGATTAAAGAAGGTAGAGGTGAAAAGCACAGGGAGCAGAAAAACAAAGTGGACTTTATTTTATCTTGAAAATACTGTCTAGATACCTGACAAGAGGGTAGGGGCACATAAGAAAAGACATTTTAAAATAAACTTTATGAGCTCTGTAAAGACTGCAAATCAGCAGAGGTGGTTACGTCTTTATATGGTCATGAGCTAAATAACAGGTTTTTTACATGATCACAATGCAGTCTGGGTATCATCCTCAGCAAGAACAGGATTCTGCCTCCCACAGACAGTGCAGCTGAATGAAATGCTCTTGGGTAACTCAACAATAGGGCTATGTATACTCAAGAAAAAGAGAAAGACTTATCAGAGAACATATGAAATCTTCAAATAAATTATTAGTGGTCAGTAGTAACCACTGATTGGACAACACTACCAGGTTTTCTGTGCTATGTTCCTTGCCTTGCTTACACAAATGTTGTGAGTGAATGGTATTTTTCTTATTCTTATGCACTAGTTCAATTAGTCCATACACAGTCTGTTTATTCAGATTTTGCACACAGAAAAAAAAGGAAAGGAATGATAACTTGAGACAAATTAAAAAAGCATGTTTTTTTAATGTCTGCTTCATATTCAGAACTCTCTTCTGACTCTTCTAATACTGTATTTGGAAACAACTGTTCTATGTATAGAATTATGATATTTTCAAATATCCTTTGTGGGAAAAGGCAAATAGCATGAAAATGAAGAATATAAGAATACTATAAAACAATTAGAAAATGGTTCAAAGGTGCTCATTTACAATGGAGGAAATTAAATATGCAAATACATTATTATCACAGAAGTAGTTAAACAAATGAGTAGGAAAAAAACATTGTGCCTTCTAACTCATCATTATTTAAAAGACACCTGTGAGTTCTATCTGAAAAATGACAATGCTGAGAAATGCAGATGGTTGAATTTTGCCTCCTCTTAGTTACTTCTCTCACACATTAATTGCATGGGGGAGAAGACAAGATTGTTGCCTGTTAGAAGACAATATTATTTAAATGCATATAATAAAAATTACATGTAATTTAAATATTTATGTTAAATGGCTAAATAAAAGAATGAAATACATTTTTGCCTCTCACTCTTTAACATGTTTTGTCTGTTCCTCAAAGCCTCAAAGCCTCAAAGAACTGCTAGAAACCCCATCTAAAAGGTTTTCATGGAAAATTTGAGCAGTTATACAATTTTGTTGCACTGCTTCTTTAATGCTTCCTGACATGGTGGCACCTGAGAATCATGACATGTACTCAAAAAAAAATTGTTATGTATACATAAATGATTTTCAAAAGAACACTACTTGCTTTTGCTTTTTAAGCCAACTGTTGCTGTTCACATTTCCAGCCACAATAGCTTCATTGTCTTCTAAGATCTCAACTCAGAGATTAACTTTTTCACACAGCCAACTCTGGGTTAAGAAGAGAATTCCTTGTGTTTTAATAGTGGACTGAATTTTTCCCATGAAGGGTCTATAACCATGTTAAGACAGCCAAGATCTACCCATTTTCCCATAAAACTTAATCTCTGAGAAAGACTGAAAGTATGATGTTGTTACTACCTCTACTGTTCTTCAAGAAAATCTTTTAATACAAAATTGGGTTGCATCTATTGGCCTTTAAACTTCAAGGAGCCATTCAAAACTGGAAAGAAAATGGCAGAAAACAAAACTCTATTTATAAAGACCATTTCATGAACATTTAGCAATAGATAAACATTGACAATGCAAGCATGGTGTTTTAATCTAAGAATATAAATGACATAAGCAGAAGAAAAAGTTTTAAAAGCACTTGCAGCAAGTAGCTATTGTCACTGTTGTCTCGCCAATGTCTTTCGGGGGAAGCTTTCTGCATGGGTACATTAGGTTGGTTTAACATTTGGCTGTTAAAAACGGACGGAAATTGGGATAGTAGTAAAGACAAACAACTACATGAGAATACTTTAAACAGTAGGGCCATAACCTTTTTAGGACAGAGTGTCTTTTGATCTCACTGAAGCAAATGGTTACAGGAATGAGGACAGTGTGAAGATAATTATGTCTTCAGAAAAAAAATTCAGCATAGCCAAGTTAAAGAGTCAACAGAAGGGTTTCACAACCACAGGTAGGCATGGCAGAGCTTGACAGATGTTAAACTGGAAGGTATGAAGGAAAAGCTGTCTACAACAATGTCTGCATTCTTCAGAAAGGTACAGCTAGACACTTCTCACACTTGTCAGCTCTTTAGATTTTTTCTAACTTCAGAAGACAAGTGCAAAATTCTTTCCAAACATTTGTAAATAACACAAACTCATTGGTCTGAGAAGAGTTATGATATACCTTACCATGTCAGGGCTAGGTTATATTTTATTATTGTAGGCATTTTACTCCCTCCATATTTGATATCAATAAAAAAGACCAAAGACTAAAATTAGAATTGGGCCTCTATGTCTTTACATGAGAAAATCTCAATTTTATTTTATATTTAATAATTGTACGTTTTATATACATCCTTATATTCTCATTAAACATCATTTAAATATAGGCCTTTGCTATGATAGAGGTACTAATGAGGATGCTGGCAATACATTTTAAGAGAAGCCATAAGAAGGAATTGACAAACTAGACATTGGGTAAGCAGAGTCCTGGAAAGCCTATATATCTTTCAGAAGCAAGTATTAAATGGGATTGGCCACATGTAAAGTGATGGATCAGGAAACAAGCAGTGAAACAGGACTGGACCAGAATATTTGAGACAAAGTTAAAGAATTTAAATTTCATCACTGTGATTTCCATGAGTATGAAGGAGATATGGGGAAGCAAGCTAGGAGGTTTGGCAACTTCTGGAAATACTAACTTCTGATAAAATCTCACAAAGCAAAATTAGTTTGATAGTCTATTCTGTTTCTTGCTTTGTACTTCAACAAAATATCACAGGCCTTGCTTGGGTAGGCAGGATGGAGGGGAGTATCTGCTGAGAACCATAGGTACTAAACTTGTCTCAGTGTGATATTTGCAATTTGTTTTCACAAGTATTCAATACATCCACAGGTTTAGCGGTTTTGTTTGGTATGTTTTTTGTTTGGGTTTGGTTTGGGTTTTTTTAAAGAGAAGAAAGGAAAGAAAGAGAAACATTTGCAAGAAAAACAGTACCCTATTTCAGAAATAATGTCTGCTGGCAAACAAGTACAGTATGTGCTCTAAAACAGTTTAATCTAATACAATATAAACTGAATTACTTCTTGAATTGCCACCTTCCAAAAGAAACAAGTAATAGTTCAGAGGATGAAAATTACTGATCGATTCTGCTGATTATATATATTTATTGTAGGTTGTGCTATAAATGTACCAGACATGGAATAAGCCAACTCTTTCATCCTACAAAAAAACCCCAAAACCCTCAACAAAACCAACACACAACACATCAATTTTTTCTAGTACACTAGAAACATATTTTGCACAGAAATAAACACATTTTGCAACCTTTTCTTTTTCTCTTTTATTTTGATAAAATAAAAGGTACATAGCAGGGTGTCTTGTAACAAACTGTCTCTTGAAATTGCAACAGGACACTCTATATGCCTAGTGGCCATTTAATTTAATGGGATTTTTATTAGGGTACACATACTGGGTTATTTAAACCACAGGGGTCTTTGCAAGTAAAAGCACAATCTGAACATTGAAAAAAACAATCGTACTTATTTTATTTTTAAAATGAAATATATTGCATTTTGATTCAACTTTTTAAATTGTGTTTTCCCTAACCATTTGAAGAAATTTCACTTCTGTTGCTATATAAAATATAATTCAGTTCTGTAATTGTCACTGCATAACAGTACAATTGCTTCAAGAGCACCAAAAGTCTTTACAACTAAAGGGCATTATCTTTGCACCTGGAGCCTGTAAATCCCAAAAATTCTCTTTGTTATCCTACTTAAGGGAACATTTCTATTTACTTCATATTTTCATATTCTAATATTTACACACATAGAGGCAGGGAAATGGCTGTACATGGATGACCACAAATACCTGAAATACCTCTCATTTCTTTAGACTTCTGAATCTACTTTATTTAACTGTTGTTCCAGTTAATTAGTTATATTTTAGAAATGCTCTACATTATTAACAAGATTAATTCACATTGTGATGATAAGTTTTGCATTTAAGTCCATTAATAATTTCATCTCTTTCTTAAACTATTTCATTGAGGTTTTCTAAAGTGAAACATCAAAAACAATACCACAAAATTTTGGGGTTCACAGTATGGAGGTTACAAAGAGAAAAAACCTCTCACAGGAAAACTAAAGTTTTATTGATAAATACTTCTTATAGCTAGGGATCATTTGAACTTCAAAAAATCCTTTTGTACTTATCTGAATGAAGTTTTTGGGCATTTTACATATGGTAAAGCACAGTTTAAACAAACTGCTATTTGTAAGAAATAACGAATAAGAAGTAAAAACAATATTGTACCAACATTTATAGGATGGCTAAAAATATTCCAGCCAAGAACATGGAACAAATGGACGTGGACAGGATGGTAGCAGTACAATTATTTTCTTAGCTAAAGGGAAAATTGGCTTAGAAGCTGCACAGCAACGATGTACATTAAAAACATTATCAGGGTTACGTAGTCAAGCATTCAAGATTGCTAGAATTTCATACTGCCACAAATGAAGTGTTACTGTGTTTTGGAAGATCAGTGCCAAACACCCAGCCTGCATTAACAAATATGGAAAGCTTCTGGTGCTAATCACTACTCGACCTAGGCCAGTTGTGTTACTTCCACAAACAAAAGGAATGAACAACAATTCCCTTCATAATGGACTATGAATACATCAAATGCTAGTAGTGACCAAATGTGAAAGAAAATTATTACTGAATAACACAGTTCAATGCAAAAAAAAAAAAAAGGATGACCATACTTTTCTGAACTATCTGCATCTATGGACCTGTATATGGTGTTTCTACCATGCATATATGTAAGGTGTTCTATTCCCTATGATTCTGTGATTCTGTATGATTAATAGAGAGATTTGCTTTTCATACTAAAGTAGTTGTTTTGTCATCTCCCTGTTCCAAAAATAGAAGTAATTTAGAAAAACAAGGACCAGTTGGATCTTTCAGAGGCAGGTTACCACTCCTCTCTGCAAACAATGAATAATCAGCTACAAATATTCAAAATGAATGATTTACTAATAATAGATGAATTTCAAACTGTTGGCTGACATTGCAAGAACTCACGAATAGCAATTAGTAATTGTGTTAAAATTGAACTAGAAATCTTTATTCACGAAAAGATTTATGATAAGAAAAAGGGCTAAATTGACAAAGAGTAATGGGCATGCCTTTGAGCTCACTTTTTTGGATTAATTGTACTGATTTTGATTAAGTCAGTAAGCTTGTTTGTTGGTTGTTTCTAATTCACAGCAGTCTAACTGAATAAAGAACAGTAATTTTTATAGGCAAGACAGTAAATTTCTGTCTAAAATATCAAGAAGAATCTGTGTGTAAAGGCCACGTCACAGAAAAAAAGCTAAGTAATGAGCACAAGTAAGAATCAAACATTATATTACTAGTTAATGAGATTACCTTAAAATGAAGATATGTCATTCTAAGTTAAATTACAGGGTTCAAACAGTCTTATTTCAAGTACTGTGACTTAGTCTATGGAAATGAGGAACTGGTGCACAGCCTTATTTGATTTGAGAAGGTGTGACTCTGGAGACTAAATACCATGTTGCTACTATACCATAAGAGGGAAGATGATGTCCTGCTTCACAGTCTGTCTTACTTTCTTATATTGCTTAAAACACAGAAGACAGGATATATTCTGTACAATTTATTCTGTATTGTAAAAAAACGCAAGCATCATTCTGGGATCATGATATACTAGTTCAAGGTTTGGAACTTGTTATATAATTATTACAGCATGGTTTCCTTTTGAAGATATGGGTACAAGAATTATGTGACTCTTTTCTGTTTTGAGAAAAAGCCAGTTCCTTGGCTGATTCCAGAATGTGAAAACTAACTCAGAGCCACAGTGTCCTTTCTTGCTGATCTATGCTTCATTCACTGAAAAAGTAATCCAGTATTATGTCATGATCTTCAAATTTAAATCTCTCAAACCAGTGTAAGTAATAGGAGGTTATGAAGAGGAAATTAAAAACTATAGAGTACACTGAAAAAGGAATTTACAAGAGTGATTGAACATCTAATCACAAGACACTGGGAGAAGAGATGTTACTGTCAGTAAATCTGAGAGGTTTATAATTTGTGTTTAAGTTTATAATTGGGCATTGTAAAGAACTTAAGAAGGAAAATCATTGTAATTATACATCTTAATGCAAACTACAGGTATCAAACCACTGGATATTATGGGTAGAGATAGCAGATACTACAAATTAAATTATCTTCTTTTCTACAAGTTACCACTTTGAATGTGTCAAAAGCCAGTTCTCTGGCTGCCAATTTTACACAATCAAAAGTCATAGCTTTTCCCTCAAAACCATGAGTTTGATTTTAAAATTGGGAGATTTTATTTTGACATATGTTCTCTTCCCCAGTGAGATTTTGGCACTTGAACACACATGAAGAAATCGTGTCCTCTCCCGGAAGAAACAGGAAATTACCTCAGTGAAAGTTTTCTATGCACAGAGCAGGAGCTGAAAAAAAACTTGGTATGAGTGAAAATAGAATTGTCAAAGCAGAAAATCGGCTTTTAGCCAGAAATATTCTAGTTTTATACAAGGGCTACAACTAACAAACTGTAAAATCCTCCGTTGCTTTACTTTTATCATCTGATTAAAAAAAAAAAAGGAAAAAAGACAATATTCAGTTTTCCATCATTCCTCCTCAAAAGATGTTTCAGACAGAATAACATCAGTTCCAAGGAGACTATAAATTTATTTCCATTGTACATCTATAGGAAAGGAATGATATTAAAGAAATAATCATACTATAAGAAATCCAGAATGCTAGCAGGTAAAAGATATCCAAAGCATTGTGTGATCACCTCTTCAGGACAGAAAATCCTGCCCAGGACTATTGCACTTAGCTATACTTAATTCAGTGTAAAAAAATCAGTGAGGTTTAAAAGCTTCATACAGAGTCTCTAATTGAATTTAGGTGAAGCAAAACTAATGTACTGTTTGGCATATCTGAATCACCCTTCCTAAAAGAAGCATTTTACTTCTTCCTATGGTTTATGGGCAAGAATTCTGCTCACAGACTGTAACCTGTGCTAAACAAGTGTGTTGATGGGTATACCATGTGAGTTAGAAGCACTGTTCTACTCAAAACGACTCATTCACCTCTGGCACACACCCATGGCTGGCCCCTCAGAAACAGAGCTGTAACTTGAAGGATGCTGTGTAGAAGGCCACATACTCTAAGCCCTGTACTGATCACTGATCACATCTGATCCTTATCTCTCCACGAGCAATCCTGTTATTTTTGAGCTCCAGAGTACAAATATGAAACATGTAAAGTGGGAGGAACCATGTGCACAGCCTCCTGTAGTCTATGGAATATGCAAACCGGAAGGATTTTTTAAAAGATATGCAATACTGAGAAAATACTCCCTTTCTCAGAATATAGTTAAATGCATGCTCATACTATGCAAGGTACTTTCTATGTAAAGGCGAAATACGAAATTTTCAGGCAAAATAAGAACATAACAATTATATCCAGTTAACAGAAGTAATTTTCTATATTTTGCCAGTAACACGTGTAGCACATCAGTACACCAAATAGATGTGTAGGTAGGTAAGTAGACAGACAGACAGACAGATAGATAGATAGGAAAACAGATAGATAGACAGGCAGAGACAACTTTCACTAGACCAGGTTGCTCAAAGAGCCATCCAACCTGGCCTTAAACACTTCCAGGGATGGGGCATCCACAACTTCTCTGGGCAACATGTTCCATTGTATCACCACACTCATAATAAAGTATTTCTTCTTAATATCTAATCTAAAAATACCCTCATTTTGTTTGAAGCCTTTATTCTTTGTCCTTACATTATGTGCACTTGTAAAAAATCCCTTACTGGCTTTCTTGTAAGCCTCTTTTAGGTACTGGAAAGCTACTCTGATGCCTCCTCAGAGCCTTCTCTCCAAGATGAACAAGGCAAATTCTCTCATGCTACCTTTATAGGAGATGTGTTCCAGCCCTCTGACCATCTTCATGGCCCTCCTCTGGATTCAGTCCACCAGGTCCACATACTTTTTATGTTGGGGGCCCGGAGCTGGATGCAGTACTCCAGGTGGGGTCTCAGGGGAGTGGCATAGAGGGTAAGAATCTTCTCCCTTGACATCCTGCCCACACATCTTTTGATGCAGCCCAGGACACATTTAGCTTTCTGGGCTGCAGGTGCACATTGGTGGGTCATGTTGAGCTTCTTGTTAACCAACACTCACAAGTCCTTCTCCTCAAGGCTGCTCTCAAGCCACTCTCTACCCAGTCTTGATTTATGCTTGGGATTTCCTTGAACCAGGTGCAGGACCTTGCACTTTGTTTTGCTGAATTCTCTGAGGTTTGAACAGACCCACCTCTCAAGCCTATGAAGGTCCTTCTGGATGGTATCCCTTGCCTCCAGCACATCAATGGCACCACACAGCTTTGTGTCTTCAGCAAAGCTGCTGAGGGTGCACTCAATCCCACCATCTATATGACCCATGAAGATGTTAAATAGCAACATCCCCAACACCGACCCCAAAGGAACACCACTCTTCACTGGTCTCTGCTCAGACATCAAGCCACTGACCAGAACTCTCTGAGTGCAGCCATCCAATTCTTTTTCCACCAAGTGGTTCACATCAAATCCATATCTCTCCATTTCAGAGACGAGGATGTCATGCAGGATAGTGTCAAATGCTTTGCACAAGTCCCGGCAGATGACGTCAGTTGCTCTTATCCACCAATGCTGTAAACTTTTTGAACATCAAGCTGTTAGTGCTTTTTTCCATCTTCACTGTTAGCAAGTACAGATCCCTGCCAGACACTTGGCTAATACTGGTTTTAGTTTTTCCTGTTCTGTTGCTTGAGTCTCTATAAAACGTTGCTTGTCTGTGCAAGTGCTATTAGTTGCCATGACAGTATTTGTGATATCAATAAAGCAGCAGTTAGTCTGAAATCTCCCGCTCCCAAAAGGTGCTTGGTGCCCCCTACAAAACATGCAAAGACAGAGTCTGTCTTTCACGGTTCAGATCTCCAGAAAAAAATCACATACCAGGCCACAAATTATTCTTAACAAGCTCAGCTACTGTCTTTAATTCTGTAACGCAAAACCTTTCTGTAATTCTTTGATTCTGTGATACTTCACATAAGCAGTGGTAAGAAACCTTCCTTGGGGAAGGAACACAGGGAAAGACAGAAAGATTGAACTCTTAGATCACTGGGCCTTACCACATAAGGAACTGAAGGGCTCTGTTTTTAAGATCAGGTCTCTTTTGAGGAGGTCAGCATAGACAAGCTCCAGATGTGTCCTCTAACTTAAAATATTCTGCGATTCAATGACTCAGTGGATGGATTCCTTCAAAAATTACTCAGCTTCTTTTTACTCAGATTTAGAGGGTGTTTTCAGAGGGTAGAGGGGAGGTTGGCATGCTCGGTGTGACCAGATTCAGAGGGCAAAATCTGGTTTTATGTAACGCCAGTTTATAACAATAAAGAAAGGGAAATTATACCTCAAAGGAACACTTTGAAAAGTAGGGTCTCTCATTTTCAATATCATTCAAAAACAAACAGAGCAGACTGCTGCAAAACTAACTCATGGAGAGGCTTCACATGAATATGAACCCAGGTAGAGAAAAGCTTTGTTCTTAAGAATGCAAGGGGCAATGACAGGAAAAATTGTCACTCATGACACAGGTTGTGGTGCAGGTCATAAAATTATTTCACATTAAGCAGATATAATTCCCATTTAAGAATCTGAAACACTCAAAATTCTTTTAGTGCTTATCTCTATCAGCTGGAATTATTACACAAAGAGCAATAATAATAATAATAATAAGGAATAATAATAATCTGTAAGCAGAACTGAAAAAAACAACATAAGGTCAAGCAGATACTTCCATTTTCCTAAATCAATTATAAATATTATGCCATGGAAGGAGGGTAGCTACATAACTACTGAAATAAGTGATAAGATAAATAAATAGTATATGAACTATGAAGCTATTATTAATGAAATAATTCAGTTGTGAATAGGTTGCAGAGTTTTCTCTTTGTGCTTTGTTCTGTTTTGTTTTCTTTTAATATGGGGAAAAGGTATAAATGACTGAAATAGCAATATATATTTCTATTAAAAGTATACATAATTAGAATACAACTAATTCTGATAAAACGCATTTGCAGGTCTCTTTTTAAATATATGTTTCGTGCTTCTTTGTATAAGCTGTGGGAGACATAGAATTCAATATAATTAAAACAATAAATAGTGAGACTTGCTCCTTAAAAGTACTGAAGATTTGAATTCAAGGGCTATTTTCTTCAATTTTCACTCATTTGTTGACTAGGCAGAAGAACCTTTAACATTTACCTTGCTTTTAGGTCTTATATCATTTTTTACAAAAATGCCTGTGGAAAGAAAGAACCAAGAACTGCTGTGACTAATCCCCAAAAGATATCTTAGTGAGCATCAGTTGTCCCTGATTTTTGGCCTTTTTGCCTGTTGACATTTACTGTTGCTTTTTAGAGCCATTAGGAAACTGCAAAACATAGCTTCTGGTATAGTGGAAGTCCCCTGTGGAGGGAGACCAGGACAAATCTGAAAATTCTTCGGTGTAAATGAGCAGATCTTGGAATCCAGACTGTTAAAATATAGGCAATGACAAGAAGGACCTTTTTGGATCATCAACTTTCCACTTATACCAGAAGAATAGCACATTAACACCCTAAAGATAGGTTTACTTCTACAAATTAGACAAGATAGAGAAAACTGAATTATCAAATAATGCAAATTAATGTAAAACAAAATGTAAATCAAAAATAGCTGTTATTTATTTAACACTTACTAAAATTAATTGGAATTAGATGAGTAAAAACTGCTGTGAACTGAATTAAACTACATAGAACCAAAATCCCTATGTCTCCAGAACACCAGCTGATAAGAACTGCATTTCTGAGAACCCAGAGACTTCAGCAGAGACCCTATCCTGGAGTTAGTCTCTAAGTGAGAGAGGAAATTTACTGTGATTCTGAAGCTCAAGCTCCATCCAAGCTCTGCTCCTTTTTCAGCTCCATAGAAGGTGTCTGAAGAATAAACAATAAAATCTTTCAGAATGAAGAATGGTTTTGTGATGAAGAAAATACATTGGGACTACTTCCCAGACCTGCCACAGCCTCTGTTCTGACCTTAATCTCTCTGTTATTCCATTCCTTATCTGTAAAATAAGACAGTAATACTTTTGTTCTCCCATTCTTTGTCTGACTTCGTTCCCTGAAGTGTCGGATCTTCGGAATAGCAACTGATTTCATTTGAGTATATTTTCTGGTCCTTCCATATCTACATTTTAATCCCAGCTGAGGTGACAGAGGTTCTTCTAATACAAGCAATTAAAAAAAAATCACTCAGTGATTTTTTGGGAATAGAATCATATCTGAAACATGACAATGTAATACTGAAAAGCTTTTATGATAAAACCTCTGTATAAAATGTCTGCATTGGAACAAAAAGAAATGTTGGGGGAAGGGGTAAGTGGTGGATAAAATTGTGGCTAAATATTTTGCTGAAACTCTAGGCCAACAGTGTAATTACTTGAAATAACTTACATGAAAGTACCACATTTTACTGAGTATATGGAAATGTGAAGTCCTGGATCCTTTTAGATAGGAAAGTATCCAGTATCCTGGATTTTTTTCCTACATAGCAAGTTAGGCAGATTACCCCACTTCCATTGAAAAACTGTCTTAAACTAATTCAAATTAATTGCAACACTAACATGTATGCAAATTAATTGATGCAAAAAAAAGAGTTATTAAATATATAAAAAGTTAGCCAAGTACTTTGATCAAGACTATCTGAAAAGGAGTATGAAGGGAAACTACACTAAGAATCTGCAAGGCAGCATGAAGACTGACTGAAAGAGGAAACGATTCCTGGATCATTTCCTAAAATTATACCAAAATGATTCCCAAAACCATACCTGTCATGGGGGACATTAAATACCAATACAGCTGTTGGATAAAAACAAAACTAATCAAGCATGCATCATCACACAGAGCAATTTTATGATCCAGAAAGGAGAGGATTTAACTAGCTTGCTCAAGAAGGAACTAGTAGAAATTGTGAGAAATAGTGACATTCGATAATTTTTGACCACAAGCTACTTCAATTTAACAAACTAAGTAATGTTCTCTCTGAACAAACCAATATAAAAATACTGTATTTTCTAAGCACAAAGTGACATAATTGAGATGGTTGGTAGTAACTCTTTCCAATGTTCAAAGGTCATAGCAGTAGTAGATTGATCAGGACACTCTTTCAGAAGCTTAAATCCCAAAAATAGTGGCTGAAATAAATATATTTGGAACCAAGTTATGTAAGAGGTAAAGCAATGAAAAAAAATATTATAATGTAAGGGTTAAGAAAGTAAGGAAGATATCTGCAGATCTGATAACTGAACAAAGAAAAATAAGTTAAATTTAGTTCATCAATAAATAAGGAGTGGGATTAAATAAATTATACGAACATGTCCTCCTAAGGCTCAATTTAAAAGACAGAAGTGTTAGTGCTATACAAAATGAACAAAACAGCTTTGAACAATTAGTAGGTAATAATGACTTTGACCAGAGATTCTAGGGTATTCAGGGACTGCTAACAAACCTACTGAACCACTAACAATTGTTTAAGCCACAGAGACCTAGAAAGTACTAGAAAAAGCAAACCTAATAGTAATCGTAAAAAAAGGAATAGAGAGAAGTTTAATCTTTAGGAGCCATGTGTTTAACTCCATGGCTTAGGGAAACATATATAATGGAAGGAATATGGAAAATCATATGAAAAAGCCTAGAATTTTATAGTGTGGTTTGAAGAGAGACACAGATAATTACATACCCTCTTCAGCCTCCTCACTCAGGCAGCAGATCTGGTTACAAATTACAACAGACAGTCACAGCTTATCTCTTGAAATGAGCATTCAGTATCCCTCCTCTTTTCCTGCAGATCTGCACACTGTCCTCTGTTCGTTCACCTATGTTCTCTGCCTATAGAATAACAAAGGAGAGATGTGGGGATCTGTCTTCCCAAAACTTTCCACCTAACAGTGTGCAGTCACAATGGAGCACCAGCAAATATCCCACCTTTCCCCGGGCTGAGTAGAGGAATAAGGTAAATATCATCTTACAAGCCTTTCATATTCTTGCTCGCCTGTGGAACTAACACATCTATGATAATTTACCCCTAAGTGAACATTTAGAAGATTGCAGTCATCACACTTGTGGAACAGGAGGGTCATAAAATGAGTGGATGAAAGAAATGCAATACATTGCGTACATACACATGTTGGTTTTTGGTAGCATCAATTAAAAAACAACATGAAATAACATTCTATGAGGGAACAATCTAGAAACAAACACTGATGAAGGGAGTTCAAGTGATAATGAAGAGTAAATTAGGTATATGTTTATAAAGCAAATTTGCAACAAGGAAAAGTCAATATGGTTTGGGAACAGTTTGAAGGCATAGATGGGTTAAAAACTGGCTGGATGGCTGGGCCCAGAGAGTGGTAGTGAATGATATTACATCCAGCTGGTGTCCAATCACTGCTGGTATTCACAAGGGCTCAGTTTTGGACCCAGTTCTGTTTAATATCTTTATCCATGATCTGGATGAGAGGATGAAGAGCACCCTTAGTTAGTTGGGCAAGAGTGTTGATCTGCTAGGGGGTAGGAAGGCTCTGCAGAGGGACAGACTGGATCAGCGGGCTGAGGCCAGTGGTAAGATCATCAACAAGGCCAAGTGCTGGATCCTGCACTTGGGTCTCAAGAACCCCATGCAGCACTACAGGTTGCAGAGCTGCCCAGTAGAAAAGGACCTGGAGGTGCTGGTTGACAGCCAAGTGACCATGAGCCAGCCTGTGCCCAGGTGGCCAAGGCAGCCGGTGGCAACCTGGGTTGAATCAATAGCATGGCCAGCAGGACCAGGGAAGTGATTGTCACTCAGCACTAGTGAGACTACACCTCAAACCCTGTGTCCAGTTCTGAGCCCCTCCATTACAAGAAAGACATTGAGGTGTTGGAGGGAGCCCAAAGAAGGACAATGGAACTCGTGAAGGGTCTAGAGAGTAAGTCCTATGAGGAGTGGGCTGAGGGAGCTGCAGGTGTTCAGCCTGCAGGAACAGAGACTTGAGGGAGACCTTATTGTTCTCTACAACTACCTGAAAGAAGATTGCAGCCATATGGCGGTCGGTCTCTTGCCCCAGGAAACCAGCAACAGGAAAATAGGAAATGGCCTCAAGCTGGGCCAAGGGAGGTTCACTTTGGGCAACACAAAGAATTTCTTCAAGGGAAAAGTTCTCAAACATTGAAATGGACTGAGCAGGGTAGTGGTGGGTTCACCATCCCTGTTCAAGAAATGACCAGCCATGACACTGAGTGCTGTAGTTTACTTAACAAGGTGGTGGCGTGTAGTGGTTTCGTTCAAAATGCCCATTACTTACTTATTTTCCTTCTGTGAGATAAGAACCAGGAGAAAAGCAAAGCAGGCACAAAACTTAAACCTTAAAAGCATAAAGAAGTTTATTAACAGAACTACAAGGCGGGAAAAAAAAGTTAGACTAAACCTTCAGAACACTTCTCCTCCCCCCACCTTCTTCTCCTCCTCCCACCAACAACATGAAAAACAACCCTCAAGGTTTTCCAGAGTCAGTTTACCATCTCTGTAAGAACTTT
>VXAD01000744.1:241963-254438 GCA_013399195.1 Dicrurus megarhynchus
GCATGGCCCATCCGGAGCAGCTGAGGGGGCCTGGCCCGCCCGAAGCAGGGCTGGGGCCGGAGCAGGGCTGGGGGGGCCGCTCCAGGGTGGGCTCCTGGCCGGCCCGAGACAGGGCTGGGGGGGGCCGGGCCGGGCCGAGCAGGGCCCGGCTGGGCCGTGCCCCGGGCCTCCCCCAGTCACCTGTCCGAAAGCCGGAAGTCAGAGAGAGCTTCCCGGCCTCTGTTCGTTCTTAAATGTGTATCACAGAGGCGTACCAAGCTTCTTAAGTGGCTTAAAGAAGTTGTCAATATTCCAACTAGCCAGTTGATTGGTTAGGTCAGGTCTAGAGGAAGCTGTAAGCACCTCTGTGCAAAAAAACCACTTCCGAGGCTGAAGGAGTCTTTCCTCAA
Source organism: Dicrurus megarhynchus (assembly GCA_013399195.1). NCBI lineage: Eukaryota > Metazoa > Chordata > Aves > Passeriformes > Dicruridae > Dicrurus > Dicrurus megarhynchus. The sequence continues at coordinate 242,353 of VXAD01000744.1, forward strand.
AACTCAAACTATGCTAACCCATGACATGGTGTCAAAGGTACGACTTGATGATCATTCCCAACCTTAATGATTTTATGGCTCTATGGTTCTATGATTCTGTATCACGACAGAGACAAAAAAAGTCACTCTTTGAGGTCTGAGTACCAAATTGCACCTAAAATACTGTAGGCAGATTTCTGAGGACTGTACAGATAAGGTGAAAGGAATTCAGAAAGGAGCATCAAAAGTCATGCTGCTGCAGCAATTCTCATCTTATTAAAGAGCCAAAATGCTTGTATATAAAAGCAATAGCTTTTAAATAATGAAAGAGTATAACCATCAGACAAGACCAGAGACTACCAGGACGAATGGCTTTATAGGTGGGTCAGCAAGATGAATGTCAAAATTTGACTTCTGAACAGGACATGTATTTGTTTATGTCCAGAAAAGAGACAGAAATCCACACAATAGACAACTTCAATTATACCAGGGAAAAAAAAAAAAAAAAAAAAAGTGCTTTGAAGCACTTTATGATTTGGCAAAAGGAAAATAACACTTATTTTATGTCTCAGTATTCCTTTTTCTTCTTTATCAGAAGGGTAATATAAAGGGCAATATAAAATATGTATGCAACATAGTAATAAAGAAGAATGATTAAGAAGTTTCACTTGTTTATACAATATTTCTTTTCATTAAGTCACTACCAAAAAACTAAACTTCTTTTTTTGCTTTAAACAAAGCTCATAAGGAGCAAAGTTCTTTTCTGTTGTCTCTGACAAATACAACTATTTAAATCTTACACAATCATTTTGTTGCTTTTTGGAATCTATAGTGAAGGCAGCACTTTATAAATTTATAGCAACGACTAGTAACAGCAGGAGCCACTGTGTACTCTGGTAAACATATTAAGAAGAAAGTAGAAAGAACCAGAATAAATATTAAGAAGAGTGGAGAGTAAATTTGCCTACCATTGCTTGGAATTTAAAAATGGGGGAAAAGTGGAAGCAAATACTTAAGGTTTCAAATGATCTTTAAATAAGTTACAACAGAAACAGTCACAAAATTAAAAAAAAAAATAATATAAGGAAGATAGTCAGATAAATATCAACAAACAAATGCAGGAGGATGATAAACAGGCCAAGTAGAATATAATTTAAAAACCCTATTTAGCAGAGATAGTACAAGACAATGTCAAGAGAGAGTCAACGAATAATGAAAAGGCAGAGATAACTGGCCAGACAGAATGCAGCTGCAATGTTGCTGCATCATCTGAGTCTGCACTGTATGAAGGAAAAGAGTTTTGAAAAGATGGTATACAAAACTGTCAATTTGAAGCTTGAGCAAAATTACTGAGAACCAATTGATAAATGTCTTCTTTATCTCTAGTCTTCGCTCTGAGAAAAGCTACAATTTATTTATCACATACACAGCATGATAGGTAGATATTTTGCTGAAAGAAAAAAAAAAGGAATTTGAGAGAGAAAATGGGAGGCAACCATAATAAAAGTTCCCAGAAGGCAGAATAAAAGGAAACCCTCATTAATTTTATTTCTCCTGAAATACAAGATGTTTTTCCAATACTTAATGCCACTATATCTTATAATTGGAGAACTCTGTTGAAATAATGCTTTTCTTCCTTTTCATAAACCTAGTGGATTTTGCTTCGGTTGGTTTCAAATCAAACTGGACATGTGCCATGGAAAAATTAGTGCTAATGAATTCCTGGGTTGAATGTACCATCTCTGAATTTTTAAAACATTTTAAGATCAACATGCATTAATCAAGCAACATAGCAGTATTTCATTAATGTTTTTTTCTCAAAGAGCCAGCAAATTAAAATAACGATTGGAAGACTCAGAAATACCCCAAACATTAGCAATCCCTGCTTGTTGATAACTGAAGATAAACCAAAATGCTTGCCTCTCTTTTCATTTTTATTACACTTGTTCACAAAGTGATCTGACTTCAGGTTTCTTAACATGTGGCTTGATTTCATGGAGACACATATTTCTCTGAAGCACTTACATTTCTGCAATCAATGTTCTATTTTGCCTAAGAGACCATTAACTTTATCAGCATTACTGCAAGCTGCAGAAACTTGTTGCAGATACTGTAGGATCAGCAGAATTTGGAAATACAGATTAGGGCTCACTTCCCTCTCATCATGAATGGGTAGTTCAAAATAGTTCTTTGGACAAAAGAGACAGAAACAATACTGGGTGTTCATAGGTAGAGAACAACCTCTTTATGAAGCAGGAATGTACGTGTCACAGGAGGTAGCAGTCAAGAAATAATTTTCCCACTTTCTTCCCTTCTCACATCTTTCTTGCAGCAACTATTGACCAAGACTCCCATTCTGAGTACTATCAGTAGGTGTAATAGCAGGGTAGAGTTGCCCAATTTTACATTGAACTATCATCGTCCTTGCTAAAGCTGTAGGTTTCAAGCAGCACTTTTTCTCTTAGAGAATTAGTCATTTTTCAGTACAGGTGGATGGGAAATCCTTTCCCACTGCCTAAGATTTCATTTTCTTTTATTTCAAATCAAGATGAAAAATTAAATTATCCAAATTTTATCAATCGCTCAAGCAGAATATATTTCTACTATATAGACTGTTGAGTTTCATTTTGATCCATTATGATCCACTACATTATTTAAACAACACCCAGTTTTCAAATTTAAAAAAAAGATATTTTTGAACTAAGAATTTACTTTATTATATACTTATTGTAAATTCTTTGTAATATTCTATATGTCTCACAAACTGTTTTATTTGGTAGACAACATTCCCTCTACAATGATGAGCAAGAACACTTTGGCCCCCTATTTTTTAGACCACTGCCCATTTACCTTCATCTGCACTGGGGTAAATACTGTCTTGGTGTCAATCTGTAAAGTAATTTCTGAAAGATTTGTTTAATGTGGTTCATTACCATGAAATTTAGTGTGGTTAGTATTGCAAAGATTATGTGCAAATGAGAGCATCTGTAATTCTAATGCTCACAATTCAGCTGTGTTTTTTGCTGTTAACCAGACTTATTAGCATTTTTAACTTAGAATATTATTTGTTGAATAGAATGCATTGCAACCGATGATCACTGTTGGGTATAATAAAAAATTCCCAATTTGATAGAATTAGCTGAGTAACTGTGTTCAATTTCCTTGTGGTATTGCTTTGGGTACAAAATTGCCAAAGAATGGAATAATACTCTGCTCCAACAGTACATATCCAATGTTATAGTATCTGAGTATATGTCACCATATCACAGGGTCTTCCAAAACGAGTAACTTGAGGAAAAATGTAAGTGCTTGGCTACATAATCACTGGCACTGTTTCAGAGTTCCTGTGTGTAAATACTGACCTGAAAAAATGAATAGTACATTTTAGATGGACTTGAAGTTCTAGAATTCATTTTGGGCCAATGGGAAAAAGAGACAACTGAGAGAATAAAAATGTTTGGGTTAATAATCTCCTTTCTTAAAAGTCAGCAAGATATTTTATCCTTTTTTTTTTCTTTTAAATGACTGTTGACTTGAACAAATAGGAGAGAAAGGCTTGATAAACACCAGTTTAGAAATACAGATTTGTTAAGAAATGCTATTTTCAGACTGAGGCACTTATGGTTATTTGGAGAAATAACTCAGCAGTATCTGTTTGTATGTTTAAAACTGATTAGAGAAAGTCTGAAACCACCCAAACAGGTGAGGGATCTCCATGATCTCCCCGTAGGCTTGTTAGAGTTTCACCCTGAAATACTGGTTATAGATATTCTTTTACATATGTGGACTGAAGCACAGTAATTGAGTCCTTGTGTGTATAGCAATTAGAAAACCAATGCTAATTTTGAGTACAATCCAGACCCAATTCTTCTAGTACTATTATATATAATGGAAAAATTTCAATTCTTCATATTGATGTTCAAAACCAAGTCACTACAATAGGTAACTACAGATCATGCAAGAGTAAACTGCAAGCTAATCCTACACCTTGATAACAGTTACTACTTAGCTCTGTTGCTGGATTTTTTAATATACTTTAGGATAAGGTTACTGATTTGGACAATAAATTTGCATTTACAAAGCGTTTACAAATTTAAAATTCACAATTACTTTTGGAGAGTTCCTATGATTTTTTTCATACATCACAGCACATTAATTTTTGATAAATTGTGCAAAAAGGAGACCCAAGGATAGAGATTAATCATCTGAGGAATGTCATCTCTTTTCGTGGACTCTGGAGGCAATGCCAATACCTACCCAACACTAGGTATCACACCTCTGGATGAAAACTGTCAGACAAAATGGATCCTCTTTAAATTAAATCTTTTCCTTGTAAAAAGCCTGATCTTTTTTACTAAATTTCTCACTAGAACAATTTTTTTAAGAACATCAAATTTTATACTGAATTTGCATTGCAGGGAAAAGAACAGAAAAAAATATTTCACTGTAGTTCAGTTTGACCTAAAGCCATGTCTTCTTGAACTTCTACTGATGCACCCTTACTTTCTTCTTGCATGAATTCTTCTGTATGGACTTTTTTAACATAAAAATATTTATTTCAAAGTGGAAAATAAATTTAGAATAAAAACATAAATATTGGGTTAGAAAAAATTTAAAAGTTTGCAACATTTTCATTTCCTCCTTTCAAAATAATAATTACAAAAAAAAAGTGTATTATGAAATACATTTTGATGAAATAGAATGTTCAAGTGCATCCTTAGAGGAGGCACGAATTTTCACTAACATTTTACATGGTTTGTTTCCTGGAAGATCATAAGATAAACTCCAGGGATCACAGAGGCATGCTGAACACCTTGCACCCTGAAAGGAACACCCAAATTCTTGAATTTACTGTCAGGCGACACTGCGGAATTAACATTTTTAAATATATGAAATTTCCCTTGATTGCATACGTAAAATTCTGTTTTACAACAATTAAAATGAATACCATATAGTTTGGTCTGTTATATTAAATACATTAATTTAAAGAAAAAACTCAAATATTTATGCAGTTCTGGTCTACTCAGCATAAAGGCCAGAATCCAAGATGCAGGAAACAATATAGTATATATTGACAGCCTGAATTATATTATGACAAACTTAGCTGAACTGTGGTTTTGTTCTGGTTAGAAATATAGTTGGGGGCAGGAGGGGGGTTATATAAATAACATCTCAGAATAAAACCTGGAATTAATTTCTCTTTCTAAGAGAAATTACCCAGTATTTTGCAAGATAAATATAGCTGTCCTGCTTTTCTTCTGAGTAAGGAAAGATTAGGTGTATTTGAGTTGGTTTATTCGTTATTATGCATTGAAATCTGCCACTGCTTTTTCAAAGATGCAAAATACTACTTTTTCATGTGTGTCTGTTATAGTGTGCCAGTCATGCAGGTATGTGGGGATACAGTTCTGTGTCTACAGACACAATGCAATTCTTGGAACTCCACAGACACTATCCAGATCCTGAACAGAAAACACTTTGTGGGATTTGCATATTGCCATCTAAGGTGAAAGTATTTAAGTTTACTTCATTTAAGACTCACTTGATTTGTTGTGCTGAAAAATGTTGACTCGTATTACATTGACTCTGTTCATCCACCAACCCCCAGCTCTGTTGAGACAAGCTATCTGACTCAGGGGAGAGTTTAGGAAGTCTTAAGCATGTTGCTTTCTCATCTACTATTTCATCTACTAGTTTTCATCAAGACTTTTTTTCTTCAGGCTTTAACTCATTCTCTTAATTTTCTGTCTCTCATTTGTTTGGGGTTTTTTAAGGAGTCTATGACTTTTATATCAATATTAATAGTTTACTGAAAAATAGAATTAAACATCTTTTCTTCTCCTCCATAGTCCCCTTTACACCATCTCATGATAAAGAAGACAGCTGAACCAGAAAATTAAACACCCCCTTTTTACTCTCACTACAAAACAAAAAAAACTTGCCCCCAAAACCTGCTAAAAAGACAGTTCTTTGCAGAAAACACATGGGAAGTCAATCCCTAAGCAATGTCTGGCTACAGAGAGCTAAAAGATATATTATTGCAAAGCCAAGTACTTTGCTGATACCTCTTTTATCGTTGCACAAACAGGCTCCATCTTGAGTACATCTCCTTTCCCAAAGACATGGCATGGCAGCAGAGTCCATACAGAACCTGGTAAGCAACAGACTGAAAGGTGTTAACCTTCACTTCACCCTGTTAAGGAATTAGAGTAGGAAGACACAAATTCTTTTGCTCTGTAAATTAACATGCTTATTACACGCAGACCTCCCTCCAGCCTTTTTCAACTATAACCTAGTATGTGCCGACCCTTATCCTGGTCTTTGCACATTTAAGAGAAACTGCTGTTAGAACCCCAGGTTCAGCGCATTTGCCCAGAAACTCAGTCAGAGGCCGCAAGCTGCTGTGCAGAGGTTGTTTATTCTAATGTTATCTATAGCTGCGGTGTCCTGAAAAGCCACAGGTCCACCTAGCAGCCGAAATACCCTGGCTCTGCCCACTGGATGGGCGTCCCGTAATTTATATACCCTGTTACAAACCCAACCAGAGGACGGTACATGTCTTTATTTATAACTTTATACCAATTAATTCTAACCTGTTCTAGACATGCAATTTCCTGTCTTATCTCTATTCTACCAATGAATCTGTGCTCCCGTCACCAAGAATATGGTGGACAGTGGAGAAGAAGAAGGAGAAGGAGAAGGAGAAGGAGACCACACCCTTTAGACTCCATCTTAACCCCCCTGTACATATTTTACCCCTATGTACATATCATCTAACATTCTCTATACTATATTTCACCCTGTGCAAATTAACTATTAATGCTTATATTAAACTCTTGTGGCCTGTAATTCATCTCTCAGAGTTGGCAAAGTTCTCCAAGGACAAAGATCAAAGGCAGTGCCCTCCAGGGCACTCAGCCTGACTCCTGGACCCCCATTTCTGGGTGTCCGATCCCCTAAATTAGATAGAGGCATGTCGTGGGTTCCAACACTAGTAAGCCTTTATCTACCCTTTCTTCTACATATTTTTTACTTCATTCACTTATAATCAATCTTTGAGCAAATATTTTAATTTAGATAACCAGAGCATTCCTTCCTGTGTATATTTTTGCAGAAATTAATCCATTCGCTCAAGTAACTTTAAAAAAAAATTACAGTTAAGTGTTGACCCATATTACCCACTTTTGACCATCTAAAGTCAAGATAGCTCAGCCTACAACATTACCCCTATTACCTTTCCAGATTACAGTATCAACAAATCAAAGAATACTTTGTACTCAACAACAGACCACGTTGGCAATGGTAAAAGTAAAGGATATTTTGTCATGAAAAATCAGCATCTGCTGAGTAAATCTGAGGAATAATCATTTGGGAAATTCCACCTTGGAATTCTATTAGAAATACTTGAACCTGATGCATCATTTTTAATGAATATATATATTTTTTTTCTGTCTAATGACTGCAGCTTATTTAATACAAAAATTTCTGACTAACCATAAAAATGTATATTGAAATTTTTAACAGATACTGAAATTCTTTTGGGGTTTTTTTTCAGGACATCAAGCACTGTTCTTCATGGTTTATTTATTGCTATGTCATTGCATTGTAATAGAGTCAAAAAAAACCCCAACAGACCAACAAACAACAATTCTAAACTTTTTCCTGTAAAGAAGCAAACTACACCACTGATAGTTCACAGAGCTGCAGATACAGTAGAACACATGCACTGCTAATCCATATTTTTCTGGTGACAACAGGGAAGCTGGACTTAGAAGTCTCAAAAAATTCAGACAGAAGGATATGGCCAAGGTCACTGAGTACTAAAGGTATTTAAGTTAGTTAATTAACTATGCCCTAAATAGTATTTGGAAAACATTAATTTATTCCTATGAAAATAAATTTCACAACATACAACCTCTGCTATCACCTATTTTCCTCAGCTGAACCAAGACACTGAAAAATTATCTTAAGTGTACAGCTTCAGTACTCTCATCGTACACAGAACTGAATGAGATACAGACTCTGTTCTTCCTTGCGCATCCTCTTTTGATTCTTTAGCTACAAACACAGCTCATTCAGTCATTTTCCTAGCCCAGGAATGATTTTTCAAACAAAGTTTCCAGATCAAGAGCCAAGATCCCAAAATCAAGCGCATTTTTTTTCCACTTCTGTTTAAGATATCTGAGAGAAAAGACTCTTGTGTGGGAATTAATCTGGAAATTTTGCTGATGATAGACAAGATAAAACAGAATACAGCTCATCCATCTGCAACGACACTGATTGGCAGTACTGACAAGATAAATGTGTTTCTGTCACTAAGCTAGACAGCATGTTCAGAAGACACATAAGAAGCAGACTTCTTCAGGACATAAATACAGGTATTCAAAGTTGATTTTTCTGACTACATTCACAGGAAAGGTTTCCTCCTCAAGAGTTATGATTAGCAGGTGAGTATATGTTTTTCCTAAAGTAGGCCAGTGAGTATTTTGTATTCACACTTTGGTAGCTCTTCTATTGGTTCACCTGAATACAACAGTGAAAAGAGAATTTTTCTAAACACAAGAAAATCTTCAGCACAAACTAGATTTATTTTCAGTAAAAGAAAATTTTTTTAAAAGCTGCCAAAATATCAGTAATAAAAAGTGAGAAAAATCAGATTAAAAATAAATACTAAAATTGTAAGAATTAAGTCCCTCTCTTGAACATAAAAGATCTAGCCTATTATTTCATACAGTAAGTATTTCCTAATAGAAAGGTATATTTTCAGTAAGTAAAGTAAATTTTCAGATGTGTTGAAAAGACCTCATTTTTTATTGGAAACATCATAGTGATGAGTACTGACTACCTGCCTGGAAAACTTGTTAATTTGTATTTTTACCTACAGGAAGACAGAAAAACTGACAAGAGCGTTTACACAGTTCTAGGAAAACAGGGAAGAGGAGGCAAGATACTCTTTGCCTGTCCCAGCATTCCAGTCAACACAATCTTAACTCAGAGAGGTTCCCTTAGCTTGATCTACTGCCAATTAATATAAACTTTTAATTCCTATTTGTCTTCAAATTCCCCCTTAAATAGTTAAACAAACTCCTAGGGAACATCTTCCCCACTGCGCCTTCCCCAGACTCAGTCCAAAATCTAGCCTCCTAGCCTCAGCTTTCCCTACTTTGGCAGTGCACAGTGAAGGATATCTAGGATTCGGTCTAATGGTCTCCTTTTGCTAGTCCTTGTTTCTTCCTCTTGTACGGAAAATCACGCTATGAAAAGCCAGTGTCCAAAAAGGAGACAGAGGAATCCTGCAACTTTATTCGAATAAAGGGAGAGAGCCCACCCGGACACATACCCACGTGGTTTTCTCCCTCGATATTTCGGAAGGCGCAGTCTCCTTTCCTCCTAAACTCCCGGACCCTCTTCCTTTCCCCATTGGCTGAGGTAGTAGAAAGGTACAGCCTTCCCGAACTGCCTACTACATATTCCCCACCTTGAACCTGTCATTTTACCGCAAAGTTCAGGAACTCAGGCATGTGCAGATTCACTTGCCTGTTTCAAGAGTCAGGCTGTCTGGGCTCTGTAACAAACCTGCTGCCCAAAGTTAGTAGAGATATTAAGACCCATTCCTAAGACGTTAACACCCATACCTTCACCCATGGAATTGTTTGCAAAGACATTAGGACACACTTTCCCTATGACTCTTTTCCCTCAGGGCTCCTTGTTTCCTACTGCTCCCCTGTTCCAGCAGGAGCTGTCTGTGGGTGACAGACTTGCGGGGTTGCCTGTGTCTGCCCCAGTCTGGGCAACCCACTCACAGGCCACAGTCCTCAGAGCCAAATCTCCTCTGGCAGGGAGCACTTCTCCAGCTGAATCTCCAACCATGGCTCTTTCCGCACCTTCTCAGCTTTCTCCTCCACTTTCTCTTGAAATATTCCTGTTTGAATACACACCCTTTTATGACCTAAGCAGAATCACAACTTTAATATACTTTAATTGTCAGCTCAAGCTTTCCTCTCAGACGACAGGGATCGATTTTATTGTGTGCACACACACAGAGCACACTTCCACCCCTCATCCCTGGAGATGACACTGTTTGGGTTAAGATTACCGCAGTTTGAGTAAGCATGCCTCACAACCTTCCCCTTTAGCCTCTGTAAAACGCAAGGCCCAGACGTTTACAAGACTTGTGAGACACCGGTGGCGATCAGCCCTCAGCTCCTGCCCCCGAGGCGCCGGCTGCCCTGCGGCTGCGGGCGGTGTCCAGGGCGGACGGCGGCGGGAGCGCACGGTCCGCCCCGGCCCCGCGGGGTCTCGCAGCCCCCGGGCCGGTGCTTCCGAGCTTCGCAATGGGTTCTTCCCATGACAGGCGCTGCCCACTGATGCTGCCGCGGGCAAACTTCCTCGGGTCCAGAGCTTTCACCGCTTTAACTTACTACCGTGTTAACATAAACTTTTCATTCCCGACTCTGGTACTGAGAAAAATAAACAGTGGAAAACAGCCTTCCTCCCCTTTCCTGAGGCTCCACTTCAATCGCCTGCCCTCCCTCCCTCCCTGCCTCCCAACCCCTCGGCGGGGCGAGGGCGGGAGGTGCCGCAGAAGGTGTCGGTGCGCGGTGCGTCTGTGCCCCTCGCTCTGTCCCCCCCTCCGCAGTCCCGCATCTCCCCGCTCCTCTGCCCTGGCCATGCTCCAGCCGTGCCTGCCCGTGCCTAAGGCACACTTCTCCCAGCTCCTCGCGTGCTCCCCGCTGTGCACCCACTCCCCCGCCCGACGGAGACAGCCCCTGACGGGGATAGAGATCTTCCCGCAGGGCTGGAACCAGCGCAGGGCGGCTCAGAGCCTCTCCCGTCACCGGGCACCGGACACCGGGTGCCCTCGGTCCAGCCCGCTGACAGAGTGCCGGTGCGAGCCCTAGGCTTCCGTCAGAGGTAGCTTATTTTAGCGGCACTGGTTAGTTCTGTTTCTTGGGGGAATAAAGTGCCGCCAGGCAGAGATGCGGGCTGTGATGGATGAAAATGAATTCTAGGTCAAACATAATTGCACTTTCCTCCCTCAAGCCCCCCGCCCCCCCTCAAGTTCCCCCACCCCAAAAAGAAAGCCAACCCTTTCAGTTTGTAATCGTAGTACCTGGTCTTAATGCAGGAAAACACGGTGAGGTTTTAAGCCTGTGTATTATGACATCAGTTTAAAAGCCTGTTAAGGTGAGTAAGGGTTGTGCTTGAGCCTTGGCCCAGGGCCAGCTTTGAGCAGGGGAGCTTGGCTGAGCCTTTGCAAATGGGTTTTGCAGGGGCTCCCTCACTAGGGTGGTCCTAGCTCACCTCCCACCCCCGTCAGAAAGCTGGGAAGATTTTGGCAGAGTAAGGATTTCTAGAACCAGGCCGTTAATGCAGCAGGGTTTTTACTGCAGGAAAGATTGAGAGGGACATAAAAAAAAAACCCAAACCAAAACAAGAATAAAAACGCCAAAAAACCTGACAGACAAGGATAATTACAGAATTCAGTATGGAGAAAACAGAAGGGTAAATTATGAATCGTGTACAAGCAGGAAGCTGAGGGCAAAGGAGTCAAAGTGGAGAAACCAGAACACATCATGATGTTCTCTGCTCCATCAGAAAAAGGAAAGGCTATTTGTCACCACCTTTGTCAAGTAGCAATGTTAACTGTAGGGGTAGTTACAGTTCGTGCTGGGGTACCAATGACTGTAGTAAAAATGATTTTTACTTTGAGTTAGCTGTAGTTTGTTCCCATGAGAAGTGCCCATTAGCCGGTGGAGAATAGTGAGTAACAGTAAGCTCTAAGAGCTTCTTCTGGTTCAACTTCTCTATCAAGTTTGTGTACTCTGACACTACTTTGGAATATGAAAGAAGCATATGAATACTTCAGAGGATTTGCTTCAAAAGCATGTTCCTGATCTGCCCTGAAACATTAATGTGGGTCTTTCCTTTCCTTTCTAATTTCTGCCCTTTTAATGTGGGCCTTCTTTCAATTTTAGGCCAAAATTGAAGCATAAAATCAGTGTCTTTTTTTTTTTCTTTTTCCTTTTTTTTTTTTTTTGGTTTTGGTTTTGTTTTTTGTTTGGTTTGTTTTTTTTTTTTTTTTTTTTTTTTTGTTTTTTATTCAC
>VXAD01000744.1:254448-656083 GCA_013399195.1 Dicrurus megarhynchus
TTTTTTTTTTTTGGTTATTTTTTTGGTTTTTAACCAAAGAAATATTAACTTTCTATTGACTTCAGTGTTCTACCACTAGGACCATGGTAAACACATATTAAATAGCGTTGAATATGTTAAGATTTTTGCCAACAAGATGTGTATCCAGCTGGTCTGCCAGGATCACTTCTGTGCTACACAGTAGAACAGACTTGGCAGTGCAGTCCTCACAGCAGCTCTGGGTCCTCTTGACTGGCAGTGACAAACTCTATAACCTTTAGTAGTTATCAGATGTTAGGATTGTAATTTGGATCAAAATCTTGCTTACTTCAGTCTCCTTAGATCTTAGGCCACATTTCTTGCCTGCTGTTCAGGTTTTTTTTGGTTAGGTTTTTTTTCCTTTTGTTTTTTTCTTTGTTATTGCATATGTCCTTGAAATATATGTTTGCAGTTTGTTCTCCTGAACAGCTAACAAGAAAAGAGCTGGTATATGTGATAAAATACAATCTTGTTGCCACCTTCATTGTATTACAACACAGGATCTTTGCTGACAGTCAGCTGGGCTTTGATTTTTCCAACTTCAAGACTTTTAGTCTTGACATAATACATTTCTTAATTTTACTGCTGGGAATAGTGTTTTAGAAACAATGTTTTCAACACAGGGGTTTTAACCTTGTCACCCTTTTAACCCTTGTTTTATATTTTGGTTTTAGTGCCTCCAGGCACATTCCCAGTCATAATAACTCCAATCTTAGCAATTTTGTTGCAAATTTCTTCACTCTCAAATAGCAATGCCCTGTCTTCCTGCTGTGGAAGTGCATCCTTAAGAGCTGCAGATGACATTAAACCTTAGCCGGCTTAAGCAGCGCTCCCGATTGCTGGCATGACACATCAGCGTTACCAGCTCCCATGCCTCTTTCCTGTAGTGCCTGATGAAATGGAAGAAGATGGGTCAAATGAAGGGAAATAACAGTTCATGTTCCTGTAATCTTCTGCCATCAGTTGTACAGCAGTGCCCACCCCATTAACTTCAGCTTTACTTATCCTACTTTAAAATGTTATAGAAAAATCAAGTCTGTGTGGTCTCTTTTGAATAGCTTTTATTATTTATATGTCTAATGCTCACCAGTTATAGAGGGGATGATCAGCTGGTGAAGTCAGTGCAAACTTACTGGCCTAAACCAAGTTTCTTTGAAACTAATGAAGATCCAGCTCAGACAAATATCATCTTTTGGCTTTAAACTCCTATGTATCAGCATGTATGTGTGAGATCAGTAAAAGATTCAAGTGCCATATTAAAAAGAAAATAGTGTTTATGCACTTTAGGAATTTGATGTCTGGGGCTGAGAGAAAAAAATAAGGTCCACTGTGCAGCTTTCTGTTGTATTTTAGTTTTAAAAGGGGAGATGCAGAAAGATACATTTTGTAAGATTAACTTTCACAAAGCTAAAATTAGCAAATAAATGCTGCAAAATATCAAGGCTAGTGCTGCTTTCCAGTAAATATTATTGAAACACCTGAAAAACTTAAAGTAATATAATTTCTACTTATTTTGGAGATACAAATTTCTCCTGTAAAGGCAACATCTACCTGTCTTCTGTGAGCTAACTGGGTCTTTTTCTAAGAATGCCTTAGCCAGATTTCCTGGTATAGCCTATCTACGCTGTGAAGCTTTGGCAAGATAGTCCTTTCTGTACTTAAGTATCCAGGTAAACCAGAGTTATGAACTGTTTGCCTGTGTTGGCAGACAGATGATTAGACAGACAGTGTATGCCAGGGAACATCAACATATCTTAGTTTATGATCTTTTTCCTTGGATCATATTTGGAAATAAAATTGTAAGCTTGGCTACCTGAGGTGGGTAGGATCACATGTTGGGATCAAGAGCCTGACTACAATTAAGGTAATTCAAAGAATGCCTGTCTATAAAAGGGATGGTCTTCTCAGTCAGAACTTCCTTCATGCCTTAGAAAGAAATATATTAATGTATAAATGAAAGGATGCTGTTTTCTTTCTGGATCTTTCCTCCTAATAAAATACTGCATTTTCACTTTGTCTTTTACTTTTTCTACGTGTACACCTACTCGCAGACTGAATTCCTATTGAATTTAATGTGGGAGTAAGGTCTCTCTCTACCTAGTTGTTTCTTTTTCAACAGCAGAATTATTTCTGTAATCTTCTGTTCTGATGAACACCACAAAAAACGTCTCCTTGTACCTTAACAAATACAGGATTTTAAATTATGGAGTGCTCACCCAAGTACTTAGGTTTCCTTAGAATTTATCACTGAAACAGATTACTTGCCTTATTTTATACCCCACTAAGAACAGTCTATTTTTATTAATGTCCATTGCTTAATCAATCTGATCTTCCCACTGAAATTAAATTGCCAAACTGTTGCTGATATCAATGGTATCAGGATCAGATCAGACCTACATATAGTACAATCAGTAGTTTTGTCATTCTTAAAAGGATTTGTTTGGTTTAGAAGTGAAAAGCTATTTTGTCAATGGATGTCCAAGAGCAGTACAAGAAGAAAAGATGTAAATTTAAGACTCCATTTAAGTGTGCCAGTCTGCACTGAAAAATTCACCTGTGAACCTGATCTTGGTGTTTAAACAGAAGTGGCATCAGTGCGTTGGTGGTACCTTCAGCCACTGGGATGAGGTGGTTGCTCCAGAGCCAGGCTGAAATGGCTCATATGGACAGAAAGAGAGGGCAGCATGATTGCTTCCTAACTGCTCCTCGCTTAATAACCATCCTTCTCCCTGACTCCTCAGGGTGCTTGGCCTCATCACGACTTAATTTGCTGTTTCCACAGATGTGTTTTCATTACATGAAATAAAATAAATCAGTGATCTCCTACACCTCATGGATTTATATCTCAAAGTGACCTCTTCAAAGTAGATTTTTCTGTTAACAGAAACTAAAAATCTAGACATTTCCTTGTCAAATTTTCTGTGACCTCAAAAAAGGGATGATTGAAATTCTCTCATCATAAATTACAAAAAGGATTATAACACATTGAAAATCAACATAGAAAAAGAATTGAAATTACTGAAACGATCTTAATCAGTGTTTTGCATCTTATTTACTGAAGCACATACCGCATCTGCAGCACTTCAGATCATATTAGAACGAACATTTTTGATAGTGTCTTAGTTTTAGGTAAATTTTACAGAAACATTTCTTGTTAAATTCTGTCCTGAATTTGATTTTCTTTCTGTTAAAGTTAATAAGAAGAGAAAAAATATTTAAACTACTAAATGTAAGGGGTTTGCCTTTTGAGTACTTATGCATGCAGTTGAAAAAAGATAACAAGAATACTGTTTAATTCTTCAAAAGAGTAATCATTTCTCCACATAATTTTCAACCGTATTTTGTCATCACATTTGTGTTAGGCCGAACTGAAACAGTTTCTTAGATTAGATAATTTCAACATTACAAATATATATATATATATGTATATACCCATATAGCTGTGCCTTGGAAAAAAACATCTACTTGTATTTTGTGTGCTTTACAAATTCAGAGTGTGGAATTCAGAAATAAATAAGACATGGACCATTTTACATTGTCAGGCAAACAGAACTAATTGTTTCATGTACTTAGTCACAAATAGCAGGTTACATCTGAGACCTGCAGCAACCTTTCTTTGCCAGAAGTGAGGTGTTACCTTTATTTTTTGCTCAGATTTGCTGCTAAAAACAAATGAAAGGAAGTACCACAGTACGGAATTTGAATTTAATATCACAAGTCTCAGCCATGAGGTTGAGAGACTTACTCTGTAAATCTTTGCCTCTAATGATAAACTGAACTTGGCTACCACTGAGCATGGGAAAGCTAAGAATTTCCAATTCTTTATAGAGAGTGGGTATATTACTTCACCTACTTTCAGAAGATTTGTACCCAGTATTTTGAGTGCCTGCACAGAGTATGAGACCCTGCACCATCTCCTTCAGTGTCAGGTCCACTGAATGGCCTCCTTTCTTTCCTTTCCACCCTGTTGCCTACTCCTTACCTTATCTCTGTGGAAGTGGAAGCCCAGATTTAGCTTTCTGGGAATCATCTATCCCCAAAGAATTATCTTTTTCACATCAGTTCAATGGTCATCAAAGGACTCACCCAGTCACTACAAGTTTGCAGTCAATATTTATACCTCTATCATAATATCTACAGGTATCCTAACCGTCAGGGAAGAATCATAAACTCACTTATATTTACTGATTTGTACTAGTTTGAAAGCAAACCAGTGAGAGACTCCAAGTCATAATTACAATTTAATAGGAGAATTAAAATAAAAGCAATAGTACAGAAACACTGACAGAGTCAGAATGAATCCTGATACCCTGTCAGGCAGGGTGGTGGTAGCAGTCTGATTAATGGTGGTTGCAGTCTTCCTGGAGTGATAGATGTGGTTCTGTTGAAGCAGTGATCCTGTAGAAGGGTCTGATCTTCCTCTGAAGGTCCAGTGATGGTTATGTAGCTCTTGTCCTCCGGGAATCCAGTCGGTAAGGGCTGGCTGTGTGTTGGAACCCTGGGTTCAGATAATTTCATTCTTTCAGTGCTGACAGGCAATGAACTTCAAAAGCACACTACATTTGACCTTAGGCTTCCTAGATTATATAATAGCACTGAGATTGTTGCTGTGTAATTAAAGTTATATTTCTAGGTGGAATATGTAGAAATGTAGAAAAATTAGGTTTATGGAATATAATAATATGCATGTAACAAAATGGAGGATTTTGGGTGTGGGTTTTTACTTCTTTCTTCTTTCTTCTTCACAAAACTAGGTGTTCTTTTATTAGGTCAAAAAACCCGCAGTGCAGGTCATGAATAGTTAGTTATCGGGTTATAAATAAAAACATTTTACTTGGCAATCCCTAGTTGAGTAAATTGGACTTTAAATGCCCTTGAAAGTTACATCTTGGGGCCATTTTTCACCCTGCTAACTAAAAAGCACACTCCGTGCAGCTGTATCATAGATAAGATAATAATAAACAAAGACTAGAAGAATGCTGCATCTCCTGCGTCTTAATCCGAACTCTGAGTAAAAGAACTTGTGCATCCAGAAACAGGAAACACAAGAGAAAGAAAAATCAATAGCTGTGGTATTCCAAACCTCATATTATATCCAGGTAGGAATGCTTGGTTCCTCCCCCTGGGTGGAGAATCTCACATTGGGATGATGTAATTTTATGAGTCACACAGTGAGACTGGATGGCTCATTAACAGAAAGATATTCTCCGGAGGGAGTTATCAGGGATGTGTCATGGAAGAGACAAAAAACACTGCCCTACCTGGTTTTAACAGCTGGTGATAGAACACATAGTTTTGGTTACATCTTACATTGTAAAACCTAAAACATGATTTAAGCTGTTACTTGTTGACTACTGTATTTATTCCCTGAGGAAATAAAAGAGTGGGGGTGTTCACAGTATTTTGTCAAACTGTTAGCAACCAAATTAACAAAAACAAACAAACAAAAAAACCCTATCATTCAAACTAGTCTATTGCACAGAGCAGACTTTTTCTAGGTTCTTTCTAGGTCCAGCCCAGAAAAGAGAAGGCTTGGGAAGACCTTACTGCCATCTTTCAATACTTAAAAAGGGCTTATAAGAAAGATGGAAAAAGACTTAATACCAGGGCCTGTAGTGACAGGCCAAGGGGTAATGGTTTTAAACTGAAAGAGGATAGATTTAGATTAGGTATAAGGAAGAAATTCTGTGCAATAAAGGTGACAAGACCTTGGAAGAGGCTGTCCAGAGCAGTTGTGGATGCCCCATGCCCCGTGCCCCATCCCTGGAAGCATTCAAGGTAGGGTTGGATGGGTCTTTGATCAACCTGGTCTAGTGAGAGACGTCTCTGCCTGCAACAAGGGGGTTGGACATCATGATCTTTACAAAGTCCCTTCCTACTCAAATCATTCTTATCATTGGGTGTATATAGAATTGGAATTTTTTTGTCATGAAGAGATAGACTGTTTTCGTCAAAGTATCCCAATTTGAGGTTATGCTATGTTTAGTTTTCTAATATTTTAGTACAAAATAGTGAGAAAACCTTAAAAAGACAAATAAGAGCATCTTCCACTCATATCTCATGTTAAGAAAAGTAATAGACTGATACTGGCTATCTATGAAGAGATTCTCATCTAAGGTTTTGAACATTTCCAAACAGTAAAAAATCACATGCCTGATCAGGACTTCCAGGTCCTCCCATTTATTTCACAGAATCACAGAATTGACTAGGTTGGAGAAGAACACTGGGATCATTGAGTTCAACCTATGACCTAACACCACATTGTCAACTAGAACATGGCACTGAGTGCCAGGTCCAGTCTTTTCTTAAACACCTCCAGGGACAGTGACTCCACCACCTTCCTGGGCAGCCCATTCCAATGCCCAATCACTCTTTCTGTGATGAATGTTTTCCTATTGTCCAGCCTAAACTTCCCCTGGTACAGCTTAAGACTGTGTCCTCTTGTCCTGTCACTGGTTGCCTGGGAGAAAAGACCAACCCCCACCTGGCTACACCCTCATTTGGGGGAGTTGTAGAGAGTGATAAGGTCTCCCCTGAGCCTTCTTTTTTCCAGGCTAAACAAGCCCAGCCTCCAGCCACTCTTTATAGGGCTTCTCTCCCAGACCCTTCACCAGCCCTTTTGCCCTTCTCTGGACGCGTTCAAGCATCTCAATGTCCTTCCTAAATTGGGGGGCCCAGAACTGGACACAGCACTCAAGGTACAGCCTCACCAGTGCCGAGTACAGGGGAAGAAGGTCTTCCCTGGTCCTGCTGGCAACACTATTCCTGATACAGGCCAGGAGTCCATTGGCCTTCTTGGCCACCTGGGCACACTGCTGTCTCATGTTCAGTCTGTCGTCAATCAGTACCGCCAGGTCCCTTTCTGCCTGGCCACTGTCCAGCCACTCTGTCCCCAGCCTGTAGTGCTGCAGGACGTTGTTGTGACCAAAGACAGCAAATGGTTTCGCTAAACCTCATATTGTTGGATTCCGCCCATCTATCCAGCCTGTCCAGGTTCCTCTGCAGAGCCTTCCTACACTCCAGGACTTGGTGTCATCTGCAAATTTACTGATGAAGGACTCAATGCCCTCATCCAGATCATCAATAAAGATATTAAACAGGACAGGGGCCAACACCGATCCCTGGGGGACACCGTCAGTGACTGGCCCCCAGCTGGTTGCAGCACCACTCATCACCACGCTCTGGGCCCAGCTGTCCAGATAGTTCTTCACCCAGTGAAGAATGAACATGTCCAAGCCATGGGCACCCAGTTTTCCTAAGAGTATGCTGTGAGAGACAGTGTCAAAGGCTTTGCTGAAGTCCAGGCAGACAACATCCAAAGCCTTCCCCTCAACCACCAGGTGGGTCACCTGGTCATAAAAGCAGATATTTGGACAGTTTGGTCAATGATGTTTTAGGAGTCCTCAATCTTCCCTGGGGAAGTAGTAAACAATAAGGTATATTGGCAACATTTTGACACTAGAAATTCACAATGTGATTTTATTGTTATGTAATTTCCATCCAACAGTAAATTATGCATCTGTTTCTTCATATGGTTGTCTAATTAGACTCTTTGCATTTTGAAAGGGAAAGAATTTTGGTTCCTAAATGCCATGAAATATTTCGTTTGTTTGTTTTAATCAGTATTGAGAGAAACTGCACTGTCTTGACCTCCTTTTTAATCAATGATTATTTTCTTGCCATTTTCCTGTCAACTTGCTGTAACTTCTATATTAGATTATTTCAGAAGCTGAGGTCTCAACCTACTGAGGTGTCAGTCTTGGAATGATCTGTGCTTTAGGAAGTCATATCTAAGAGGGGTTATACTGTGGTAAGGGTCAGAATGACTGCTTTATTTTTCACTACTTGAATGATTTAGTGTACTTGGATAGGAGAAGCTTTTTGGCCTATCAGCTGCTCATTAATAACACTATTCCAAGTCAGATATCTCCTTCTTTTTCATTCCTTACACTCAATTTCCAAATAAGTGCCCAGTTTAAATTTCCAATTTGCAGTTAAAGGTTTGAATACAGTGCTGGAAGTATGTGAAGTTGTGTACATTCTGGTACTTGAGAAGCAAGACATGTTTCCAGGTTTGTATTCACTGGAAAAATGTAGAACTGTTGCAACATAATAAACAAAAAGAATGAAGAGCAAACAGTCCTGAACATCTGCTGTGGTTATCAGGGCCATAAGTTTCACTTGAGTATATATTTAAAATTAGTTGTACATCAGACCTCTTCTAGGGGAAGAATAATGGTAATAATTAAGCTGATAATGCAGTTTTATATCCCCCGTCTGATGAATCTCATCAATTGAATGACAGTGAAACTCCCATAAAAATATAAGAACTTATGGATGTGTTGCAGAAGAAACAGACTTGCCTCAGGGAACTTACATTTAGTTTAATTAATTCCCAGTTAATGTAAGTTTCTAATCGCTGATCTGTAATTGAGGAAGAAAAGACATAAACAGTTAAACACCTTTTTTCCCCTAATCCCTAGGCTCAGCTTAAGCTGAGCACCTCTCCTGACCCCTTTATTTTATCAACTTCTTTGTTTTCACTGTGGGTTAAACTCAGACCGTCCCACTTCCTTTGAATGCGCCATGCAGGAAGCTGGAGTCCTGTGTAAGAGTTTCTTACTGCTGCTACTAGCTCTGTACCGGGCATCCCCCCTCGTCTGTGCTTCTCAGTGCACAGCCTCCAGCACGTGCCCTTCACAGGCTGCAGTCCTTCGGGGGTGTCCCTGTTTCCCCATGGGTCTTGTGCAGGCCACTGTCCATCGGGGTATTCCTCTTCTGCATGAAGTGCCTCCTCCCAAGAGCACATCTCCTGCTATGGGTCTCCAAATGCTTGTCCCCCATGGGTCTTCCCCAGGAGCAGCTCCTTGGTGTCTCCTCACATCTCTGGCACTCCTTTTCCTCCTGATACCAGTGCAGTTTGGTTCGTGGCCTCCTCCCAGACAGGCCAACCTGCAGCCCCCTGCTATCCCCACCCTGCCAGGTGTGCCCAGTGTAGTATGCCAAGCTAAACATAATCAACTGGGTTTGGAAACAATTGTAAACATATCATTTTACCTGACTGACATGTGGCTTGAGTGTGCAGTTGTGCATTACTAGTGCCTGCTAAAAGGTTTAAGAGATGTGAATGTAGTGATGAAAACCAGGCTGTCTACTCACAGACATGAGCAGAAAATGACAGGTAAGAACCAGGTTTGCCCTCGCACATAGCTCAGAGAGTGGGATCCCTACCACGTGCATTGTTCTGTAATTTCTAAGGTAATTCTTTAAAGTAGGATTCTTACAATTGTATTTTCAGCTAAATTAATGCCATGATTTCCAGTTCTGGAGTGCATGTTACAGAGCTTAGAAATACCCTTTCTCCCTTGATTAGAAATTATTTTATCTTCAGGTTATGGGAGTCATTCCTCCACTCAGCATACCTCAGGTGTAGAATTAGGGGTTCAGTGGACAGGCAAGTCTCTTTCGGCCTTTGATACTCCTCATCTAGCACACGTTACTGTTAGCATTGGGTCCATTTCAGGAGGGCTGGCTGCAGAAACTCCTCTTTTCAGCATTTTCTTTCTCAACCTCTGAATGTGAGGCTTGTTCATGCTTTTGAATATATATATTTAGGTCTTTCCCCTGTTCATCTTACATTTAAAAGATTGAAAACGTAACTTAAATAT
Organism: Dicrurus megarhynchus; assembly: GCA_013399195.1. NCBI lineage: Eukaryota > Metazoa > Chordata > Aves > Passeriformes > Dicruridae > Dicrurus > Dicrurus megarhynchus. Next base: position 264,135 of record VXAD01000744.1, read on the forward strand.
GGAGGAAACATGCAGTATTTTTTATGCTGTTCACTAGCATGTAATTTATCTGCCTAGTCAGGAATCCTTTTCTTATTGTTTGTTTTGTAATTAAAAGGATAATTTTTGTAATACAAATAAGTCAAATCGAATTCCTTTTAGTCATTAGTGATCACATCCCATATTGCTAGTATCATACTCTTCCATTTTTTTGTGATCAGCAATATTTACAATGTTGATTTTCTCTGCTTACCATTTAATTTCTAGGGAAAAGCACAGTAGCAATTTCGTGGTTTTTTAAGTTAACCCCCTTCTGGCTTCCAAGTATTTTAAGAAGGGTTTCATTGAAATTCAGTTCAAAAATGAATGTAATTTACTCCTAGTTGATAATAAGAGATCATCTGGCTTCAGCAAGGCTCGCGTGACTGAGTTTAATAAAACATTTGATGAAATCTTGATTGGATCACACAAAGCTTGGTATTTGGGAAACATCAAGAGTGATTTGTGCTTTTGTATCATTCTAACCCTAATGTCCCTTCTTGCTGAATGAAATAATCAGCTTAAATGTATGTACACTAATGATGTGTTTGTCATGAAAACATAGCACACAATTCCTTCATCAGTGTCACAGGAAAGCACAATGGATTTAATTCAGTGCTAGTTGCAAAATATTTTTGTGGTGGGATGTTCTTAAAAGGCAAGATAAATTTGAAAAGCTCTTCTGAGCGTAATTTATACAGACAATAGAGTGATAAGCAGGGTCTCATAGTAGATGCCCTTATTCTTCTCATTTTACATTTGTTTTACATTTTGGAGTTGGGAAAAATAATATACAATTGAATATAATAGGATGTGGTCTGAAGTAGGGTTGAAATCACCATCACTCTTCTGTGACTCTGCTCGAAACAAATCTCTTGATGCAGTAGTCATGTATGTAGCTTGTGAAATGTCTGGTAGCTTAGTCTCCCCACCTCCTTTCCTTCTGTGCTGGTTTCAGCTGGGGTAGAGTTAATTTTCTTCACAGTGGCTAGTATGGGCTGTGTTTTGCATTTGTGCCGAATAATATGAAGACGTTTTTGTTATTGCTGAGCAGGGCTTACACAGAGCCAAAGCCTTTTCTTCTTTTCATACTGCCACGCTGGCAAGGAAGTTGGGGGTTCATGGGAGGTTGAGAGGAGACAGAGCTGGGACAGGTGACCCCAACTGACCAAAGGAATATTCCAGACCTTGTGACATCATGCACTGTATATAGAGCTGTGGAGAAGAAGCAACTGGGGGATATTTCAAGTGATGCCATTTGTCTTCCCAAGTGACCATCACATGTGATGGGGCCCTGCTCTCCTGGCGATGGCTGAACACCTGCCTGCCCATGGGAAGCAGTGAATTAGTTCCTTGTTTTGCTTTGCTTGTGTGTGTAGCTTTTGCTTTCCCTATTAAACTCTTCTTACCTCAACCTACAAGTTTTACTTCAGTCCTTCTCCCCATTCCACTGGGTTGGAAAGGAGGGAGAAGGGGGTTGAGTGAGAGGCTACGTGGTGCTCAGTTTCCAGCTGGGCTTAAAATATGACACCCTTCTTGGAAGCAAAGCTTTATGCCAATATGAAACACTTTTGTGTCTCCCATTTTAAGCTGTTAATTTCAAATGCACCTTTGCATCAGATGTGAACAGAAAAATTGATATCTTATAAAATGTTCTCAGATAATACTGTTTTCATTGAAGAACATCACCTCATTAAAATAAAGCAGCTAGGTTCCAATAACACTTCTTTAAAGAATGCTGAAATAATTTCAATAAAGTCAAGATGTTTTAACTGATCTTCTTTGATGAAACACTGTGACTTTTCATTTCAGAATATTTGTTCAAGAAATTTGCTATGACATTTTATGTTACTCAGTTGCAAGATAAATTGGCAAAGACAAAATTTTACCTTTCAGTGCCATCAAACCAAGAGATTAATTTTCTTTTCTTTTTTTTTTTTTTTTAATTCAAAGTCATAAGACTTTGGAAGGAGGTTAAGATAAGATTCAAATAGTACAAATAGAGGTACACATACTTTTGTGGCGCACACCTCTCTAGAATGCATATTAATCTTGTCATCTGTTAGCTGCAGTGTTAGAAAAGTTTTCGTTTTCTTTGTGATCTAAATAAATTAGGCTGGAATATCTATTTTACATTATATTCTCTGTATTTTAAATATTTTTTTTTTGCATTTTAATTTTGGATAGAGGTGCTTGTTTCCTGGCAGATCCTGTTTGCTCATTCTATCCTGTAAGAAATATTTTATTATACCAACTTTTATGACTGCAAAAACAGCTAAGTACAGAGTAAATCAGAATTGATAACAGTCTCAAGAAACATTTTTTTTAAAAAATTTAAATCCATATGAATCTAGGGAGGAAATGCCATTCCACTTAGTTGTTCATTTTCTTAATTTTGTTAACCTTGTTAATTTGTTGCTAACCTTGTTCAATCATTGCTTACATTTGTTTTTGTTTTTTAATTTACTCTGAGACCTTAAAAATTTTGAATATATTTCTTCTTGGATGGCATGTTGGCAACAGATACTCCTGTCTGGGAGTTGTGTCTTCCCTTGATTTATGACAATATTTTTCAGACTGAGTCTGAAAAAGTGAAATCCTGATTTCTCCATAATTTCTTTTCCAGGAAGACTATTAGGAGGGAAGACTAAATGTCTTATTTTTTCTTTTTATGGGGGGAGACATTCTGAAGTGGAATACTTAAGGGAAGGGAACAACATTGCATCTTGCATGAACTGTTACCATTTAGTGCTTGCAAAACCTTGTGCAGCTTTTGAAAATTGGAATAACATTTAGTTGAAAGTTCTGATTTAGAATTTCTTTCATGTGTCAGTAGCATCAAAAAACTACTAAGTGGCAGGTTGTAGGTGGGAATGAGGTGAGAGCTTACCTTAGTGAACCACAATAGATGAAGAACACTCAGTATTTCCTATATTTATAATTTCTGACTTTAAATGTACACAAGATGTAATATTTGGATCCACATTTCATATAACATTTGAATGAACTCTAGCTCTAGTGTCTGATCTAGTATTTATAATAGTTGGTATTTCTAAAATCCATACTTGCATATAATTTGCAGTTATTGTATCTACTGTAACTGCCATGCAGAAGGTCTAGGCAGGGATTGGAATTTTATTGTCCTAAATTTTATACAAGGCAAAAAGGTGTCACATTGGGACAGTAACTTTTCCTATATAATATTCCTACAGCTTTTAGCAACTGAAATTGTTGAAAACTTTATAAGAAACTAATAGCCACTAAAGTTAATGAGAGTCCTTCTTATGGAGGAGCGTTTCAGCCTCAGTGTCAACCTCTACATTTCAAGTAAATGTAGTATTAAAATTTGCAATGTCCTTGATCATGTAACTTGATACTCACTTAGATCCCTGTTTGTATGGTTCGGTTAATACTCATAGAAACACAGAGATGAAGGAAATGTCAGCAGAACAGAAAATCTGTCACTAGTAAGATTTATAGTGAATATAGTAGCCTCTGGAAACCCTCCAGCATACAACTTGCAATACTAGCATGCATCTCCATTATTGTTAGGGTTCATGTTTCATATTCTAACTTTCTCTAGTTATGTGACAGTAGCATGTTTTCCTGCTGTGAAATACCATAAAATACCAAATGATTTATATTTGCTGTATTCCTAGAGTTAAAAGATTGTTTAGAGAAAGAAGATTTTTAGGGTGCTTTTGCTGCGGTTGTTCAGTGATTGTAGGAATTCAACATTCTTACTCTTGGAAATTAGGTAGAAAGATAACGAATATTTTAACATGAGGAATGACCATATACAAGTGCTGGTAAAAGACGTATGATGGGAAGTGTTAGAAATACAATGACAAAAAAAAATCATCAGATATTGCCTGACTTCTGACTGTGCTCCAGAAGGTGTGTACCAAAGCATTCGGGTGGTGTCTGGGCCTAGTGTGAAATGCAACTCAGAAATACAAAAACCAGCGATACTTATTGTGTGTCCACAAAATAACTTTGCAGCTGAGGCACTTCTCTTTGTTCAGTGGCCTCCTCAGGCAATGGGAATTAAAACCACATTTCCAATTTCTCTGAAAAACTGCTGGAAAGGGGCAAGAGAAAAATCTTTCCTCTTTCGATAAGTGTTCTGATATACAGCTAAGAATGCAAATCTTGTGGCCAGAGGAAAAGAAATTTGGACACTTTGATTGTTTTGCTTCATAGTTATGTCACTTCTATCATAACTGTAAAGAGTTTTGCCGGGAACAATACATGGAAAATGAAGACTTTTCCCAAGACAAAATTCATATTTTTGTTCATAAAGTTTTACATTTTCAACACTTGCAAACGCTAAAAATGCAGCAATTTAAGCTCTTTCCAAAAGTTCAAAATCTGTCTTGATCCATGTATATTTTTCCTACCACTTTACAGTGGCTTCTACAAATAAATAACTGAGTATATTTGCAATGTGGCTATTATTAATTTGGCTGTCTGGCTATTCATTAGATTTACATTCAGAGTGTGATGGTTTTGAACTATTTGTCCAGAGAGAGTGTTATGGCAAGACCTGAAATATAAATATAATTTTTAGGTTTTTTACGGAAACCAAAGGACACCACACCTCCTTTTTTAACCTCCCCTTGATCCCAGTAATATAATTGTTATTTAACTGGATAAGAATATCTGCCATGTCTTATATGGATCGAGATCCTGCCAAACACTGTAATGCTTCCTAATAGTGTGTTACAAGCCAGGAAGAGAACAGCATTTGCACAACTAGAAAAGTAGTTGGAGGTAACCTACTATGCTTCTGCTGCATGCTTCCCAATTCCTATATTATTTGAAAATCTGCTTATGGAACAGGAAAGTCTTTTGTTCATGAATGTAGTTGCAGTAATTTTAGAAAGTCACGGGGGATTTTGTGTGTGATATGAAGGGTGGGATTAACTTTTCACTAAAAATAAATATTAAGAAATATAAATCTATAACCTAGCCTAGTATTTTAGGTTGTTTCAAAAATGAAAATAATTTACAGACAGATTTCTGACTGTATTGGCCATTTAAATTGGGCATATCCCATTTATTTTTCAGGCATGACTGTCAGTAATACTGGCTTCCACATTCTCGTCCATACTTAACATCCATCTATCAATAGTTTTTTAGTAATAAAGGAGTCAAAACAGCAGGAAGTGTATGCCAATGTGTAGGCCAAACCCTGTGGAGCCATTTACTGACAGTAATGACATAACCCAAGCCCTGTGTGTATGTTGATGTAGAAGGTGCTAAGTTTAATAAAATAAAACAGAAAGATAGAGGGAAAAATTAATATGGAAGGAAAATGAGTACCTAGGGATTCCATAGATCTGTGCACAAGTAGCACCACAGCCAAAAGGATAAGATAGCTCAGCTTTTGACAGTGAACTGACAGTTACTTTTCTTATTTTGTGAAAGGTAATATAATTTACTTTCTATTTTTTACCCCTTGCTTTTAAATTCTTTAAAACTGTATTCATAGAATCATAGAATATGCTGAGTTGGAAGGGATCCAACAGGATCATTAAGTCCAACTCCTTGACCTGTGCAGGATGCCTCAAGAGTCACACCATGTGCCTGAGAGCATTGTCCAAACACTTCTTGAACTCTGTCAGGCTTGGTGCTGTGACCACTTCCCTGGGGAGCTGTTCCAGTACCCAGCCACCCTCTGGGTGAAGAACCTTTTCCTGACATCCAACCTAAACCTCTCCCAACTCAGCTTCATGGCATTTCCTCAAGTCCTGTCGCTGGTCATGCGAGTGAAGAGTTCAGTACCTGTCCCTCTGCTTCCCCTCACAAGGAAGTTGTAACTGCAATGAGGTCTCTCCTCAGTGTCTTCCAGGCTGAACAGACCAAGTGACCTCAGCCACTCTTCATACAACTTCCCCTCCAGATCCTTGTGGCCCTCCCTTGGACAATGTCTCATAGCTTAATTTCTTTTTTATATTGTGGCACCCAAAACTGCCCCCAGCACTTGAGGTGAGGCTGCCCCAGTGCAGAGCAGAGGGGAAGATCCCCTCCCTTGCCCAGCTGGTGATGCTGTGCCTGATGCCCTCCAAGACAAGGTTGGCTCTCCTGGCTGCCAGGGCACTGCTTTCAGGCTCAACCTGACATTGACCAGGACCCCCAGGTCCCTTTCTGCAGCACTTCTCTCCAGCCTCTCATTTCCCAGTCTATAGACACAATCAGAGTTTCCCTGTCCCAGGTTCAGAATCCAGAACTTGCCCTTATTACTCTTACTATGTTTGGTGATTGCCAACCATACTGTAAAGAATTTTACTTAACTCAGAAGGAAATAGTGAATAATGCCACAGTCTGAATATTCCTATGACTCTTTACTCTCACTCTCCCTCAATTATGAGATTAATTTTGTTCATCTGTAACTTGACTTTAACAATACACTTTTCTAAAAGTTCCCTTTAAAATTATCAAATTTAACTTATTTCTTCTTAGGCTACACAGAAAGAGGTGGATACAAAGACAAAATATCTGATCTTTAGTCTGTAAAACATCATTATGAGCTGTATAATGTATGGTGTAAAAATAAATACATCTTGCTACATTTGGACACTAAGGTTATTTTAAACATATTTCAAGTGGTTTTCTTTTTATCTTAGCCTTTTTGCTTTAGCTTCTTCACATCTATTGCTGATTTTATACCTACAAAATGGATTAGAAGGAATGATAAAAATATGCAAACATATGCAAAATACTCCTCTGGAAAATACCAAATACTGCAAGATAACCTCTAGCCCTATACATGAATCTGAAAACATGAACAGTACCTAAAAGCTAAGAGCTTTCTCAAATGACAGGTATCTCACCAAAGCCAGAGTATTCCCTAGTCAAAAGGGAGTCTGGAGAACAAACTGAAATTTTATTATCTGGACAGCAGTAATCATTTAGCAAATAGCAGCATTTGATTTCTAAAGTAACCTGGGATTCAGAGACATTTTCTATATGTTTGGCACCGTCCAAGTACATTTTCCTAACCTTACTCTTTCCACTATTTTAAGCTTTCCTCCTCTGGGGACAGAGTTTAGCACTAGTAAGTAAACCAGCGATTTCACAGGTGCATCAAACTATAATTGTCATTTAGGATTTGATGTAAAAAAAGGCATGATTGTGCCTGAGCTTTTATTTTGTTAAGTGCCAGAATGGTTAAAATTATGATCTGGTTTCAACATCTTTAAAATGGTTTTTATCATAAATTCTAGAGCTAGGAAATAAAAAATTGGGCTAGAGAAAACAGGAATGTTAGGGAGGAGGAAGTAGGACAAAGAAACAACAGTGCAGAAATAGAGTCAAATAAAAGCCAAACTTGAAATGCAGTAACAATAATTGATTTTACAGATGAAATTTACTGCATCCTTGGTTAAAATATTTTCCTCAGTTTATTCCAGGATTTATTTCTCAATGACTTAATAGGCATTACCACTGCATTGTATTTCTGCCCACAAAAGTATTGTACAATATGTCTTATATGTCTCTGTAAGTGTATTGCTGAATACAGAGTTGGAGATATGAAAAGATTTAGGGTAAGAGTAGTACCAACACACATGTTATTATTCTTATGTGCTTACCTGTAGTAAGCAAAAGCCATTGGCTATCATAAGGAAAACCTAACACTTACAGGGAAAAACAAAAGGGACTGGTGTGTACATCCATACTAAGCAAGTAAAACTAGATGAACAAGTCAAAATTTGTTGGTGTTATGAAAAAAAAGAACAGTACAGGGCTGCTTAAATGTGATATGACTGTGTTGTTCAACTGGTAAGCCAGGAACCACATCTCCAAACAGCAGTAAATAGAATATAATGTAGCCTAGGTAAAATACAAATATTCCTTAACTGAACAAGAATTAGAGTAATACTAAAAATTAATTCTGTTAAGGCAGGTAGATACTGCAAAAAATTGAAAAAAGTGTCTGTCAAAACACAGAAAAGAAATAGAGAACATAAAAGTAGGACAAGGCTTAATTGTATGTGCCAGCCCACACTGAACGACAACAATTGTTGGGAAAAAGAGAGAGGATTTCCTCTGAATGAAAGATACCATGCTTTTTGTTCAGAGTAAGCAAAAAACCAGCAATGTAAAAAAGAATCACATACTCTACTTGATATAACATGTATCTACTCAACAATCCTCTTAGTAGCCTCAAAATAATAATCATTAAGGCAGGGGTGAGGCTGACTGGCACAGCATCAGGGATAGCCCAGGTGGGAAAAATGTGGAGGGGGAGCAGTGTTGTTGCAGTGCCATGCTGCTCTTGGCACGCCTTTTGCATCCCCAGCATCCCTGGAGCTGTAGGCTTTGTGGCTCCCTGAACCCCAAGCCTGACTCTAGTCCTCACTTTTCTGACTAATGTTAATTGTTATCCAGTTTTCCATTATGTATTTCCAAAGTAATGAAATTAATAATTTAATTTTTAGATCAGTGCCCGGCTTTTTTATGATTTGGGGGGTTTATTTGCATATTTCCCCCATCTTTGCTTTTATTATTTGTATGTAAAAAATTAGCAAAGAGCTGTGAGCAAAATTAATTAAGAGCAGACTCTTAATCCATATAACTCTTAGGAGAGATCAAAAACACTGGAAGTAGACACTGATACTTGTTCAGCTATGTCTGCTGTAAATAAACATGAAACAATTTCCCATCTTTTGTTTCCATCTGACATTCTTTTGGGGAATTTTGAGGTATTTGAGTGGAGGTTCATATCTTTCCATTGAAATTCAGAAGAAATAAGGGTGCACAGAGTCAAAGGAAAAGTAAGTCTCATGACTGTGTTCAAGAGATTATGAGAATTAGTAAGAGAAAATCAGAAACCTCCCAACAAAACACTGAAAAATCCTAATAATTCTTCTGTCAAGGGAGATACTGTTTTTTTCTCTGAATCTTTTATATATTTGGTTTTTTCATTCTTAGCATTCAAGGTAGCAAGGTGATTTTTTTTAGGAAAATATAGCAAGATTTTGGCAGTTGCTTAAAGATTTGACGCTATACCACACCCTAATGAAGATTAATGTGGACGAAGTGCCAAAGGGCAGTTGAAATTGCGAGAATATAATTTGTTCTATCAATCACCAGTTTATGTCAGTAAATATGTGTGACGTGGTATAGATCTTGAAATTTGTCACATGCTTTAATACTGTTGTTCGTTCTTTGGGCTAATCAGTAGTCATATTTCACATACTTCTTGTTGATGCCAGCATCCTCTGAAAATGATTTCCAGGTAGTGACATCAGCCTCCAGTCTGGAAGTTACTTTAAACTACAATGGTTTGATTCAGATACTTGTTACAGCTTTATATCACTGACTTCACCTTTCAGTTGCTCTTGCGAACATCTCTTGAATATCCTGTTTCTATATGCTCTGAAAGTGAGAAACTGTTGGGAATCAACTCTATAAAATCATTTAAAAGTAGTAGTTTTAAATTTATTTATTATTTATTTATTTATTTATTTATTTATTATTTTTATAGACTCAAAAGTATGAGCTTTAGGAAGAAACATAGAAAGTAATTATTTTATTTCATGCATCTTTTCTGTTAGCATTTTAAATGTCAGTGTTTGAATGGACATGGGGTATAGTACTTCTATGCTGTCAGCAGTCTATCACTACAATTATCTAGTCAGAGAACATGAGAGAAAAGGCTGTTAAAAAACAGGCTTTACAAGCAATCCAGAAAGTCATGGATATACCCTATTTTTGAGTCTATGTATCCTCCTAGGATTCCTTTTCAACTCTCTGGGTCCTCACTGGATGGTATTATTTATTGTATTATTTCACCTGTAATATAGTAGTTTGTTTCTCAGTATAAACACTACATTTGTGAAATATATAAAGAAACCTCAGGAAAGTTTAAAAGCTCTTTTTCTGTAATCCTGCAAATTGTTCTTTGGCCATTAAATGAGAATGGTGGCATTTAAATTCCAGTATTTAGTTTCTAACCATCTACTTTTTTTTTTTTTTTTTTCCATTTTTATATAGAGTCAAATTATAGCAAAGCATGTGAATCCTAAGGCTGTCCACAGAGCGATGAGCTGCCTCTACAGGGTGGTTGGGAAAGCTCCAACTTTTGGTGAAACAGCAGGTAAATCAAGTGGTTACAGAAAATCCTGGGGTACTTTGCCTGGTGGCTGCTGTGCTTAATTTAGACTATCCAGAGGGGATAACTGTAAAGCAAATAATTTTAAAATTCTTACCCTTATTCCTTTGTGTGCTCTTTGCCAGGTTCATAGCATGTTAATTGAACTTGGAATTCAGCTTCTTTTGACTAATCCCTTTAAAAAGCTGCAAATTGTCAAGTCATTTAGAAATATTTATTGATATGGGCATAGCAGCAGTACAATAAAACTGTAAAAGAAAGCTATTGAAATGAATGACTGTGCAGATTTGTACTTTCTAAATGTCTTGGATGAAAGCTACAGCCTGGCTGAGAAGAGTTCAGAGCCAATATTCAGAGATAGTGTCCTCAAATCACCACAACGCTTGGAGCAACATAGCCTCCTCCTGAGTTTGATCTGGTAACAGTAAATATTATGAATTCATCAATTTAATAAAATATAGGAAAAAAATTTCTAATTGAATAAAAAGATAAATAATAATTTAGCAAAAGGTCATTACATTTGTTTTCCAAAAGCATTCTAAAAGCACAATCCTTCAGTGTACTGCTTTTCACAATTATTTGAATTATTATTTCAAAGGAAGATTGAAGATTTTGATGTGACCCTGTTGCAGACATGAATTACAGCTGTACCAGGTTTTGAGTGAGTACTCACCTGTTACTGTCTTAGTATTTGCCTGTGTATGGCCAACAATATGACAAGATAGATGCCTAGATATGGCAAGGATACTATTTCCTATTTTGTTTTCTCAGTCGTGGAAGAAACAGTGAGGAATTATAGGAAGAATAGTGCAAATATATGAACTTTTGAGTGATAATTTCACCTCCATCCTTATTAAAAGAGAAAGCACATTTCAGCATTTGACCATATCCCCAGATGTATAAGTAACCCTTGATTTCAAGCACACATAGTTGCCCATTTGAGGAAAAATCCTTTCAGTGTGAGAGGCTGAGAATTGAAAAATGCAGTGATCCTGATGCCCTTTGTATAAAGGCTACGTTTCAAGCAAGATACTTCCTACCATCCAGTCATCTCAAGTCTCCTCTTTTACTGCTCACATGTCTGTTGTCTCCTGTACATTTCATGGCCTTACACATGCCAGGAAAGTTACTCTTTTATTCCAACTCTAATTTCACAGATCATCTTACCATGTTTTGGAAAAACTGGGGTTCCACATCCCTGCTTTTCCTGATTTTCTTTAATATGTAATTCACTTGCATCACATTTCTGTGTCCTAAACAGTTTCTAATTTAAATATTTTCTTCCATCTTTCTATCAGCCTCTACTCCCATATTCTGCTAGATGTCTTTATATATGGCTATATACCTAAGTCTCAAATGTTTAAGGTCCATCCATTTCACTTTTTCATTGTCAGAGTTACAAAAAATAGAAATAAAATATTTCAGTATCATATACCTTTTATCTTGTGCTAATATTCAGCCTTCCTATTTCTTTTTCCTCAGGTATTTATGTTCTATATATATGTTTTGCATTTCCACTTCTAGTAATTTCTTTCACTAGAACTGTAGTCTGTTGGTCACATCACAACCATTACCCATTAGTCTGTCTTCCTACCCTCTGGCTTTATCTTTGCTAGTAAATTAAAGGGTACTGGGAGACAGACTTAGGCATAGGGACATTCTTGAGCACTGAAACTCTCTTTTGCTTATACATATATTTTTATAATAATTCTTGCCCAGACTACATCCAGCCCAAATAGGACTGTATTAGGAAATTTCAGGGCCCTGAAATTAAGTTAAGATGAGCCATGAAGATAATATTAAATCCACTGGTTAATTTGGATGAGACTACCCTTTTGTAGAAAGCATTTGATTCAGGAAGATCCTAATCCACAAAATAAAAATCTACATTTATTCATGTGGACCTGGTTTGTTGGTCTCATTGCAAAAGCTTAGTCCCAGACACATTTAATTTGCAGGTGTATATAGTCTCACATCTCTTCTCACTGCAATCCATTCTGAAAACTGCCTATATAGGTCCTACCCATATAGTCCATCCTATCAAACCTACCAATTCTATGTAGTTGTCGCCCAGTATTTACTTACTTACTTTTTCTTCATTAGACACATAAATCTCTCCTTACATAAATCTACCTTTCCTTTTTTTAATATTGCTTCACACATTGAGAGGTTTCCCAGACTCTTTTCCCAGATGCTCTGTTTTACCATATTTGCTGCTGTGAATAACCACTTCCCCTGAGTGGAGCTCGGAAGGCACTTTGTTGTCAAAGTGCTTTCATCACTTCACACATTGCTTCCTTATTGCCTATAATACTGTTTGATTAATGGTGATTAATACTGATTTGAATTTCCTGTCCTATTTGACTTTCCTTTTTCCTTGCCATGAACCTGTCACAAGTGACATAGAATATGTCTACAGGGGCAACTCCATGCTACAGAGGTACTTCTGGTGTTTACAGAGTCTCTCTACATGAAGTGATACAGTAAAGACTTGAGTGTAATGCTGACATGCCTGAAGTTTGTTTTTCTTTCATGATGGAATAGATATGGTATAAACCAGGGCACCCTGTGAGCACCCTTCTTGCAGGGAGGACACAAGATCCTCGCACAACCAGTGCTCTGTGCACACATGTGTGGTGTGTGTGCCTCAGACAGGCAACTTCAGCCAGGCAAATCCATTGCTGGTAAAGACATCATGAGTATAGATGTGAACTATAAGTAATCACAACAAATCAAACCTTGGTCCTTCCTTCTGTGCATGGCATCTGTTTGTTATGTAGTCAGCTCATAGGTATCGGCTCAAGAGCAGGAATCAGCTCATTTGGTTTTGCATTCCAAGTAGAAAACGTAACTATAATAAAAACTGTAAATTAATTAAAATGTATATAAGCCTATGCATGCACAGCTTTTCTTCATTATACATGACAAAACATGAGAAATAAAGAACTGAATTTTGGGATCAAGTCAAGGTCCATTCTTACCTTGTTTCCAGCAACAGAAGGTGAGACAAGATTATGTGAACATCATAAGGATCTCTTGGTTCTAAGATCTCCTAGTTTCCATAGTTATGTGAATTAGAGTCTTCCTGAATCAAAGACCATGTCTGGTACTTAGCAGTCTCCAATAGATTTTTCTCTCATAAATGCTTTCAGCCTCTTTTCAGCTTGTGCTTCCACAGTATTCTGTAGACGAAGCCTTTGTTAACTATCCAAAGGTGACCAGGGATTCTTCTTTAGACCTCCCCGAAGACAAGTCACTGTGACTTCGAAAGAAACACTAATGAAATCACAAGACTTAGAAGCTGTAGTTTAGTTTTATTAAGTAGCATACCAAAACCCCATCTTCTGGTGCAGACACAGTACAGAAGTACATTGTACTCACTATATTGCAGGCTGAAGTCTAAAGCAAAAAGTGTCTGTCCTCACAGATTTCCAGGAGAGTGAGGGAACAAAGATAGAGAAATAATTTGTTGACACGAGGTAGAGAAGGGGAGAAAAATTAAAAGGATGGGTGTGCAAGCCTAGATTATGAATATTTTGATTATTTTACACATATTCATAGATGTTTTACTGTGTCAGTGAGCCATTTCTGGTTTAAACAAAGACAAGACATATCATCAAATGGAGAAAGGTTTCTGATTTTATTAGTGCATAGATGTCTAGAGCAGGTGATTATGCTTAAAAGCATAGCACACAACATCATAGAATTGACATGAAAAATGTCCAGCTTGGAAAGGAAAAATAAGAGTTGAAAATAGAGTTTAAAAGTCTCCTGTTAGCTGTAAAGTGAAACCAGAAAGTCAGCCGTGTAAGAATGTGGTACACTGCCACAATTTATTGATCTGCAGTGATATCCAGGCCTTGGAGCCAAAATAAGGGAAAATGCCAGTTAATGCAGTGGTTGGCCAGAGTGCCTCCTGAGAGAGGCTGTGGCTGAAGCAGTGGAAAGGGAATCTGATGGTAGTGACTAGCAGGAGCATCTAACGAAATGAGGTATAACAAAGAGTAGCTTGAAGAAGAAGGATCCATGGAGAGAAGTTAGTGACAGCTCCAGAGCAGAGCAAGGAGCAGTCAGAAGGAGGAGAAGCTATTAGGGAGGAAGCAAGTCACACCACAGGAAGACATGAAAGTCCTGAACTGTGAGTAGAATAGAAAGCAACTAGCCATCCTAGCCACGTGATGAACTTAATAGCAACACTGAAAAAATAATGTAAAAAGGGAAACTTTCTGTCATTCTGTACTGGGTTTTTTTTTCTTTTCCTCATTTAAATTCATTCACCACTTCCCATGGGCAGGCAGATGTTCAGCCATCCCCAGGAGAGCAGGACTCCATCACATGTAACCTTGATTTGGGAAGACAAATGCCATGACTCTGAATGTTCCAGCTTCCTTCTTCCCCCAGCTTTATATACTGAGCAGGATGTCACAGGGTGTGGGATAACCCTGTGGTCTTTTGGTCATTTGGTGTCACCCGTCTAGAATGTGCCCCCTTCCAGCTTCTTGTGCCCCACCCCCCTCCCATCCTGGTCACTGGTGGGACAGTATGAGAAGCTGAAAAGACCTTTTACTCTGCCCAGCAACAGCTAAAATATCCCTGAATTATCAGCACTTTTTCCAGCACAAATACAAAACATAGCTCCATATCAGCTACCCTGAAGAAAATTAACTGTCTCCCAGGCAAAACCAGCACAGGATAACAGCTCAAGCCACTGTTTTTTAATGGCCTCTTAATGTTTCAACCTAACCCTTATCACAACCAGTGATTTCTTCATAGAAAAGTTATGGCAGACCTACAACTACCACAGATGTGTTTCTGGGCTGTCACAGCCCCCAGGCCACATCATTGTGATTGCACCATAGAGGTCTTCCCTTTGAAAATCATTCATTTCTTAACTCTAACTGTAATAAGCTTGAAGGATTCGCTATCATCTCTCCATTAGAAATAACTGATGTCAAAGCATTCATGCACATAGTGGATCGTTACCCGCTGATAAAAACAGTCTCTGTTAACACCCAGGACTCATGCATCATACAAATTGAATTATTTCTAAGGGTTAAAAAGAACAAAGCTATGAAGCTTTGACCTGTGGATCGATAAGGAACTTATATCTCCAGCAACATGTGGCTCTTAATCAAAACTGTGGCTGTTCATTTATACCAAAATAAAAGGTCATTGATGCACTTTCAGAGAAAAGATTGACAACTTCTCAAAACGCCTTCATTCTCTGATCCTTAAAATCTTTTAATGAGCAAGAAATGTACAAGAGGAAGATCTTCTGGCTGAAAAATACAATAAGAACTTAAATAAAAGAAAGCAGATATGAAACTGGAAATAAACCTTTCAGTCCTTTGACTGACAAAGCTGACATGAACAGAAACCTTTGTATCCATGTTCTCTTTAAGAGCAGTGACAGTCTGAACTCATCTGGTGACTCTACTAGGAGCTAATTTTTAATACAACTGACATCTCATCAATCTTTAGGTAAAAACAATTAAAAAACACTTAACTTTTAAAGTAATGCATTTCTGAACAAATGTTGTTCTACACAGCGCTAATCTGGTTCTGTGTGAAACCACATTTCATTTTTCATACTATCAGTAAATGTCGGAATAATAACCACAATAGTTGTACAGTCTTGACATAATTGCAATATCTGTAAGATAAGTTCTTATGAAAGTTATGCAGCAAAGTCAGTAATGAGTTTCAGATTTATTCAGTTAAGAAATTTATAAAAAATAACCTGCCTTCATGTAAACAGAGGAACACATCACAAAGATCTTGTTAGTGTAGTTAGCCAGTTTTACTGTGACAATGTCATCAAACTAAGAGTTAAATAAAACTTCATTAATTGTGGAGTAAAATTTGAAAACTGATAAAAGGCATTCAATTTCCATAAGAACTAAACATGCAAAATATCACTGATAAAGGTAGTGTATCATATTTTGGTCATGCTGTATTGTACAACAGTCAGTATCAACAGGGGAGTTGAAAAGTGGTGGAAAGTTCTGGCCATATGCATATCATTTCTAATACATGCAGAGTTTTTTTTTAATAACAATAAAACATGCATTAATATATTAACATAATAGACCTTATAACATGCAAAATTTAATCTTCAGATTTTTTTATTTTACGAGAAATAAGAGCATAGATTCTAAATGAGCACAGATTTCAGTGACTCTGGAGGGGACAGATTAAACAACAATAGCAACAAATGAAAATTTAAAAAACAGTGAAATGATGAAAAGGGAAACTATGAAATACAAAAAAAAAAAAGGACTAGAAAAAGATTAGAGAAAGAAGGATTGAAAGGAAAGTAATGCAAATGCCATACACTGATGCATGTAACATGAGGAACAGACAGGAGGACTTGGGACTCTGTGAAGACACAGGGCTATGACCTCATGAGGATGAAAGGTGAGTGCTGGAATATGTCACAGGACTGAAGTGCTGCAGTGGATGGATATGTGCTCTTTGGGAAAGACGGAGTGAGAAGGCAAGGAGGGGGTGTTGTGAGAGGGCAGCTGGAATGTATGGAGCTCTGCATTGGTGTTGTAGTTTAGTGCTGGTGCACTGCTCAGCCC
Organism: Dicrurus megarhynchus; assembly: GCA_013399195.1. Lineage (NCBI taxonomy): Eukaryota > Metazoa > Chordata > Aves > Passeriformes > Dicruridae > Dicrurus > Dicrurus megarhynchus. The sequence continues at coordinate 280,857 of VXAD01000744.1, forward strand.
CACAGAGCCATTCACTCACTCTTCCCTCGTGGGATGGGGAAGAGAATTGGAAGGACAAAACAGTGAACACTTGTCTGTTCCTGTAAGGACAGTTTAATAGGTAAAGCAACTGCCACATGCACAAGCAAAGCAAAACAAGGAATTAATTCACCACTTCCCATTAGAAGTCAGGTGTACAGCCATCTCCGGGAAAGCAAGTACTCTCACACTCACCAGTCTAGGCCCATGTTCTGGAAGGATAACACAGAACGAAAGAAGCATTTCTGAAAGAAAAATTTTTGGAAGTATCAGTAAAAGGGTATCAGTAAGGAATCCGTTTCTGATGAATATTCTCTCATGGCAGACAGTACATCAAGTGGGCAACAGGGAAATACTATGGCATGGGGATTCAAAGAGAACAAGAGGAAAAGCTTCTTCTGTAGGTGAGTAGTAGAGCAATGAAGCAGGTTACATAGCTGTGTAGTGGAAGTTTTTGGAGGTTTTCAAAACTGAGCTAGACACAGCCATGGCTAACCTGAACTGGTAGAGTGTCGGTCCATCTCAGAGTGGAAAATTAGACTAAAAGATTTACAAACATCCCTTCTAACAAGTATTTCTATAATTCTATGTATGTTCCATGATGAAGACAACCATTTTCAAACCCATAGGTCTGTAAACCTCCTTTTCTACCTGCTGCAATTTTGAAATACCAAAGCCAATCCCTTATGTGATAATTATGAGTCAGAGAGCAATACCTAGACATGACATGTCATTTCATCCTTAGAGAATACAAAATAAACTCTTTTGCTAAGCTGATAAGAAATAAATTACAAAGAACATTACAACTCAGGAAAACATTGGCCTTTTTTTTTCTTAAGAAAAACCAACCAAATAAACAAAAAAATTTACCAAGCCCCACCATAACCAAATAAACCAAGGCTTAGAGCAACATTAAAAAAAAATTATGTAGCTTTTGTAAAGTTTTTTCAGTGACATATAGCATTTATCAGGAATTTAAAATATCATTCATATATTCAAGCCACCTCTTTTGACTTTCTATTTTCCTTCTTAATACATATTGCTTGTAAAAATTGCATTCTGCTTCTTGGTAAAGAATATGTTACATTATTTTGATGTTTTAAAATGCAAATTATATTTAAGTGAACATTGTATTTAATTATATTTTATATTATATTTTATATTAGATAAAAAGTTTTGCTCAACCTGATACTCTATCATTTAAAATATTTTTTCCAGAAGTTTAAAGAAATACATTCCTTTGAAACTTTATGTAATTTTCTTTAAAGAGGAATACTTTCTCTCTTGACATGCCATGAAGGACACTTGTGAGGGTGACAAAGCTGACATCGTTAGATTAACCCTGTTTTATACATATGTATATCAGTTTTCTATACAGTAGGATGAAAGTTTTATTTTAATCAAGAATCTTTTTATTTCATACTCTAGAAGAAACATTGAAGAAATGCCATGCAAGACATGCCAGAAGACTCACATCTTAAAAGAATTATCAAAAATACTGAATTTTGGCCTGAGGAGATGTACTTTATCCAAATAAAATACACCTCAAATAAATATTTTAGCTATTATTGAATTTCAGTGGAAGCTGAATACAACAGCTTCCAGAAAATTTGGAATGTAGCCCCATGAATTCACAGTATGTATTCCAGTGGAAGAAATGTAATTTATTCTCTTGGGACCAGTATTTCCAACGACAGGTACTTTGAATTTGTTGTGGATAATTATTAGAATTGTGTTTCTGCTTTACAATAAGACATTTCATGAAACTTATTAAAAATTCACTGCTTTGTCTGTTTTTTTTAATTGATCAGATCACAAGAGCTTTCACAAAAAGAGCCTACCAATAAGTCAGAAATGTATGAAACTAAACCAATTGCTTACTTTCCTAAAGGCTCCAACTTTCCACATACAAAACAAGACACACAGTTAAAAGAAGATGAAATGTTTGTTTGTATAAAATAAAAATAAAATTAAGCCCAAGAATTATTGCACTGAAATCAGTCATAGAATCCCATGTAGCAAGACTGGTAGACTGTGTTCTGAGTTTTGGCCCCCTCATTGCTACTTGAGTACTTCTTTTCCCTCACTGAGCCAACAAAATAGCTGGTTGTATTTGTAGACATTTTCTTCATCATTTTTTTTTTTCATTTTCTACTTTCAAACTTACCTCATGACATTTAACACTGAACAGTAATAGGGATGTAAAATCAATCTCATAGGGCCACTACGTTTTTTGTGAGTTATATAAATTCCAGATAGTTTAGACATTAATAAGTAAATAAATTATTGGTTGCTAATTTTGGATCATTTCTGCAAAACACACATAGCACTCAGTTTTATTCCCTGCATGCAGTTCAGTCATTGCTTTGTAATACTTCATATTCCTCCAATGCTCATATAAAATGGGAATATAAACACAAAGGAAGACTTGCTGCACAATTAATTAGTAGAGTAAGGTGTTTTGCTTTCAATTTGTCCTTCTTAGTAAATTGTGAAATGGCATCATTTTTTTTTACCTTATCAAAAGTCAGCACACCTGTTTTTTCCTGAAAATAAAGTTTTCTCCCAAAGTCATTTTAGGAATGGCACCAGTACAGGAAGAAAAAATATCCTACAGTAAAGATCAAGGGCTTAAAATTTGTGTTCATATTCAAATAATGTGTTCTGAGAAGTATGTTCATTTTAAGTTTGTGCTCCATGGCTTTCTCACTGAAGAAAACAGGGACATCACATAAAATGTTGCCCTGTCATAGCCTGTATTTAAACCTGCAAAATTAATTCATCTCTCACTACTTCCTCTTGTCTGCTTGTCAGGGAGTAATTCCAGCTCTCTCCAGAAGAGAAGAAAGGAAATTTTCAGGACATATTCCAGCTGTATTTATGTAAAACTGAAGAACAGAAAAATCCACTCTTTTCTTATGAGGATGGCAAATTGGAAGGCTGTAAACACAGGGTGGAAATCTTTTGTCATGCCTGATCCTTGAGCAGTGCAGGTATGTACCAGTGTCATGAAGACTCATTTTTAGCATACAAATTAGCTGCTAATATGATCTAATTCAGTAGAGTAACCAAATCACTGAAATAAGAACTGTGTGCACAATTCTTTAACCATTTTAATTTGTCGTTTTTAACTCATAAATTTACTTTTAATAACAAAAGGTGAAAACAGAGACTTTTGATGTAGTTAGTAAAGCTGAGTCGTTTGGCCACAATTCATGCAAAACCAAAGTCTGAGCTGCTGTATGTAAAGAATGTTGTGGCTTTGTTTTGGAAAGGAACAGCCTGTAGATACTTCATCTGACATGGAAAACCCTCTCACACATCTCATATCTGACAGTCCTGTATGGTCGATGCTGAGATAGTAGCATGACACAGACTACCATTAAGCTCTAATCCTGACTTAAATCTGAGTTCACTGTATTGCAGCCAAACATTCACAGTCCAGAAAAAAAATACATTCCTTTAAAATTCTTACCATCTTGTATCAGACCACCTCCTAGTTTTCTATCGCTGACTATTTTAGCCTCAGTAAGACAGACCTTATGTGACAATAAAAAATCTGATCGTGTCTTATAGGACAGTGTTTATACATCCATCAGTCTCTCTGTTCATTGGTGACATTCTGAGCATATCTACCACGCTCCAAGAAATCCAGGTCTCTTAGCCTTATTTCATGTACTAATTTTCTGTAATACTTCACTATGTGGTACAACTCTCTGTGGCAAAGCAGCAATAAGTATTCACATTAATCCCTTCTGATTATTCTCTGGGTATGTATTTATGATTGCTTCTTTCAGCTGACAGAAAAGAAAGGGATTTCATTAACACAGTTTAAATTACAGCTCCATCATGTCACGAAAACCCACCATCAAACAAATAGCTTACATTGCAATATCATTCTTTTCTGTACAAACTTTGTTAAAGGCAGTTAATCAAGCCAAAATAAGTAAAATATTAGCAGAATGGAGAAGGCTAAAATCCTTTATTTGTTCTTAAACATGTATGAAGAGGTCATAAAACAAAGCAAGACTATCAATGTCTCATACAGTCATTTGGCAGGAAATTCTGTGAGCTGCTTAAAATATTGTCCTTGTGAATTACTTGTGGCATTTTTCAAAATGGTCCTTTTCTGTTCTCATTTTCTACACCTATCAATTGACCGCTTCAAGGAAAGGCATTTTTTATTGCTATACTCATCCAAGAAAAAGGGAAAAAAAATTAGTGACAGACCTTGAGAGAAATAGAAAGCAGCAATAACTTGTGTCAGTCTATTTGAGAGCAGATGAATAAAAAGACAGTAAAACCAAGCTGGTAACATTGCCCAGCTAATACATTATGCCAACCACAACTTTATACAGTATTAGTTAATGCAGCTTTCACATAACTTTTGGGAGTTTTAATGTACCCATTTTCCTTTCTGCCTTAGAAGATGAATCAGCGAAATCTCTCCTAAGCTCTCAATACCAGTATGGTAAATTTTGGTGCAGATTTTGCCTTTAGCTGTGAATCTAAGTTCCAGACTAATTACATTTTTAGGCTGCTATATTTTCTGCACAATATTGCTGTTTGAATAGATCCAGAATATCGGGGCTCCTCTTTTACCCACTTTTTTCAATACTTCTTTAAAATACGGGCACATGTTTTCCCATAGTTGCCACTAGTTTGGCTGATGGACTGTGAGTTGTGAGCACAGTAGTTATTCTGTTGGAATCAGCTGGAACCAGCTGTGTCCCACACAGGACAGCCCCTGGCCTCTTAACACAAGGCCACCCCTCCAGGCCCCAAATCCCTTGCCACCTCTACCTGATACACCAGTATAGGAAGAAAATTCCTTATTATTCTGCCTGTGAGATCTAGACTTAACAAAAGATTACTTTCCTTTGGGATATTCAAAATAATGTTAAAGAGGAGTTTAAATACAAATTAAAACAACCCTCACAACAAAGAGGTGAAAAAGACAATCAGTCAGAGGAAAGTAAAATTAATCTTGTTGCCCCAAGGCACATCCATTTCTCAATGAAAAAAATCTCAAATATGTTGTTGCCCACATGAAGTTAGGTTTGGCTGATTTTTAAAAGTTTGGAAAGTTATAATTATTTTGTCAAGGAGGAATTCTGACTCATCAGACTTGATGAACTTGTACAGTGGACTTACCTAGGTCCAGTATGTTAGACTTATTGTTTATTTCAAATCAGCGATGTAGTACCTGAGTAGGAAGTCTGATATCCTTGCATGTTTAGTCTACTGTGTTCTGACAGCTTGTGGCCAGGTTGTAAATCAAGTTAAATAAGAATAAACTAATCAAGCATCAAGGAAAGCATTGATTAACTTGGTAAGTAAGTGTAGTCCTTCTGTCCTCTTTTGCTTACTGAGTTTGGATAAAACCTGAGTCAGAACTTGGGCTACCTTCATCTAGACAATATGCCATAAATCTTTAATTTAATGTGAGTGTTTGTAGGACTATTTAATGGATGGAAGTGCATAGAAAAGGTATTGATTAATGGCTGTGACAATGAGACCTATACTGGACATTGACAATGCTCTGGAAGTACTTAATTTTGCACACAGTGACAAAGTACAACTGTGTTGATAAAGTAGTTGTTGTCAACAGAAAGAGGGGAGGTCAGACAGGAACATAATTTATTAATTACCTCTAAGTCAAAGACAGGCATGTAAAAAATCTCTCTAAAAGCAATATTTATTATTTAATAAGATAAATTTATGTCCAAGCTTTATTTTTGTGGCTTTTTAAACAATGGCCTGGGTACTTTGGTTCTATACAAGCTGTATCATCCTTCAAAAGGTGTAGAATAATGTTTTCCACTGGGAACTAAATGTGGTGATTTTTTGTCAGGTGTGGTCATGAATAAACTTAATTCATAGCACCATAACATCAGCAAGCTTATACTTAAAAAAGAATTATTTTAAGGTCAAAAATCTTCTAGAAGCTCTTCTGCCACATTAATACATACAGTACACTGCCAAACAATATAAAGAATGGAAATTTTAAGTGAAACATGTTGCTTTATCCTGAAAATAAATATTTCTTCTTAAAAATGAAAACCAATGTCTTTGTTCCTTAGAGTGGAAACTTTGTACTGAAGAGAAAAGGAGAGCAGAATACCAGACCTTCTTTTATTCCTTTATACCTATACAAATTCCCTTTAGTGTCAATGGGCATACAGTGAATAAAGTATAATGAACAGAGTGAAGTATAATGAATAGAGAATAAATCCTACCATGAACAATTTAAAAATATTATTTTGAGCTAATATACTCTGGAAGATCTTCCTGAGAGCCCATCAAAAGTCCAAGAAACTATAGTTATACCACTCCTGCTATGTTTCCGTTGCCTGACATGCTTAATTGACTCTAATGTTCATAGGGAAAGTGGCAGAAACTCCACTATGTTGAAATTCACATCTCCAAGGCAGAAAGAACATCAACACTGTCAGTGCCAGTGCTACTTTTTTTGTCAGTTTGATGTGAAATCTGGGTGGACCACATCTCCTTAGAAGGCAGAAGGTAATCCTGACAATGCGAACAGCACTAGGAAGCAAATGAGAACTGTAACTTCATTTACAGTCAAAGGAGAAATCACTCACTGCCAATGAATGTGATAAGGACCCATTTCTGCTCTGCCTGTTGGCGCGCAGTCTGAGGGCTGTGATTAGCGTAGGTGCCAGAAGTATATGAGGAGTGTCACATGCCCCATCTCCGGCTTTTTAGAGAAGACCTGTCCCCTTCCCAGCAGCCTCAGGGGCCATTTTCCCCGGAAGTCATTCCCAGGATGAGACACTCTCTACCAGTTTACCAGGAAGAACACCAGCTCCAAAGGCCTTTCCCTTCTCTACACAGTGGACTGTCATATGTTTCAGCCACCATTTTAGCTCAAGGTGTCTTGTCTCCATTTTAGGATAGGTAGCTGTTACTTTGTTAAATATCATCCTGCTCTATGACTGGCTGATTACCATTTCTTGGCATCATCATACCCACGTGTTCCCTGAGATTGCCTTCCCACTTCCTTTGGACCAAGAAGTGTTCAAATATAAATATATGTACTTCTGTGNATATTGTATTTAATTACACACAGATACACTATTTACATAATATACACATCTATATATAAATATATGTGCTATATATAAAAATTTATGAAACTATAGAAATTAAATAGATATAGCCATAAAATCATAGGCACAAAATGGCTAAAGCAAGTTTAATAAGAGCTAATGGAATGGATAATTAAAGTTTAAATACAAATAGCAAGTCATTAAACAAAAGTAGAAGAAAAGTTTCCCCCACTTTACCAGGCTGCAGAACAAGACATGGCATATCTGAAGTGTGGGAACTTCAAGAGAGTGGATGGGTGATGAATGGAATAGGGGACAGGGTACAGACAAGCTGGAACATGTCCAAAGACTGCAGAACCCTTTTATGAGGCCAACCAGATCCCTCTGCTGCAAACTTGGAAAGAAGAGCCCAATCCAGTGAGCTGGAGTTAGAGATCTCTGCATCCTGCTGCAGCCCAACAGGATGAACATGCAGTTTCAGTGGGGCAGACTTGGGCCTTTGCATGGTGCTGCAAGGCACAGCTGTCTGAAAATGGAAAACCAAACAAATGCTAACTTCAGAAAAAAATTGTATGTACAGACAATAAGAAAAAGGCACAAAGGGATTCTCCCGAAAGACTTTTCTTTTGCTTTCTTTTGGTGTTTGCATTGACATGTACTTCAGGCTCAAAATATCATGTAGGTGAAGTGGCTGGGACAGTGAAGAGATTTAACATTAAGCTGGTCTTCAGTGCCATAAGACTAAGTAAATTGTGCACTTGGTGATTACAATTCACTGCATAATCTTTTGTTTCAAAAAATTCTGGCGATGCAAGTACAAATCTGTATAAATAATCAAATGCACATTGCAATTAGATCAAAACTTTCTGAACAAAACTTAACTTTTCGGGTTTTTCTGGTGGAGATAAATTTTATCCAGAATCACTAGATTTATGAGCTGTTGGAGTTCTCTAAACTAGCTAATATATCTCTAAGTACAGAGCCACTCAAGAATCCATATGCCAAGATGACATCAATACCAATACCATCAATACAATACCAAAAGGTTGGTATTTCATTTCGCAGTGTAACATCCTAGAACTGAGTGCGATCTTTCTTGGTTAGAGTTATGCTACCTAGAGTCCACCAGTGAAGATTCTTCCTTTTCATGACTGGAGAAGCCTTTTGTAAACTGAGACTCCTACTCCTACTTGATTTGCAATGAAGAGCATCTGGCTTGTATCTGAAATAATAATTATCTTCTTCTGACACATTTATGAGTTTTCCCTTCATTAATTTTTATCTGGGAAATATTCACTGCTATGGTAGGGTAGTTTTAGAACAAACACCTGGTTTTTACAACTCTTATCAGAAATTTGCAAGGTTTCAGGCAGGGAACAGCTTAAAATTAATGAAGTGAAAAAGCTTAACCCTTTGGGCCTCCTTTTGAAGTGTCTCAGCAATACCCTTTCCAGTAGCTTTGAAGGGTAATTTTTTCCTTTACTCCATATATGTTATTCTCCCTCAGTGACTCACAGCTCACAAGGTGCCATTAGTTTCTACAAACCAGAAGTAGCAGAAAGTGAAATATAGAACAGAAGCCATTTCACCTGAAAGATCTGAAATCTTTCCCAGGATTCAAAATTTATTTAAATTTATTGTGTTTCTGAATGCAAATAAAGAATGAATTTAGCGTCTTTGAATCCCCTGGTGGTCAAGCCTCTATACATTTCCCTGTATTCCTGTTAATAACCTCTCACAAAGAAACCTTGGTATTTTTTTTAGGATGGTTCACAACATCTGGCAACAACCATTAAAGGTATCTAGGCTACCTCCCCTAAGTCAGTAAAAAGTACTATGTGAAAAATGCAAAATAGTTATTCTGCGAGGGGAACAGAATTTGCCGAAATAATTTATCATCTCATAAAATAGCAAAAAAATTTATTTGGAAAGTGAACTAGGAACAATCTGAACCTGATTGGATAACTATTTTTTTTACTTCAATCACCATGTAAAATATACAAAGACTGCAATCTCCCCTAAAGGGAGAATCCTTGACAAATAGAAGTACAGGACATATTAAATTGATAAAAATTCTAATGCATACAGTCCCATAACACAGCCAAATTATGATAGTGTTCAGCATTCAACTTACTTCCCATATTTATTATACACATAAATATATATTGTTTCATGAAAAAAAAAAAAATCAACAGAAAAAAAACCCTTTGATTTAATTCAAACACTTGTTTTCAGAGTTAAGGTATAAACCATTACAAAACCTGATATTTGAGGAAGGACTGAAAACTCACTGTCTTGGTGACAAAACAGGCTTTCATTATCTGAGTCATGGTGCAGAGATCTTTCTGAGAGCAGGGAGAGATATTGTGTATTCTGTTTTGAACAACTCAACTTTTTTTTTTTTGCTTTTTGTTTGAATAATATTTCTCATTGTATGTAGCTAAAAGTTTTTGTTTTGACATTTTAAAATTACAAGTTTTGACTTCAAAATACCTCTTTCCAAAATTTATCTGTGAAAGTCTCATGAAAAAGTAATGGCTGTCTTAGCACACGTGCACACTGCTAATATATTTAGATTGCACTAGGAGCTACAGTTCTAGCATTTGCTAATCTTTCTACACCTAATTTTGATGTTAGCTGATCGTTTTAACTTTCAGAATACAGTTTTCTATGCTTCCTATAAAAGAACAAGAAAGAAAAAATTATAAGAAAATAAGAAGAAAAGAATAGCCTCTTTAATCAGTTGACACATCTCATACACTACCAGCACAATAAAAAAAACCAAAACAACCAACATTCTGTTGTTCATAAAGGTTTCTTGTAGTCCCATGCAAAGGTGCTTTGTGTCTTCCACAAAAAAATTCATTTGAGCCCTTAAATAAAATTTTCATCTTTTCCTTCCACAGATATGTTGTTCTTTTAAATTACAAGGTCAGAAGAAATTCTCATTATTGTTAAATGAATGAAATTCCATCCATGTGCAAGAAGTCTATATTTATATACCAAGTCTATATATCAAGTCAAATTACTTGAAAAATCTTCTACCATTAAAAAACATCTGCTGTTCCCTACTGTGCCATACTTGACTCTGTTTGCAAAAGAAAAAGACACATTTTGCCTATTATGTAGGAAATGGAAATGCAAGCACACCACTTTTAAGAATTAAAAAGAAAAATAAAAAATCCTAATATTGCTTTAGTTCTTTAATTTAATACATAGGGCATGTAAAATGGTTCATTTTTAAAAGCCTACAGCAATGAGAACAAAGATTTGAACAGCTTGATGTCATAAATGTAAGTTCCTAGTTTCAACTGTGAACAGAAGAATTTACCCTTAGTAGATCAGAACTTTACACCAAAACCTGTAGAGCTGCATACTTAAAAATGCTAATTTTTAACTTTTAATTGTTACTGTTCTGTTACTAAACAGAAACATAAAATCCTGAACAGGCTTAAGATCAGATAGCACTTATTAAGTTGCTTTTCTTAGGGAACAAGAGGGTTTATGCCCAGCTAATGATTTTCAAACATACTAAAGAATTTAGCTAAATTTTGCAGAGATCTTGAATATTTCAGGAACTGTATAGGATCTTATGGAAATTTGACTGTGCAGTTCTATTTTATTTATGCAAATTCTATTCTATTAAATGTTTGAACTAATAATTTGGCCTCTTTGAACTGAAACATAAGTTGATGATTTCATACTACAATTCCACCTGCTTATTTTATACCAGGAATTTACAAACAAAATCCCATTTGTTTGGACTCATTCTGAACGGGCTATTTTATGTATTTGTCCTAAATTTGAAAAGATAGAAAAGAAATTTTTAAATAATTTCTACATACAGACCATATATATGATCATATATGTTAATGTTTTGTGAGATGTTTAATGAATAATTATGGAAATAACCATAGTCAAATTTAATTAAAAATTTTTGTCTCATCTGCAGAAAAAAAAAAGACAAAAATGCATTTGTGACAATCAAAAAATCTAAAAATCAGAGAACACTTATTTCTACCTGAAATAGCAGTCTTCATGGCTTGATTAACTGAATGACCTAGTATAATTCCATCACTTCATTTCTCTTTGCAAATCTTTGTTTACACATAAAACAATAAGCTTCTAAAGTTAAGAAGATGGTCAAGTTCCATAAATTAGTTTTTTAAAAAATCAAACCATAAATGTTCGATTACTTATCTTGTTCTCTTTTATCTTTCTCTTTTCATGATAATAGATTGGAGATATTTGCGTGCATATCTTTTCTGCTATATCAGGTGAAAAGATGGCAGAAGATAGTGCAGTTATCAGTTAACCATGCTCTGTAACACAATACTGTTATGGAAGTTCAGGTACCACCCTCAGTACCCAATCTTATACAAAGTGGGAACAAGAGTCAAGAGTAAGTAATAAGTCAACACTGAGACAGTTCTCAAACAAAGAACCTGTTTCCAGGATGCAGGTTAGACTTACAAAGAGCTCACCAAAGCTCATCATGCTCAGGCTATCAGTAGTTGACCTAATCATATAAATTCTAGGTTTTGAAAAAGCCATGTTGCAGCCTGCACGGTTGCATACAGAGACACAAACTATTCTTAGAAGAAATAGCGTTGCAAGGCTTGCATTTCTTATATATTAATGTGTGTAACACAGTGGGTCACAACCAAACACACAGACAGTAGATGTCTATATGGAGAGAAGGGGTGCCATCCAGGCAGACCCGAGAGGTGGACCTGTGTAAAACTCATGAAGTTCAACAAGGTCAAATGCAAGGTCCTGCACTGGGGTAATATGGATGCTGAAAAAGCTTGAGCAAGGAATTTCTTCAGCTCTCAGCAGCATTTTGTGAGCACTCTGTCTTTCCCATGCAAGTAATTCAAAACAATGTTACAGTTCTGTAAACTTCTGCACCTGCTAAGTTGTTTTTCACCATTGTTATGGTTCTAACTAGAAAACATTTAGAGATGGGTGTCTTAGAACTTGGCCAATCACCTTAAGGGGTGGATGGCTGAAAGAACCAATTAGCTTGTGCCATATAGTACACTTTTTGCGAACTAACATATAAAAACCCTCTAAGAAGTTTTTAAATTGCTTCGGCCTCCTTTTACCCTGAGCTCAGACTCCATGTCGTTTCTCTGTTCCAAGGTGAGAACAGCAACAGGATAATCCCAAACATAAATACAGGCTTGTCAGAGAATTGATTGAAAGCAGCCCTGTGGAGAAGACCTAGGGTGGTTGGTAGATGACAAGCTGGATGTGATCTGGCAGTGCACACTTGAAGCCCAGAAAACCAACTGTATCAAAAGGTCAAGGAAGGTGATTCTACCCCTCTACCCTGCTCTGGTGAGACTGCACCCACATAATGTGCCCAGCTCTGGGGCCTGCAACATCAGGGCATGATGCAAGTGCAAGCTGCAGAGCAAGTCCAGAGCAGGCCACAAAGATAACTGGAGGGCTGGAGCACCTCTCCTAGAGAAAAGGCTGAGACAGCTGGGGTGGTTCAGACTGGAAAATAAAAGGCTCTGGGGAGACCTCATGGCAGTCTTCCAGTGCCTGAAAGGGGCCTGTAGAAAGCAGGAGAGGGACTTTTTGCAAGGACAGGTAGCTGACGGCTTTAAACTGAAAGAGGATGCATTTAGATTAAATGTTAGGGCAGAAATTCTTTGCTCTGAGGGTGATGAGGCACTGGAACAGGTTTCCCAGAGAAGCTGTGGATGCCCCATCCTTGTAAGTGTTCAAGACCAGGTTGGATGCAACCTTTGAGCAACCTGGTCTAGTGACAAGTGTCCCTGCCCATGGCAGGGGGTTGGAACTAGATGATCTTTAAGGTCCCTTCCAACCCGAACCATTCCATGATTCTATGACTCTATATCCTTTGCTTACAGAGTGATAAGAGGATGTAAAAAAGTAAATATGTGGGAGCTAACAATACTTACTAAGAAGAACTACTCTAGCAAGCGCAAAGAGAGACAAAGAGGCTAAAGGGTACAGGGTGCAAGTTCTGGAGAATTTTCCTGCTGAGGGGTCTTGGTAAACTCTATTTATATTAAATTTTTTACAGACTACCAAGAACAGACAGGCCACTAGAACACATTTTTACAGGGCTCTGTTTCCAACTTAGTTACTGCATTTGAAAACTTCAGAGGTTCTCCTATTGGAGTTTAATAGGAAGGATGGATAAGAAAAGCCTAAAGTGTTTTGTATCAAGTGCTTCCTTACCATCCTCTCAGCATAAGTCAGCACAGTGACACTCAGCTGCACATAGCTGAAGGCACATATCAACAGAAACAAAAACATGTTCCAGAGCACAATTACTGAAATTATAAACTTTGTTTTAAACAGATCCACTCAGTTTTGTTTATGAAATGCCTTTTATTTTTGATTAGATTTCTTTTGTCTTCTTTTCCTTGGTTTTTTTTTGTGATTTGCTACTTAACGGTTTGGAAACAAAATTCTCCTTTGTTCACACACCATTGGAAAAGTGAGATTTTTAAAAAGCACTCAGTGTTGATCCAACTGTGTCTATTCATGCCAATATGACCCTTACCTCTGACTCTGGTGGAATGGATTTTTTTTATATTTATTGTTTGCCTTTCCTTCTAATTGAAGTTCTTTCAAAAAAAAGGCAAAAACTTCCTGTGAGAGAAACAAGGTTGGAAAGAATGAATTCAACAAAAACTGGGCAATTCAGCACAAGAAAAGAATTAGCAGCTAGGAACAGTGGTAGTTCACATTCTCTGGGCCAAGAAATAGCTTTAAGAGTAGTCTATTGAATACTACTCATTTCCTGACCTGGTTTCTCTACCCTTTGGTGCCAGAGATTCTGCAGGTGATTAGCAAGTCTTCTCTGTCTACTTTCCTGGCCATCTTTTGCCACTGTCATATAAATAGTAACTTTCCAAACCCAGTATTTTTTTGTACAGCAGTAAAATGTCCAACACAATGCAAATACAGTTTCACTTTGAAACATGTAGACACCACTATATTAGAAACTAATAATATTAGGTGACAAAAAATACAAGTGTTCAAAGTTCAGCAGATGAAGTAATGAAAAAAAATAACTTGAGAAATTGTAACAATTCTGTTGTCAATAATTTTCTTATTGATTTCAATGTAAAAATACTTTAATACCTAATTTATGTTTAGGCTCATGAGGAAAAAACCACACAAATTATTTTCTGAGAGAAAATGTAATTTTCTCAAAATTTAAATTTTCTGTAAAACTTTGTTTTGAGGAAAAAGTTAATTTACATCTGAAAATGAAATTAAGAGTTAAATTTTCAGTATATTCAACCTATAATTTCAATATTTTTCATTGCTGTAATGACCTAAAGGGTCCCAACCACATTACTCTAAAAGTAATAGGCTCTGCTAATTGTAGACTCCTCACATTGAAGATTTATATGTCCCAGAGTAAACTGGGATATACCCAGTTGAAAGAAAAAGGGGCATTCACATACCTCATAACAAGTCTGCTGAAACTGTTGTGTACATACCTTTGCCTGGACTAAAGAAAACTTAGATTCAAGCTTCTCTTCAGTCTTATGTGGAGAAACCTGGCATGAAAAATTGTAATGGGAAAGAGATTGTGCACAAACTTGTCCTGCATGTAGCATATTCCTGCTCAGGACCTCTTCCAATGCATTTTCAGTGTGGTTTTGCTATAAGATAATTCTGTTTTCTCTCTCCTTCAAATATCTGGCTTTGTTCTCAGGAAAAATAAAACACTTTTTGGTGCCTTTAGTTTTGCTTTGGAATAGAATTTTCATATTCATTTCAATACTCATTACAATATGTTTTGAGCTAAGAAAACTATGTAACATTAGGAAATCCACTAGCAGTATGTACAAATAGGATAAAATTCCAGTTATATAAATCTTGAACACTGGCTCTTAATTTCAGTAGCAAATTTCAGTAGCAAAGCTCTTTTCTCTGTTTTGAAAGGTTATATGCTAATCAGATTATGGTTCTCAAATTTATTCTAATCAGAGTTATTGCATTATAACTCTTGATACTTATTTTAAACCCCAAAGAACTTGTATATACTTTAAATTCCTTGAGAATTTTCATGTCCCTTATGAATAGAAAATATACTATTAGCAAAAAAAGCTGTTTCATGAAGCCCATGGGGTGTAGTATTACTAAAAAATCTGAGATATAGCTGATAAAGTATATTAAACCAAAAAGGAAACTAGGCATATGAATGATGAGGAATGAGCAGAGGAAGTGAGGCATAAAAAGAGAATATTGCTTTGATATTAAGTATAATTTAGTTTGGGTTGTTTTTTTGGTTTTTTGGAGTGTTTTTTATAAGGATGTCATGAGATGCCTAATAGGAATAAGTTTAAAGAAACAATTTCATAATCAGGTGAAAGAAAATTCAAAATGCTTGCAATACTCAAACATGGACACAAAGTGTTGACAATACTAGGTTTCTAAAATAACTGCAACATGAAATCAAAGATCCCGTAAAAAGGGTTTAAAATTATGTCAGGTTAGCAACACTGTTATACGACAATGGAATGACAAAATAATACCTGCATTGAGGAAACTAATATGAGTGACATGGTGTCTATAACACACAAGATATTAATATGTGTCATACTGTAAAGGTTTGTATGGAATGAAGATAAATAGAAGAATAAAATGCTGATTTAAAAGAGCGAATTCATGACAATAACTTCGTAGATTTCTCTGAGCAAGTTAGTAGCTTTCTACAGAGAGAAAATTTATGCTGGCTGCAGATAACTTGAGTCTATCATTTGATACTGGTGGCCATACGGGAAACAATTAGGAAGCCAGAAATGCTGGTTAATACAAAAATAATAGGCTGAACAAGCAACCAGTTAAATGAAGAGCTGTAAGGCTAAAAAATTTTTAATTAGACTATTAAACGTTTAATGGTGAATAGTCCAGATGTATTTTCTGTACAGAAGAATGAGATACAGGAAAACCTGATGAACAAAGTCATAGGAACAAGGTTTGAATTTTCCTTCACTAGAACTCAGCTGGTCTAAATCCTCGAATAGTAATGTATCAAGTAAGTACCGTAAGTCATGTCTAGATTCCATTCTGAGAATATATACTGCCCTAAGTGGTTTTCTTTCATTTCCAACAACAACTATTTTTTTTTAAATTATATATAGGTGAGGCCTTGCTCAATGATGGAGAGTTTATTTTTTCCCTTTCACTACAAACCCAATGGCTACCACAACTAACAAGTGTATGAATAGCCAGGTCTTTTGAAGGAGATATGAACTTGAATTCTTCATCTCCTGTGCAAACATCCTTTTCTCCCATTTCAGATTATTTTAGGCTATCACTTTTGATCTTTCTTAAATGACTATATGAAAGAGATTAAGACAAAAACTTTAGTTGAATCTGCTCGTATCACAGAATCATAGAATATCCTGAGTTGGAAGGGACCCCCATGTATCACTGAAGTTCAATCCCTGTCCCTGCACAGGACAACCCCAAAAATCACACTATGTGACTGAGAGAATTGTCTGAACACTTCTTGAACTCTCTCAGGCTCGGTGCTGTGACCACTTTCCTGGAGAACCTGTTTCAGGGCCCAACCACCTGCTGAGTGAAGAACCTTTTTCTAATATCCAACCTAAACCTCTCCTGACACAACTTCAGGCCATTCTCTCAGATCCTGTCACTGATCACGAGACTGAAGAGATCAGGGTCTGCTCCTCCTCTTCCCCTCACAAAGAAGTTGTAACTGCAATGAGGCCTCCCCTCAGCCTCCTCTTCTCCAGACTGAACAGGCCAAGTGACCTCAGCTGCTCGTCATACGGCTTCCGCACAAGGCCCTCCTTTGGACGCTCCCTAACAGCTTCTTTTATATTACACACCCAAAACTGCACAGAATATTCAAGGTGAGGCTGCCCCAGTGCAGAGCAGAGCAGGACAATCCCCTCCCTTGCTTGGCTGGTGATGCTGTGCCTGATGCCCCCCAGGACACACTTGGCCCTCCTGACTGCCAGGGCACTGCTGACTCATGTGCAACTTGCCATCTACCAGGACCCCCAGGTCCCTTTCTGCAGAGCTGCTATCCAGCATCTCATTCCCCAGTCTGTCCACACATCCAGGATTGCCCTGTCCCAGGTTCAGAATCTGGCCCTTGCCCTTGATAAACTTGGTAGAGATGGTGATTGCCCAGTCCTCTCATTTGTCAAGGTCTTTCTTCAGGGCATCTCTGCCTTTGAGGAAGTCAATGGTTCCTCCCAATTTAGTATTACCAATAAACTTACTTAGTAAACCTTGAGTCCTGCATCCAAGTTATCTATGAAGATGTTGAAGAAAAGACTTCTGTCCTGTTTCCTTCTCTGGTTTTATATTGAATGTATATTTTTTATTCAAATATTTAATTTAAGTAAGAATTGGGGAGCAGTAATTAGAACTCAAGATTGCTCTTTCCTAGCTAAATTACTGAACAATGGAATATAGAGTCATATTTAGTCTTGGAATCACAAAAACATTGGGCTTGGAAGGGACTTCTGGAGGTCCAAATCCCATCCTTAATCCTGACAGAATTGGACTGGGTCCAATTAGAGCAGGTTGCACAGGGCCATGTCCAGTTGAGTATTGAATACCTCCAAAGATCAAGGTTTCATTAACTCTTCATGTAAGGTGCTTCAGGGGTTGACCACCCACAAGGTGACAAAAAAAAGAATTTCTTTCTAAAACTGCCTTGTACTCACTCTCTGATCCAGCCCACATTTTGCATTTCTGTCTCTCTGTTAGGTAACTTCAACTATGAGTAGAAAGTGATGTACCCCTATATATTCTACTGACTTCTGGAGGAGCATCATCAGGCTTAAGAGCATTCAGGTTTGAATGACTGTGTTCCATACCAGATTATTCTGTATAAATTGGTAATACATGCTGCCTGAAAATATATTTTGCTTTCTTTCAGAAGCATGTGTTTATGAGTCTTTAAATGTTAGGAGCTTTTGACACCTGACTTCCAGAAAAGTTCAAGAAGGTTGAGAAGGAGAAGATCAGGTTTACTTACAGGCAGTCTTAAGAGAGTGGCTGTGATAAAAATACAGTCCCACTCTCCTTGTTTGCTTGTTTTAGGCAACTGCAAGCTAAACTGATGTGAACTGGCCCTTTCTACTGAGGGCCTTTGCTTTTGAAGATGCCAAAACTTCCCTGCATACTGTTATTGAAGCTGATGCACTGGATGCACACAGATTCCTGAATCTCTTTCTGATGTCTCTTACCTGTTACTGTATTGAAACTAGATGACAATTCTTTAGGAACGTAGTCTTTAGAGTGACAAACACTCATCCTGAACTGACAAGGTGATAAGTAAGAAAACTGATTTGATTTGCTACCAGTGGACCATGAGGCATGTGCTGTAGATGAAGTGTTTTAAAACAAAGCCCCTCAACCCAATCAAATCTGTTGAAAGGATTATACGAATCCTAGAAAAAAGTACCAAACTTTAGCAGTACTTTGTGCCTTTTACAGTCATCCTAAAGTATGACTATTGTCCCTATATAAACAAAATTAAATATTTGTGAAGCAGGATAGGAGACTACCTTTCCATGGTAAGGGTGATATTGTCTCTATACGTAGTGGGAGGCAGGGAGGGAGGCAAAGAAATATGTAGCCAGGACATTTGTCTCTTAAATTACCTTCTTGTAGTCATATTGTGACATCTAGCTCCTTTGTGGAAGAAAACTAAACAAATTAGTCATAACAAGAATCAGTGGTGGGAAGTGGGAAATGTGGGCATGGTTTATTATGTAATACTGAGATTCATTAAAATTGGCAGCTTTATCTGATTTCCTTTTCTTCATTTTAGTAACTACTTCTACTGTTGTGTGTGTATTTAAAGAGATAAATTGCTCTGAGGATAATTTAAGTAATTTGATATTTTTTAGATTTTTTTCAGAGTGGAGTATTCTTAGGATATTGGATGCTATGTAATCAGCTGTAATAGAAACAAAGTTTTAGTTAACGTCTTTGTTACTCCATAGCAAAATTAATGCACAGCTTTCTTGCTGATAGAAGACCAACACCTGTTTCACAGTAAAAGCCTGTACTGTATATGCTTCTGAATTTTCTGTTTACATCAGTGTGTTCAGTTTGTCTTTCAGTTTCACACTTCTTCCTTATACTGTGTGGTTAAGCTAACAGGAATCTTAGTTTGAGGAAGAAAATGTTTTTCTTGCCCTACTTTTAGCAAATTTGTTTGCTGCTTGCCTTTGTTCTTAGATAAATAAGGAAAGCACTGGACTATAATAGCCATGCTCCTTTCTAAAGCAATCACAAATATTCACTTTTTTCCCAGCAGTGAACACAAAATATTTTGAGTATTAAAATGTACCATGATGACCATAGCCTCCTGTGGTTTACCAGAGAACTCCTACCTAGTACCTTGTTAACTGTTCCTTTTAACTTCAAGGTCTCCAGAAAGATAAATTTTTATAATTTTACATGTGATCTGTAAATCCCTATTCCCCTGAAACTGCTTGAACACGGTTGATGATGATGATGATGATGATTCTCTACTACAACATGGAATAGCAGCCACACTCGGAGTAGTTTTTGCAATGAATGTGTTTATTTTACAAATGGACCCATGCATGCTGTGTTACAACAGGCAAGCGGTGAAAATCTCCTACTGAGGAATGCCCCTAAGCCAGAAGGTCTCCAGGATATCTGATGAGTGATCTCCTGTTGCTTTATTTGGCTCTTGCTGGTACCCATTTCACTGCTGACTGGACAAATGCCATTCAACAATAAAATATTCTTGCCTGGAGGACTTGACACAGATGGGTCTGGCCAGATTAGTCCATTTAAGGGTAAGGAATCAAGCTCATGACGTTTTTTATTGATAACGGTTTTGTACGTCGTACTTTTCACACGACAGCTGTTCACAGCTGTTCACTGTTTGAGTTTACATTGTATTTCTATTTAATTTTTACTTCTTTGGGTTTTTTTACCTGACACTCCATATGATCATAGATCAGTGTATGGAAGCCCTAGATAATATATTCTTATATGTCAAATATAAAACCCACTTTTTTTTCCTTTTGTTTTCTTGGACAAATGCCACTTTTAACTAACACTTGACTAGTCAGTATGGAGATTATTATATCCAGTCCTTAAAAATAATTTTGTGGTGATTGGATGTAAAATAATTATTATTCCTACCAAATTGCGACAAAATGTTACAGAGCAACAATTTGCAAATTGCCATGTAATGAGATGGTAAAAACTGGTACACCAAGCATTTCTCCTTTGACAATAATATAAACTTAGACATATTGCACTGAAGTCAGTAATCTGATTCAAATGAAAGGAGAATAAAGTTTCTGTGCTACCATAAACCTTATCTGTGTAGAAATGTGGTGAATGACTAAACTCAAAAAGTTTCAGAACCTATCAGAAAGTTTTTATTGATCGTGTTACACGTTTCATTCTTCTAATTGTCTCTTTTTCTTTATTGGAGTCATCTTGCAAAAGTAATCTTTATAATCATATGTAAGTAAACCCAAATACATTCCTGTCTATGGTATCTAGAGAAACACTTTTTTTACCATGAGTTAAGAAAATAAATGTGACTCTATAAGGCATCTTTCATAGTGAAAGTAACTCTTGTAAAATGATTTCTTGAAGCTCAAAATTACAGAATACTACAATTTGTTGCCATGATATTATATGTTACAACCCTCTGTTTAGCAACCAGAAATTAAGGAAATGAACCCAGGTTTAACATTTTAACTGAAAGTATCAGGACAGTCAAGCCACAACTGTTGGATTGTAAAATAACATCCCATCCTATCATAGGATTCTGGCAGTCTGGATACCCAACTGCAGAAGTCAGTGATCCAGCAGCAGTAATTGAGACAAATATCACCACGTGATCCCAACCAAAGGCCTAGGCTAATCTCATACTAGAGGAGAATGCTAGAATCACTGGAAATTTTGGTAAATACCCCTGTGAATTGCTCCCAGAGTGTTGGCAAGCGCCTGGGGTATGCAGTAAGGATTTTGTATCTCTTGGCCAAGGATACTAACTTTGCTCTTGGTCATGTGTCATGTAGGTCAGGAACATAAGTCACCTCAGTAGACAGTTATAAGGGGTTATCTCACAGGACACCATACCAGAGTTTTGGTATGGCCCGGTAGATTTACTTGTAAAGTAAGGTAAAATTGAATATAGGGATCTAATAGGGATCTAGTTTAAGAAATTTCAAATGTGCATATGTGTAGTTCACTAAAAAGGCAAAGTTTTCCTAATTACATGCTCATTATGAAATGTTTACCCAACTCTGATGATTAGTCATTGGTTGGCAGAATTTAATCTTCAGAAATAGTAGAAATATTTTTATGTAGATGCAGCACAAATAACTGGAATGTAAGTTGCCTCACTTCAATGTCTGTACATCTCAGGTCTAAATTGTTACTATAAAGTTGTTTTAAATTAAAACTTGGAAGTTCAAATTGAAAATTGTCTTGTATGTTGTAATCAGTTTTTGAAAAATGTAATCATAGCACAAGATTCCATTTAAATAGGTATTTCCTATGGTGTAATTACCAGTGAAGAAGAATAGAGAGGCTAAACTACAGTGAGATTGAATTTGCAGTTGCTAATGCAGCTCTGCTTCAGAGTATACTGTTGGCTGAAAGGCAGACGTGAGATCTCCCAAGGTTACAGGTTTTAAGTCTCAAAACTGCCAGCAGATTACTTCCTTCATAACCACGTTTCAAAGAGCTCAGAGGCTTGACTTTAAAACAGAAATAAGTATCCCTCTGAGAAGGCACCAGTACATGACATTCAAGAAATTTCAACATTGAAACTATGATATGAGTCAACATCTGTTCATAGAAAAATATTCCAAACTTTTGCCTAACCAAACATTTCCCACGTGAAAGGTATGTGTCTCCTGCTTCTTATGGCTTTTAATAAAATTCCAAATGAAGATCTATAAAGAGAAGGCTGGAAATAGAGCCATAATGAGCCTTTAGTAGACAGGATGAGAGATATGTAGATATGTCTATGCATCTCTGATTATCTCTGTATCTTCAGACTTGTTTCATCCATTAATAGTAGTATGTTTTAATCCTATTTCAACACTTCATTTTGATATAACAACTTTATTGTTCCCTACACTTAAGATCACATAGGCAATCTGTAAGATGATGAAAGGAACACTGCCTCCATTGTGTTCCACAGTTCTCTGCTCTACTGACCAGGACCAGAGTAGCTTCAAGAAACTATCAAGCATACAGATGTCCTTTCCCCTGTGGTTACCTTTTGCTTACAAAGGAACACCTACACCTTCCTAAAAAGTGGAGTTTCCATAAGCTTAGGAGAGAATATATGTCAATAAAAGCACTGCAGCTGCTGAACATGTTTTTATAAATTAAAGCTTTTTAAGATTGGGGGTATATTGCAAGTAAATGATTTAACTACATTCAGCTGTCCTGTAAGTTGTTTGTAATTACTGATTTTGCTTTTCAGATGTGCATAATAAAGTTCTCATCGTAGCTCTTTCAAATGCAGCAGCAATGCTGACTCTTCAGTACTTGATAGTTCAATCATACAGGATATCTCCATATTCAAGTAAGAAAAAAAATTAAAAGAAAGATAGAGGCAGTACAAGGTAATGCGGGGTATTATTAGTGGCTCAAATTCATTTGCTTTGCAATGATAGCTACAGTCTTTGAAAAATTTTTATGTTTTTAATCATGTCTCTGGCAGTAGTCACAGCTTTAATATTCCACTAAGTCTATAAAATGTTTCTTTCATACATTGATAAATTTTCCTACAGTCTATACTAAAAGTTTCTTTCTAGTCAAAAATGATATCAAAATATCTTATCCTAAATGAGTAAGATGCTCACACTGCATAAAAACAAAGAAAATTTTTCAAGTGTCAGGGTAAGTTAATTTGGCATATACTCTGATCTCCAGTAATCACCCATTTGTACCACAGTTTATCACCATGATATTCAAGCACCTGGTTTTTTCCATTTTACCCAGTAAGGCATGCCTTTTTTTCTTGATTTCCTATAGAATCAATGCATATGCATTCATTCCCTATATATGTCTAGCTGTTGATAACATAGCAAAACAAAATAATTTGTGGAGCCCTCTAATTAGAATTAGTATACTAAAACTTCCTTTCACAAGAAGTATAAGCAGATAGGCTGACACAAAACAAATTGTGATTCTGCCAACATATTTTTCAGGAAATATGTGAAAACACGATTTTATGAAGTAGCAAGAAATTTGATAGACCAAGAGATGAGAATTAGAGTGGGACTGAGGCCCAAGTAAGAAATTACAGCACTTCCACTCAAGCTGAGAAGAGATCACCATGAAGAGTTCATCTCAAACAGTATGTTTAGCTTTGAAGAATTATTTAAACTTTTTTGGTTTTTAACTTTCATTTAAATTAATTTCCTGACAGATGATTTGACTTTCAAAATGTCTCTTTCCATTTCTTTTTTTGAAGATGAGGGTCTTCTGGTGGAAAAACTTCATCACTACCTCTTTCTAACTCCAATTTCTTCTACTCTTCAGATGTCAGTAGAAATGTTCATCTTACTTTGATTGGGAAACAAAGTTTTGCATTCTGTGTGGTGAAAACAAACTGTTTCAAACTAGAGTTGGAATTTTACTTAAATCACCTCAGGAGCTGTTCCACAAGTGAGAGCACTTTTCAATCTGCTTTAATTTGATGCCAGAATGTACACATAATCTGAAATGTGAAGCGGGTATTTTGTGTTTACGAAAAAGACCAGATACACAGACAAATGTCTTTTGTTTACCTGCAGACCATGCAGCATTAAATTGAATTTCAGGAGTTAATTTTAAGAGGACAGGAATTAAAATGGAAAGTAACGCAAATACATGCCTTCAAAAGTACTTTATTTTCAAAGACTCTTCAAATTCTCTGCAAATACAAAGTAGCAATTATGAAGACTGCTTTATATAGAAAAGGTAAAGCTTTGTCTGTCTTTTCCAAGAAAGTTTTGTGATCAGATTTTTACACAATATGCCTTTTTCTTAAGAGAAAACTGATTTTTCAACTCTCTGCACTCTTCAATGAACTTGAATCCCCACCATAGTGAAGTGAGAATGGTTGAATACAGGAGTATTTGAACAGATATCTTCCATTCAGTGTTCTGTATGGTTTAATCTTAGGTAAATATATTTTAGAGAGATAAAACACTATACAAAACCAGGGAAGGGGTTCAATAAACTGAGCTCTAGTTGTTCAGGTTCTTGGCCTGCAGAAGGTGACCCCTGAGACAAAGTATCAATGTTTATGTTCTGATTCAACATCTTTGTCTAGTATCTGGCATGAGGGAGTTTCCTTTCTGTCTTAATCTTCTCTGGCCGGAGTAACTGCTTGAAAACTTGTTAGAACAGACCACTGTGCTGTTTATGGCTACTTCTGTCCAAGGACTGGTTTATATACGACACAGTAACTACTCATGGGGGAGATAAAGCCAGACCGTGCATCCTCAATAGGCAAACCGTGGTCCATCATAAGGCACTGCTCATCAGAGAAGCAGAAGTCAGTTAAATTACGCTGTCCCTTTGAAACCAGCACTGAGACTGTCTAAACAGCTATTAACACTTAACTACACTGAATCTTCTCTTCAGTTTCGTGTTGCCAGAACTCCATTGAAATTCTGTGAACCAGTATAATCACAGCATAGAAGATGGACCTAATCTAAGAAGTGGCTGTAGACACTAGTCTCTTTAACTGTTCTTCTTTTCATGTAATGGACTGGTTCACACAGTTCCATTAAAAAGTAGGATTTGTCTCACATTTATTCACTTGCTCAAAAATTAAGTATCTAGGTGTTTTCTTTAGCAAGACATGCCCCTGGAGAGCAAGTAAGTACTTCACAACTCTGAGATTCTTTTGTAGTTTGTTTTGGTTTTTTAAGGCCCAGAGACTATTAAGAACCAAAATGTTTAGCTTTAACTCTGTATTGACCCTCTAGATAATTATGTTGACTGATGTGAAACCTTTCAAACTCTATAGGGCTTTTCCTTATTTTCATAATTGCATATCTCTAGTCCTCTCTTTTTACTTGCATAAGTATTCTGATCTCACAGTGCTATTCCTTTGATTCTGCCATTGATTCTAGGTTTGTCAGCACTGGCCTGCTAAGAAAATCCTGGTAGTCCACTAGGGAGGCTGAATGAATACTGGAATTCTCATTTAACTGCTTTTTCTGATGAATCATGAAAATTCTTTTTCATTTGGAAAAACTTTTTTTTTTCCCACTGTTTATTCCAAACCAAAATATATATCAACTGCCAACCTCATATGAAATATTGAATTCTACTCTAAATTATTCAACCCTTTAAAGTCCTTTTTTGGGGAGAAAAAAATTACTGCTTTCACTAAAAAAAGAAAATATTAAACTGGTCAGGTTTTCAAAAAAGTTGTAAAAATCAATACAAAACATAGCAACATCTCTAGAAATTGTGTCATATTGACAAGAGTCATCAATGTAACTCAAATTTAGGAATAGTTTCAACATGGTAGCATTTACTATTTGCTATGAGGTTTGCATTCAAACCCATGGCTGAGTTAACACATCCTGAAACATTACATGGATCAGATGAATGGTCATATTTCCATGTGAGCTCCCCATCCTTGTGGTAAACTCCACCAAGGTAATTAGAATGAGTTTAAACTGGGGAAAATGTGACAAGCCTGAACCTAGTAGTGGTCAATGCCCTAACTTGGTATGGAAGAGTTACATGCTATTACAACTGAGTCCTCAGGTTAGTTACTCCTGTGAATTGCAATACCAACATTTTTTTAAAAGTCTGTTCCACTGCCTTTTACTATTTAGTTTTACTTAGGAGAGAGAAGGAAATTCTCAAAATGAAGGCTAATGTACAAGAATAATTTCAAAAAAAAGGAGGAACAGCAGCTATTTAAAATAAATGAACATGTAACAAGCTTACAGCACTGTAACAGCAGGATATAGGAGAAAAACATGCAAAACTGGCCACTTAAAAAAATTGTTTATTAAAGCACTCATCTCCACAGCAGGAAATAAGAAAAATACTGGAATAGCCACCTTAAAAATAATTTATTAAAAAATGCATCACCAGAGATGTACAGAAAGAAAACAGTTTACCAGCCAGCTTAAAATAAATTTATTCAACTATGCACCAGCAGGATATACTATAAAAACTAAAATTTCCACTGTGTGAAATAAATAAAGAGAATTATTTTCAAACAAGGGGGGGGAAAAAAGTCATTTTAAAATAGTTTTATATAGCTTGCTTTGCATTAGTTGAGCATGAAGACAAGTCTGTTCACCAGTGGCTTCATTCTTCATAATGTCACATTCTCTGGCCCCATTCAACAAGAATGTCCAATATGCATTTAAACAGAAGCATGTGAGAGGCCCCTGCTACTGTGGGGAATTATAAGATAGAATTGGGTTGAGAGCTATAAAACCTGCCTGCAGAGGCACATGGCAGCACAAAGGAGCCCATGGTGGCACACAGAGGCTTGTCTCCACCTGACCCTGGGGGGAGGAGGTGTCACACGGCAGACCCCTACAGAGAGGAGCCTGCCAGGAGCTGACAGAGGGGTGAACAGCGAGGGATCATCCCATAGGAGGAAGTGTGTTGCTGATGTGGCTACACAGGATAGGTCATGCAGTGAGAATTGCCATATAAGGAAATACTGTGCCTTAGATAAGTGTATAAAACCAGCTCATTCCTTTCAATAAACGATTGGGATTCCCTGCCAGTCTGGGTCTGTGATTCAGTCGCTGACAGCTACCTCAAGTTTAAATGTTGATAAGCTCACCAACTTTAATAGCTCATCTGTTTAAATTAAATTATATTTTAAATTAAATTTATTGCAAGCCTGTTTTGGAGAGGGTGATAAAGCTGTTCCAAAACTTTCTTTTACAGCCAAATCACAATTTTCACTGGGAATCTGTCATCCTTCATGGTTGGTCTCAGTTGTATTTCTGTGAGGGTGGTACCCAAAGTTGCATGGAAGCACAGTATCTATAAAGAAGCCAAGGATTGCCTAATTACCAGGTAGGAGCATGCCAGGTCTCATCCTACAATGTTATATCATTCCACTGGCCCCAATGGGGCTGGATCTGATACACAGTGGTAGAAGTGACAACACAGTCATTCCAAGTTATCAACTTGGTTTTGCCATTGACTGTGTAAGCTCAGATATACTTGTTAGCCCCACAGATCACGGTTACTTGTTTTTACAAACCAACAATCATCAACCAGCTTTGCTGCACTAAGGTGCATTCAGGATCTTTATTCCAGGACATCGCCTCACATGCAGGTAAAATGAACCTCATAAATACTTACGCTCTACATCTCTCACTAGGATTTTTGTTCCGCCAGTATGAGCTATGTTTGTCAACCGAGAGAACTTCTAGATAGCCCAAAGCTCACCCTGTGTTTAGGAACAGGCTTGGGGCAACAAAGGACGCAGTGATTCTGCTGTGTTTCAGCAGACCTAGATTGGCTACGTGCTTTATCCATGCATTTCCCAAGCCTTGGAAAGCCACCATGCCTACTGATGCTATGCAAAGAGAAAAGTCAGATTCCATGACTCCTCCCAGCAGCATTCACTTCTATTCCAAAGTGCCAAACTTTCTGTGGTAGTAAGAACAGGAAACCCCTACTCTCAGACATGTTACTCTAATAGTTATTTTATGTATCCCTGCCCTTCCCCACTGAGCCCAGGAGAAGTCAGGCTCTGGATGCTCCTTCTTGATGTGGGTGGAACAATCACACTGATAAGAAGCTCTGATCTGTTTGTATGAAGAAGAAAAGACAGGAAAAATGACATGAAAAATATCTATGGTCTTAGCAATAATGATGAGCTGAGAATTGAGCCTTCTAAGTAGCATGACTATAAAACCAGGGAGAATAAACTCACATTATATACACAGTAACTACCTCCATAAATGTAAATAGATATATGTGTGTATAACCATAGAAAGCAAAGGAGATAAGAAAAAGATGAACATCAACCAAAGCCTACTGTATGAAAATGTGGTTATTATAACATATATGTCCATGACATTAAAACATTTCACTCTTTTTAGGGAAAGCTAAAATAAATGCAGTGAAACTCTGAAGAATTGATTCTGCATACAAGTCAAGCAAAGTTCCTATTTGCATGAATAAAGACTTCAGGATCAGGCGTAGTCCTCATTTATTTCTTACCCTGTTGTATAATTCAATAACTAGAACTGCAAGGTAAAAATTTGTATAAAATCTAACCTATTGGGATGTGGCTGATCACTTTATCAAAAGAAGAGGATTGTGCTGTTGGATTATGTTAAATCAAACTTCAATCTCTTTATGATCTTAAAAAACAGCACCAGAAATAAAGTTCATCTGCAGTAAAGTTGGTGTTGCTGCTTCAGGAAATTATTTGTGAGTGGCAGTGATGATTATAGCCAAGGAAATAGTTCCTAGCAAATTATTGATTCTATGAATTTCACTATTTCTTCTGTCTATGATTTGTCTGAGATCAGACAGCAATTCTCTCAGTGTTATTCTTAATTCAGAATTGTTCAGGATGTCATCACTGAGTGCATCGTGATGTGAAAGACATTCACAAACAGCTATTCAGATTACAAAACTGGCCTGAAGCCTGTGATTGTCTCCAGGAGTTTCTCAGGTAGCAGGTGTCTCAATTGAGCCTTTTCTCACTGACTTCCCACTAAGCTTTTCTTGGAGAAAAAGTATGTGACCTCATTTAAAAAAAAAAAAATGCCTCATTGAAAATGCATTTCTAAGTCTGGAAAACAGAAGCTTAACATATGTTACGGGGAGAAAGCTTAAAATATTGAACAATGCAGTTTTCTTGACCAATTTCTACTTGAAATCTGTTAAAATCTCTGCCAGCCTGGCTGTTCCCAGCCTGGTCTGCAGGTTAACGGGGTCCGAGCCCGCGTGAGCTAGCGACTGGAAGATGGTAACTGAGGTTTGCGTGCCTCAGTTTACCAGTGCAGCCCAACGCCTCCTCACAGCATGTAGGCATGCTGTAGCCAGCAGCGGAAGGTACGGAGAAAAGAGTGGAAACTCTGTCAGCTGCATTCCAAGTTTATTTTCTCCTGCCCTCGAGAGGGCAGGGGCCAGTTAGCTTGAAGGGGAGCTAAAGCAGAGAGACCCCGTTTGTTCTCTCGCAGAGAGTTTTAAAGTGTTACATCATCAGGTAGAGATAACAGAATGAACCAATCATGAAAGAAGGTACATGATAGTAAACCAATAAGACCCCTCAGGGGAGGAACAATAACAAACCAACAAGTAACAAGACAGCTAGAGGGTATTTCAAATCACGCTGACATGTTAGAGGACTTGAAACTTCTGTGATTGACATGCAAGGGGTATATTGCTATGCTATAGGACAGCAACAGAAATCCAGTCACTTGGAGGCTGTGGAGAAAGCAAGTAACACAGATGATAGTTCCTTCTAGAACATCCTTACCGTACTTTCCCCCTGGTATTTCCTAATTCACCTGTATAGTGGCAAGAAAGAAAAGCTGGGATGTTGAGATCATCAGGTGGTCTCAAATACCATAAAAAAAGGAGCCATCTTTAAAGTGTAAATTGTTTCCCAAGTCTTCCTTTCCAGCATCCTTCCCTCTCTTTTTCCTTCTCAATCAACCTGCTGTGTATAAATAGTAATATTCAATAAATATTCAATAACAATATTCAGTAAATAGCAATTTTAAGTTCATGGCAGTTAGGGGTGACTTAAAACTCTATCTTACACTTTTCCTGTTTTCAAATGCTTTGTATCTACTTGAAAATATCAATAGTGACACAGAACACTCTGACCTCAAAAAATAGCAAAATAGCAAAAATAGCAAAGAATTTAAACAAGAGCAAATCCTTGTAGATTCAACACCCATATCCAGTACAGTAATGTTTACTAAGGATGCCAGGGATTGGTAAATTTACACAAAAAATGGTGTTCTCATTTCTTCAGCAACTTTCTACTCACCAATCAAATGTTTATCTGCCTATTGTACAATTGCAAGAGATAGCTGGCTAGTAAAGGAAAATTCTCACTGGATTTCACCTGCATAAAGTAGTAAGATCTGAGCCATCAACATAAGGAAAATTTCAGTGTTTCAGATATTAAAACTTCCATTTAGAATACTTCATATCTCAGTGAGAATATTGGACATACCCTTTAGTTGTGTTGTGTACTTTGGCTGTGCTCTACCAAATACTCTTTTTCCCATCATGGTTTTGGGAAAGGAAAATATAATGTTTTGTAGTAGGGTTATAATAGGTTCTTATTATTTTTGATTTTTTAATAACAGCATTCAGGAGATATTATTGTTCTCCTTTTATAGGAAAATTCTTTTTTGGTTGTATTAAAAATCATTCATCTAAGCAGTTTAATAACGTTCCTATATAAAGAAGTTCTTATATTAATATGTGTATTTTATGCCACTTCAGCTGTAGTTCTATCTTTAATTTCATATAAGCTATTTGGAGTTGATTAACTACTATATAATCTCTGCCTGCCAAATACATGAAAAGTTGGTGGTGTATTTTTAATCATCTATATTCAGGGCTGGAAATTAATTTTACTTTGATTTTTTTTAAACATCTCCTGATTAAAACTTAAGCAGTCAAACATCTCAGGCATTTAACTTCAATGTTGTGTCCTCCTCTATCAGAACAAAATTGGGCATTTTCCTATACACAATGGAGGAAAAAAAGCAATTACTATCAATCAGTGACTAAGCAACAGATTGGAGTATTTAGAAAGAGTCATTCATACACAGATTTGCAGCAGTGTTCAGCTCTTCTGATTAGATTCCATAGATTTTAAATTGTAGCTAATTAGGCTGTCATAGGTTCATTAATGGCTCTACTGATTCAGCACTCCCTCACCTGCATGCATATTAAAGCTCATTAGCTCCCTTGTCTAAAATACCACCTGCATTAATTGCTGCTGATGCACTAGGACTCTTCAGAAGGCTCTTCTGACAACTAGTCTACCTGCTTGTAATACCCATTGCCCCCAGAGCTCTTCAGGAGACCAGGCACATAAAGTTCATAGTGTTTCACACATTGTAATGCTGCAGCTATTGTGAGGGCAGTCAAGCCTGTTTTCTGCTTAACAGCAGGAAATAAATAATTAGCAATGCCTATACTGTAACACTTACCACAGGACCAGTTTATTTGCTCTGGAATCTCACTACTATAACCTACCAAACAGTATCATGTACTAATGAAGTACTGGGGGAGATCCAGTGACATAAATAATGTATTATGACCAAAAAGAATAGATGACCTCAAGTTTGACTATGTCTGATGTTCTGTGACCTCTTTAGATTAAATGTTTGGTGAATTATCTGCCATAAATCCAGTGGGCCAGGCCTGAGACACAGTTCTTACAAATCCTTTAGTCATTTGTTGTGTGTTGATGTCCTCATAGGTATCAGAGCTAGATTACGTAGGACAGGGGTTACAGTCTACAGCTGGAGTGATAAGGCACGGCTGTACCTGACTGGAAGATGGCTCTAAAGAAACTGTTCTCCCTGGCTCCTGATTTCCAAGCAGTTACAATCACAGGTGGACCAGTAAGCTAATTGATATCATAAATTCAAAACACATTTGGTAACATTACTGACAGCAGCTTGCTTTGCTGAAAGGCTGTTAAATTGTAGACAATGTCTTGCCATGTCAAGGACAGTTCTGGGATAAGCAATGGTAACGTTTCATAGAAGGTGTCCCCAAGTGTAGTTTTCTGTTTGCATTAATTGTGCTTAGGAAGCTTAGTTTTTTTTCTCCCAGGAGTTAAATATGGCTCATTTAAAAGTATTTTTTCATATTTATAGTAATATTTTCATACATACATACATGATTGTATTACTAATCTTCCAAAGTTTCTTTTTTCTCACTTCTTGTTATAAATTATTAACAATGTTTTGAAATAAATGTAATTTATTATGCTGAATTTATGAGACTTAATTTATTGTTATCATTATTTCATTTAAATTTCATTTAAATAATTTAATTTTTAAAATACTGAAATTATAACAATTGATTCCTTACATTTGCTTTCTTAGTTGGTTTATGTGCACATATATATGTATGCATACACAAGCATCTGTATTCCCCCAGACTTTTATGTATATTACACAAGCAGAGAATTCACAAAGTTTTTCTTGGCTTTTTTTTACTGTCAAGGTATTTTGGGGGTGACAGTGAACCATCCTGGCCTCTTCTTTCCCATGGAAATATTCAAAATATCTCCTGAAATTTCCTATCTTTTGCCTAATTTTGAATAAGATATTTGGAAGAAGGAACACTACAAGTGAAAAAACCTCTCTGTTTCACATCTATTATTGCAAACTTACCATACAAGCTGACATTTCAGATTTAATTCTTCAGTGTTGAAAATCTGTGATGGAACAGAGAATCCCTGTACAGGAAAATCTAAATCCTATTTTGGTAAAAATCACTGTCAATATATTGACTTGATGATTAGTGATTCCTCAAATAAATAGAAAAATATAGAAATGATTAGTACTTTACAGTTACTGTTTGAAGCTCTTCCTCTGAGTTCTTTATTACCTGTCCTTTTAAAAAGTCAAAATTATCAGTGAAAAAATCACTATTTAAGTAAATTCTCAGTTTGCTCAACAGGCACTGCAGTAGTTGGAAGACACAGAACTGTTAGAGCTTCTACAGTTGTGTTCCTCTGCCCTTTTTACTGGACACATTCTAGTGTTTGATGACACACATCACAGTTCCTGTTGTGGATGCTTTTAGATCCTGTTACCTTTTTTTTTTTTTCTTTATTATCATAAAAGAAAGAAGGAATAAAATGTTATTTAGTTCAACCTTCTTTAGCCCACCTGGGTCCAAGTCTTGAGTGAGACTGAGTACAGAAAAAACAAGTCCATATTTTGAGTATAATTTTGTTATGATCAAAGGCAGCATCCATAGTTATAATAGTAGTGTCACTATGGTGAGAAATGAATACTTCAGAAAATGTCCCAGCCCATCAGGGGTTAGTTTAATGGGAACCTAGATAGGCAAGTTAAGGTTTAGGAATAATACTAAGCCTTTCACAGAATTTTGGTCAATACTTTGATCTTGCAAGTCTGAATACCACTCTGGAAAAAAAAAATAAAAACAAAACCAAAAAGAAACCACTGTATCAACAGCAGGTGGCTTAAAAATACCTTGCATGTGCACTGAGACACAGACAGATGGAACCAGCAGAGCAAACCCACCAATGATGTTCCAGAGCCATTTTGGCAATGTACAAATATAATCCCTTCTTCCCACCTGTGTAACTGCGGACATATGTCAGCAGACCTGGGGTAAGAAAATGAGAGCTCAGTTCCCCACTTCTTCCCACCTTATTCATTCTTTCCAGTTCTGCAGAGCTCAAAAGTGTGACAGGAGGAGCTTATACTACAGAACTTCATGTGAAGCAGAGTCTTATTCTTGCCAAAGTGGTGGCAAGTGAGAAAATTACTCCTTAGTCTGCATTTTCCTATAAGTTTTATTCCTTCTCCTTTCTATCTTCTATTAATTAAATGCACTTGTGGACTGAAAACAAAAATATTGGCTCTTCATTTTTCAACATTTATTTAGAGCCTAGTCGCACTCCAGAGGTAATCAGATTTACTAATTTCTTTGGGTTGTATTCTTCTTCCCTTTAGACTGGCACAGATACAGCTCTTTTTCAAATGTGGTTATGATCATGAATCAGTTTCAGTGCATATGGAAAAGTCACTAATTCTCAGCTACTTTTTCATTAGGAGTTTATTTTTCCATGGTATGTTATAACACATACCAAGTAATGACAACCGACAACAATTTGCACCTTTACTGGCAGCCTCAGCTGAGTGACTACACCAGAGAGAACAATGCATTTCCTTATCCTTAGATGTGGGAATTATCCTTAGATGTGGGACACAGCAGTTAGCAACATGAGGATAGCTGCTGCTTTTTACCAGTCAATGAAGGGAATTTTTTTGACAGTCTAGTGTTTTCAGAATATATTTCTCTAAGAGTTTTTGAAGTATAAAACCACTCAAACCCCTCTATTTCTTCTATCTCTAGTGCTGTGTAGAGTTTCTGATATTTCCCAGAAGTGCTGTCTGAGAAGATCTGTCGTATCACAATAGACTTCCCATAGGGGAAATACGCAGGTGCTTCCAGCACTGCACAGAGAATAACAAAACATATATTTCGTAAGCATATACAGGATCAAATTGTCACCCAGTGCTATACCAGGAAGGCATGTTGTTGGAAAGAATGTATTTCTTAGCCCACAAACAGATTACCATGCTCTGTCCCGTGCAAATTCTTTTATGTACAAAACACAGAGATATTTATCTATTCTGAACAATAGGATTATTTTCTTCCACTCACCTGCACATATACACAAACATCCTTTCATTTTGGAAGAGAACATTTTGGAAGAGGACAGTGTGAAAGATCAAAAATTCTTTTTCTCCAAACATCTGCCTTTGAGCACTCCAAAAAAAAAGTGCTGTGTGAAAGAAAAATCAGAGGCAGTCCTGGCAGGGAGGATGTAGCTATTCCTGACACTTTTTCCCATGGACTTCATACTAAAACCTCTCCTTAAACTCCAGATTAGTCATTACAGCCTGCTCACCAGGGCACAGATAAGAGCCACTGTCTGCCAGCCAGGAAGCACCGTGGCCGCCTGCCAGCTGCCTGGCCACTGCTGGAGAGCGTCTCTGTGGGGACAGCGTGCAGGAACACATGACCTGCACTGGTGGTTTTGACATGTCCCTGGTCCTGCAACTTTCTGTGGGCCCCAACTGCAGTCTCATTTGCTCCAGGCAGTTCAGTCCCAAATATCGACATTAGAAAATATTGTCATTGCTCATTAGTGTCAGTGGGAACTGGTTTTGGATTAGACCTGCAGATTTCGCACTTTGTTGGAAATGAGCATTTCTTTCCCTCATTTTTCTTGGCATAGGAAGGGAATATAAGGGCCTGTCATTTTTGTCTCTTTTATTTAGTGACCTGTTTGGCCAGGATATCTAAAACAATAGACTAATATCTATTACAGTCAGGTATGAAGGAAAAACCAGTTTTGATGCACAGTGCACTTCTATATTTGCTTTAAATAAACTAGAAATGCCCCTACTTTTCTTTTCTTAAAATGTTGTGTCCGCTTATCTTTGAAACTGCAATGTTAGCAGGAAAAAGATCCTCTCAAGTTCTTGCTGCAGTGTCTTTTATTATTCTTACACAAAAGGGAGTGCACAGTG
This sequence comes from Dicrurus megarhynchus, assembly GCA_013399195.1. NCBI lineage: Eukaryota > Metazoa > Chordata > Aves > Passeriformes > Dicruridae > Dicrurus > Dicrurus megarhynchus. Next base: position 316,243 of record VXAD01000744.1, read on the forward strand.
CCTTTGAGACCTTAAAGAAACCTGACTAACAGGACAGGCCTTTGAAGTCTAAAAAACATGTATAATCTACTTTTACTTAGTCTAACAGAAGAACCATATTTACCATGCTCATGTCATTATGGATTTTAGGTTTTTGTTCTGAGTACAAGGTGTATGATAGTCTGGAGATTATCAATTTGGGATACATTTGAAAGTTGACTTTGATCTCCTTAAAGCTATCAATCTCAGCTTTGGAAGGAACAAAGAGATAAGAGAAACCAGAAACCTAATTTGCATCTGATACCTCTGGAAAAAAAGCAGAGAAAACAGGGAACTAAATAACTAGAAAGCCAAAAGTCTTGCTCTGTGCACCGCAGGGTCTTTGTAAAATTGCTCGTTTTATAGCTAGAGAGACACCCAACAGACTGAAGTGAGATAAAACCCAGCAACTCAATTATAGCCATGGGCAGCCTTATTCTTTATATGGCTCATAAAACAAGGATTTGTTTTTAATGATGAACTAGAACCTGTGTCTTCTGCAAGATATAAGCCAGAAGCCACACAATAGGGGCATTTATTTAGACTACAGAAAGAAGCCTGATAAAAACTGGATGTTAATTATAAAAGGGAATACAGGAATAGCACTCTGTTAAGAGCTCTGCTTGAAAGTGTGTTTTGATGATTTTTCTTTTGAATCAATTTCATCCACTCTCTTATCACATCACACCACATCTTCACCAATGATTCAATACCAACATACAAATGCTGCATGCCTTTCTTCCCATTATCTATATGAATGAAGTGCCCTACCAGAATGGGTCAGGAAAGCCATTGCCCTTTCCTTTTGTAATTGTTTTCTGAAAAAAAAATACTTCTCTTCTGTCGTCTGCAAGGGAATGACCAGGTCAACACACACTTCTTCAACCTTGTAAACTCTAACATAAAAAAATAACAGTGTGTACATTGGAAAAAAATGCCAAATGCCTAGCACAGCTGAATGCTTTACTACACACAATTCTCCCCTAAGAATAAATGCAAGGTATTTGAAGGAGATGCTAGCAGTGTCATTTAATACAAAAGGGTGCACAACTTTCCCTGTATGGCACTCAGAGTCTTCAAATGGCTGAAAGACTACAAGACACTGCACACAGTTGAGAGGATGAAGAGCTCTGGGGATTGTGCGTGAGTGGATACACAGCACCAGTTCCCCAGCCAGCTTACAAACCTGCAGGGAGGGATGGCTGCAGCACAGCTGAGCACAGGCATGATCCAGCCTTCCCATTCACTCCAGCCACGTCCTTCCACACCTAGGGACCCAGTGTGCCCTGTAGTTCACACTTTGTAAATTCACTGTCAAGCCCTCCAGGCAAAGAGTAAATGCCTTCATGTCCCCATGTATGTAAATACCTCTGTCCAGGAGCAATAGCTGTCTGTGTCTTACACCTCAATGATTTCAGCCAGTGATTAGAATAGAATAGACTCTCGTAGGCCTCATTTAATTATCTCGTAAGGGAATTGCTCGTGGATCAGTGGGCATGAATTGGGGGACATACAGACACCAACTGAAATCCTGTTTTTACACTTACTGCTAATTGCAAAACTCTCAAGGAGTTTTTGGGGAAATTTCATCAATTTAAACTAAAAATGGAAATCCCTGTAGGAAAATGACAAAGAGTCACATAGAGTTAAAGGAAGGACATTTGACTGTCAAGATAAGTCAAATAACTTGTAGTGTATAACATGATCTGTTCACTTAGCTGAGGCAATACATCTCACTTCATTCCTAAACAGCTTCTGGGGGCGATGTGTGTGTGTGTGTGCTGGGGCTTGAGGGGGCCTGAGGGGGTTCTATGGAAGGAGGGTGTGTTCTCTTTTTTTTTCACTAATGATAGTCTGTAGGTTATTTAAGTCAGAAAAAGAACTTTCCCATTTTTTTGCTTAATATTCATACTCTCAAATTCTGATTAGAACCTACAGGAATTTTAATGATATTTGGTCTGTATCAGATGATACAAATAACATGCTAGTTTTAGTGCACATTCTTTTGTTTTATGTTTCAAGCATTCCTTTATTATCCCTCTGTCTTGTGACAGAAGATTGTCTTTTTCTCCTCCATTCTGTGAAATATTTAGTGAATAAAATTCTTGGTATTTCAAACTGTTCTACAGCAGCAAGATCTAAATACTCACTGATACATTTGAAAGCTGTGTAAGCTGCTGTCTGAAACAAGGATATCTAGGGTATAATGCATTGAAATATGAGACCTTTCTGTGGATGTGGAATTCTATTTCTTTATTTTTATATACATTTTCTAAATTTAAAATTAACTCCATCTGGCAGTCTTTTATTAAACTTTTATATATTGTCTGAAGATTTCCATTTATGGAATTGACCACTGAGAATATTTTTCTTCTTTTCCAATGATATAAATCAAGAGCAATTTTGAAAACATCCTAAACCCTTTTGCACCTTGGGAGCTCAACTACTTTTTAACTCATCTTGTCACTTCTGGTGCCATTCAAAACTGGGTGCAAAACAACACCATACTGACAAAATTTTGTTAGACTTCTATGAATAAAAACAAGATTAACTACAGGAAATTTAGTGACCTGAAAATTCTTTGGGTCTGTTTATAACCACAAGGATCATGTTCTTTCAGTTCTGATTATTGCTGATGATAATTTCATTAGTATATTTTACTTGTTGACATGATATGATGTTTTAAGTTTTGCTACAAAATTCCTCATTTTTGGTGTGAATAAACTTCAACAGATCTGTACTCTAGTTTCACCCAAATAGATTTTTCTTGCTGAATTGTTTCTCATGAAATCTATAGAACCAATTCAATTAAAAATGTTGTGATTAGTAAAACAGATCCATGGGTAAGTTCCACTACAATCAATGAAGCATTTCTGTCAACTCTGTTTTGTAATTCCAGTGCTGGATTTCAGTGAACCACAAAGCATGACAATGAAATATAATGTGATTATTTTAAAGAAAATAGGTACAGAAGCAGAGAAGAGTAGAGGAAAAGGACTGAGAAAATAATTCCTTAACAAAGACACCATTTATCGGGGGCCAGATTCAAAGTCCCTAAAAACCAATGGAAGCCCTGTAATACCACATAAACTGGCTTCAGATTACTATTAGGTTTTGTCTCAAAAATGCAAAAGTTGAAGCACAGTGAATATCTCTCTATTTCTGGTTTACAGACAAAATGTTTATTTCTTTACTTGACATGGAAGACTTATCTAAGATCTACAGTATTATGGATTATAACATAATAAGACCTGGTAATGGTTTACAAACAAAAACAGTGAACTACTGATCTCCTTCCTGGGTAGACTAAATAGAAAGTTGCTTCCTTTGATGAATAAAGTACTTGGTTCTTATTACTTTATTCATCTTTCCTGCCCTTTTTTTATCCTTGTGTCTTCTTTTCCAGCACAGTTTTCTGCTCAAACTTCAGTACACCAGAGCTGAACAAGCCTAGCAGGCAGCCTTTAAGTTTCAACAGACATGGAAAGAAGATGATGCACTGCAGCAGAAAATTAGGTAAGCTTTATTCACACCCCCTGAAATAAAACACATTACTGACCATGAGGACTGAAATGTGCAGACCAGACCTCCCAGAATGAAAACATGCATTTCCACTAAGAACTAAATAGTCTCTTCCAGGGGAACTCTTGCTCCCCCAGTCCTTGTGTCAAGGATGATAAAATATATCACACAGATTTATTGAGTCTAGCTCTGTGCTTGTGCGTAAGGAAAGGAAAAGGACACAAAAAGTCATGCCTCTCTGCTCTCGCCTTGCAGCAGCATTCCCATACTGAGCAGTTGTTAAGATGGCGAAGACTGCTGGAAGCAAATGCTGGCATTAATTAGCCTAATCAAACCGGGTCAGGAAGAGAAGAGGGTTATGACCACATAACCTGACATCTTCTGGTAAGAGATTTAGGGCCGAACAAGCCTTTTGTAATCTTTGCAGTTGCCTGGAAATCAGTTGAAAATATTGTTTAGTTCTTACTAAAGATTTAACGTGAACCAGACATGAGGTGCTGTGATAGTACTACCTGTCTAGACATACTGCACAGATTCAATAAGAGAAAGCCATGGAAACTTAGTGCAGTGAAGTTTCTGAAATAGCAACAATGGTTTGGTTCATTTCCTGTTTCTCTACACTTGGCATTTTATGGAGCTGTGCGTGGATAAGGAGCTACTTTGTAAACCTGAAAATGTGTGTCAAATAACACATTGAAAATAGATCATAAAAAATGAGTTTCTATTGTACTGTGGTATCCTACTCTTATAAAACTAATTCTCACCACTCACCAAAGCTAAATAATCTTAATTTATTTCCAGTTACATTTAATCAGCAAAATACATTTCTGATTCATCATTTTTTTTTAAAATGCTGGCCACCAAATTTCTCTCCCCAAAAATAAGTGGGAAATTATATAGCAGGAGGACATTTGTTATAAATCATGTTAAGAAATATTTTTCTCATGGAACCACAGGCTCAGAAACTATCTTTAATTCCATATAGAAGATACAGTAAAAAAGTAAGAGTAATAATGATGGAAAAGAAGGACAGGAAGAAAAGTTGAAGTGCAATCTCGAAAACTAACACATTTCAGGGAAGTTTAGCAAGCCATTTGAAATAATCTTTTCCTCCTTTGAAGTCAGCAGTCTTGAGATGTTATGTGCTGATTGTGAAATCTTATGTGATCATATTCTGATTAGGTTTTCCATTCCCCATGGATCATTGCTTGCATAACACTGTAGATTTTTCTGGGTTGATTCAGCAAATTATAGATAGAATTAAATTGTAATACAGAATAATTTGTACTCTCTATCTTTCAGGATAATCCCTTGTGGGACTGATCAATCTTATGAAAACCATCGTTTTTGTCTTAGGTGAAGTGGTTTTTTAGTTAAACAGGAAATATAGTCCATAGAGTATTTATATAGCAGCTTTTACCAGTGTTGAAATCAGTGGTGCTATTTTTTTTTTGCAAAGACAAGAAAAAAAGTGCAATATGATACTATTTCATCTCAGTACAATCTACCACTCTCCTGAGATGGTGTGTCCATGTCTCATGTAGCCCTTGTAAACTGACCACTGCAATTTTATGTTGTGAAATAAGCCATATTAGTATATTAGGAGAAAGATTCACTTTCACATTCATAAAAATCACTATTATATTCATTATTAAAGCTTAAGCTGTAAAAGTACATAAAGGCTGCAGTTATGATAAGTCCCTTATGCTAGATATGCATGAACACCTAACAAAGTTCATAAAACTTCTTCCAAATTTCAGTGCAGTCAGCAGAGGAGATAAAACCACCACTACTTGACATTTCAGAAAACTTGCAAGAGAGAAGCTGCATCAGAAAGTTTTGGCACTATGACACTGTGGAGCATGCCAAGTGGCAGTTGTTTCTTCTATGGTTTTCAGCTAATTTTCAAAAACTATAGAAATATATTGCTGATGAAGATGCAGCACTTCAGTGAGTATGCAAAATGTACTATTACATATGTGTGGTTCATCTATCACCAAACAACATCTGACACCTTGATAAATCGTCATTTATTTCTAACTTAGTTTATGCATGATTTTTCTGCAATGCAGCTGATTATACTTGTTACAGATCCTAATTTTCACAGGTTTGCAAAAAAAGTAGATCCTTATCTACAGTTCACGTCAAAGAAGATAATAGTAATGGGACATTTGTAGCATTTCACCTCAAAGCTAGCAATTCAACTTGGGATCAAATCAGAAGAAACTGAAGTTATAACTATACAAAGTTTCAATCATCTCCACAAAGTGAATTTATGGTCTCCATTTAGTTCCCAGTGTCCTATGTCAAAAAAAATAAACATATGCAGCTTTCCCACCCAATTGCTGCCATAATTTCAGTGAAAGGATATTCCTTTCATAGGCATAAGTATTTCTGCAAGTCAGAACAAGTGTAGTAAAGAAAAACTGAAAGCATTTTACTTCCCCCTAAATTTACAGACAACATATTCTAGACATTTAGTTCATATTGCAGTGAATACTCCTTTATTTTTAAGTATGTTAATAATCATTGTAATGACTGTATCTAAAACCCTAGGTGTGTATTGACGCCTTAGGTTTTAACTTTCATATTTTTCAAATCCTGTACTGCCTAGTGTGTAACTCTGAAGTTTCTTGTAGCCTGTTAACTTCTGCTCTCTCGTGCTAGGTAGACATAACCAAGCCTCTCCAGGCCTGCTCTTCAAGGAGACTCAGACCATCCTAAGCCCAAAAAGTATAAACCAAAAGCCTCTAAAAGGAGGGGCAATCTTGGGGAAATTACAAAATTAACTGAAGCTTTAGTTGGAGAATTAACCCTGGTATGCAAAGGAACCAAACTTATAAAAGTGTGAAGAGCTCGTGACCTGTGGTCCATCTCGGGGTCCATTTTGGCAGTAGCCTCTGGCTCCCCAGGGTGTGCCTTTGAAGGCCCTTCAAATAAATACCTACCTTATTCCCTTACTCCTGTCTAGTCCCTGTTTTTAGGTGGCCACTTCAGGCATCAGTATGACCCCTGCTATCAGAGAGCTGTAATCACAGAATCACAGAATTGTTAGTGTTGGAAAGGACCTCTGGAGATAATCAAGTCCAAACCCTCTGCCAAGGCAGGGTCACCTGTAGCAGGTGGCATAGAAATGAATAGGTTTTGAATATCCCCAGAGAGAGCCTGGGCAGCCTGATCCAGTGCTCTGCCACCTTCAGTGTAAAGAAGCTCTTCGTGTGGAAGTGGATTTTCTTAGGTTTTAGTTTATGGTCATTACTCCTTGTTCTGTCACTGGACATCATTGAAAGGGTGTGGCACCACCCTCTGGGCACACACCTTTGAGATATTTATATGCATTAATGAGATCCCCTTTCACTCTTCTCCAGACTAAATAGGTCCAGCTCCCAAAGTCTCTCCTCTTGGAGAGAGATGATCCACACTTCAGGAATTTTATATGAGCAAAGATTTTATATAAGAGTGAACCAATTAAAAACAGGATATCACTGAAGGAAATTCAGGATAAAAGTGATATCATACTTAACATGGTAACACAAAAGAAGAAAAAGTATGGGTATTAACCAAAAATAACTGAGGGCCTGGCATTCTGTCACTCTTGAAGTATTTACACATGAGGAAACAACTTATATACAAAGTATGCTGTGCTGGAATTTCCAAGCATATGCCATATCATCTTTTTGTAAGACTGTTTTGGTTTATTTGGAGGGGATAAGAGAACTTGCAATGCTCACAGAGAGTAAGGTTTTTTTCACAATGGAGACTATACGAAAACAACAGTAAATAGGTATTTAATAATTCGGATGCACTTTGAAACACACTGAGGAGTTCCCACACACATTGTGACTTGTGTTTAAACATCACTTTCATAAAAGTCAATACATTTCAGAAATTGCCTGTAGGTTCACACTAGTCTAGTAGCAGCATATGTTTCCATTGCACAAATCTAACATGATCACTGCTATAACACCTATTCCCAAAACAATTCTCCTTCCACAAGTCCCTTTTCCCCTAAAGATTAGAACTAGTAGCAAATTCCAGTCTCTACCTGCAGAGAAGGATGTGTTTCGAAGGATGATGGCTCTCTTAGGCAAAGGGAAAAGAATAAAGAGGAAGCTGCAAGTGAGCTGACAGCATCAAGCGAGTACATGATGCTTGATCAATGCTTGCCTTTGTCAGAGACATTCTTTAGGGAAATTTTCCATTGCAGATGTCAACACCAAATGAAGTGGAAAAGAATTAATGCAGAACCTGTGAGACTAACAATGAAATTTTCAGGCTTGCTATTCTTTGTTGCTTTTCTTCTATAACTGCTCTTTAAATTGTTTAGATTTAGGAAATAATTGATATACCCTAGCTGTAAACATTGCTTATTTAACCTGCTTATGATCTCAAACACATATTACAACATTGATTTGGTTTTAATTTAAAAAACTCCAATGAACTTGTCATGTATTCATATAGAACACTGATACCAATGTATAATAAAAAATGTTGAAATATTTTTGCAACCAACCAGGATGGCAGCAAGACAACCTTGTTTTAGTCCTTCTGTGTGTTTTTCTTCTTTTTTTTTTTGACCCAATACAGCTGGGGGAGATTGGAGAGAACAACAGTGATGGAGAAATACTACAGATTTTGTGTTAAGGAAAGGGAATTTTGTAGGGATTTTTTACAGCTACCCCCAGGCCAAAAACTTCTGTTAAGACATCCTTCAGATAAAATGCCATAGAAATTTAACAGGTCAATCAATGTAAGTGGAGGATATGTAATGAGGAATAATTCCATCAGCAGTACAGGTAAGTAATAAAGATGATAGGATTTTCTCACATTATTGTATCAAATTTAACATCTTGGTCATCATCCCTTGCTGGTGTTGTTGCTTTCCTTGATGCACATGGTGACAAAAGAGATTATGATAAAATACTGGCGAACAAAAGGGTGCTTAGTAAATACTCCTTCACACAAAGAGCCAGGCATTGTCTTTTGTGTGTTGAATTAAAATATTTAGTAATCGTTTCCACACTCATGCTGTGATGAGCTTTTTTTTTTCTTTCTATTTCTTTTCCTTTCCTTTTTTAACAGGATATTTCATTCATTTCTAATTCCGCTTAGGACCCACTTTAGTAATACTTTCTGCCTTAGATTAATTACCCTGATCTAATTCATTTAGTGGAGGACAGCTGTGGTACGTGGGTTGCCCACTGATGTATTGTGTTAAATGACGCCCATCTGTCATTGCAGCGTATCAGCATGGATGCAGTGTCATCCACTTCATTGGCTCTGCTGAGATGTGAAGTGCAGCTACAATGTTTACCACTGTTGTTAATTTAATATCTACACCTTTAATAACCTGACTGCTGTCATTTGCTCAACAATGATACATGATGGCCAGCAAACAGCCAGATAGAAGGCATTAACATGACAGTGGAGTAGACCATTTGGTACAGCTAATTAGAGCACTTCTGGGTAAACTTGCTGTTGAGGGTCTTGTAGGGCATTCTGGTGCAAAAATGCCACATTGAAAATAAAGGTAAGAAAATGGCTTTCCTGTTAACAGGGATTTTGACAAGTATGGTCATTAGCCCATTCTCTCGACTCAAAAGTGGTATTTTTTAATAATGGCTACTTTCTCTTATGACTGATTAGTCTGCTGCTCCTTCCTCTAGCATGCTTCTTGTCTCCCCTCATTTCTTTTCCCCTTTCTCCATCTGAAAAATGGAAATGTTGGGGTTGCACATCCAAACACACACTGTCATTTCAGTGCAGTGGTTTATAGACACATATCCAAAACCAGTGTGGATTTCTCATAGTGCAATGTCAGGTTCAGTCACTGACCCTTTAATGAATGTGAAGAAGTAACCCATTCAAAGGATTCTATCTATTGTTTTCTTTCTGAATGGTAAAGGTAACATCAAAAGAAAAATTGGTAGATACTTATCACAAAAGTTCTCTTACACTGTAGATAGAAAGATGAAAATTTATGTTCAAGTATTCTGTAGAGGGATATGCAATAAGGATTTATCTATAGGCTTACATGAAGACTTCACTGAATAACAAAAACTTATGAAAAAAGTACTGTGTGCTCTTAACCCACTTTCATGTATCTCTGCTGACAGAAATAGACACACATGTCTGACCACACTGTGGTTATCATTTGCAGGGAGCCGGGGAAACCCATGTGGTTGCCTGTATCTGGTAGTGTGTGATTAGTATTTTAAGACTCTTGGCTGTGTACCTTAAGCACTCATTCAGCTTTGGAGCAAGATTCCCACCTGTTACACCGACTTGAAAAACCTCAAGACTCACACAAAATAATTTGGAGTATTATTCTGAGAAAAACCTTGTTGAGTCCTTTGCTTTGTTTCTTTTTTAGGATGCCCTAAATAGGAAGAGTGCCTCAAAGGTCACAGGGTGGGAAAAATTGTTCATCCACATATTTCCTATTCAATTTTACATTGCCTGCAAATAGAAGGATTTGTGGTTTTAGGTGTTTTTAGGGATCTGGGACTTCATGTTTGTTTCAGTTTTCTAGTAGCAAATTTGGGACTTTCCTATCTCAGCTGGCATCACAGTAAATGCCTTGAGACCTTTATGTACAACACGGAGGGACAAAACTGATTGAGGCTTGAGAGTTTCTAAAGTTCCGTGTTGGGTGAGATGATTCACCTGGTCCTCAGGCTGGTCTAGTTAAGATAAGCCTGGAAGCTTCTGTAGACAAACATTAAGATTAATTCATTGTAGTCAACACTGCAGAAATGATATAACTACATTAAAATTGAGCTACTTCCCACTATTAGTCTGAATGACCCATTTACAACTGGGTTAGGGTGGTCTTAGGAATGAATCAGAAGGAAAAATGAAAATCCCTCGTGCAGTATGAAGACCTGCAGCGAGAAGCCTGAGGGTATAGCAACAATAAAGGCTTAGAAAGCTCTGTAAAAGAACAGCTTCACGCTGTTCATGAAAGAAAGATATCACTCCCCATTTCCCCCTACTTAAATAAAGTAAGCCCAGTATCTTCCTGTGGAGATTGCTTTCCCAGAACTTGCAAGAGTTTTTTTAACATGTTCCTGAAAAATAATGATGTAATATTAGCAATGGTCTAGGATTCACAATACTGACAACAGGAGGTATGATATATTTTGAAAAGTATATACATTGCCACACTTTTTACAAAACAGACAAAATAGTTCTAGCTGCAGAGCTAAGGGTTAATTAATATCAAATCTCTTATTTCAACTACCCAAAATACCATTCATCTACTACTCTTCTTTTGAGAAACAATCTATAAGAAATCAGTGTCCACAAGAATTTTAGTATGCCAATTTTTAAAATAAGGGGGGTTTTTATTTTTAATTAAAAATCTCAGATTAGCAGGAACATCATAGAGAATGAGTTCCAACTGATAATATCTAACTGTTATTTTAATACATTTTCTACCTTTTTCCATCATACAAAGAAATATTAGAAACTACCAAACTGTGAATGAGGTTTCTCTGAAGATCCTGAACGTGAAGCTGAGGAGTCACTCTACATACAAATACCTTTGCTGATTGCTATGAAATGTACATAGTCAGCTATGAATGCAGATAAACAGCTCCATGAGTACAATATAGTCAGAACAAAGCTGTCAAATTCTGCTCCAAACCATTTATATGTTGACGATGAAAAATTTGAGAAGGAACATGGTCCCAAACCTTTCAGTTTTTAAGGCCTATAAAATGGCACCATGATTACGTTAGCAAGAAAGAAACTTTTTTGTGTGTCCTCCTACCTTTCCCCAAAAGAATAAAATAAGATTAAGAATAGATTGCTTTAATTGACTGGGTGTTCCTTAGGTTCAACTGAAAATAAGATTTTTCTTTAAAGCAGTCTTTCTTAGATCTCACACACAAACACTTGGAGACAGACAAATAAGGTCTGGAGAAAGACAAAGAGGCAAGTGTATTTTAATAGGCTCAGTTTTTAACTTCTTCCTTTTCCTTTTAGAGTAATAATAAATCTTGCCTGACAAAATATATAAGCTAGCTGAGTCAAAGGAAAGCAGACAAGTCTTGGAGAATCAGACACAGGAAAAGGGATTCGATTCAAACCAGACATGCAGTCATTCTTGACTCTCTTTAAGACAGGTAAAGGCGTTTTGGGTAGTATTAATCTGATTTTAGAAAATACACCAAAAAAAGGCCAGATGAATGATTCCGTAAAGCAAACTTAGCTCAAGAGAAATTCTACCCCCTTGTTCCAGTGGAGAAAGACACTTTCTCCTTGGATAGTAAGTTCTCCATTTATTAGGTAGAAGTTTTCTAAAATTTAAAGCCAAGAAATCTCTGTGGGGCACTGTGGAAGCTTTATTAAAAATATATTTGCATCTATACCACTGTCCATGTGACATATTGCTTCTGCCATTCTTCCCACTTAGAGCTGTTTGTCTTTTACTTAGAAATCTCATGCAGTTTAACAAGACCAAGTGCTAGGTACTGCGCCTCAATCAGGGCAAACCCCAGTATCAATACAGGCTGGGAGTGAACAGATGGAGAGCAGTCCTGCTGAGAGAGAATTGGGGGTGCTGGGGGATGAGAGGCTGGACATGACCCAGCTATGTGCACTCACAGTCCAGAAAGCCAAATGTGTCCTGGGCTGCATCTAAAGCAACATGGGCAGCAGGGCAAGGGAGGGGATTCTGCCCCTCTGCTCTTCTCTGGTGAGACCACACCTGGAACACTGCATCCAGTTCTGGGGTCCCAGCACAGAAAGGACATGGACCTGTTGGAGCAAGTCCAGAGGAGGCTACCAAGATGATTAGAGCGATGGAGCACCTCTACTATTTGGAATGGCTGAGAGAATTGAGATTGTTCAACCTGGAAAAGAGAAGGCTTCAGAGTGACCTAATTGCAGCATTCCAGTTCCTGAAGGGAGCCTGCAAGAAAGTGGGAGAGAAACTTTTTAGAAGGACATGTAGTGCCAGGACAAAGGGGAATGGCTTCAAGCTGAAAGATGGCTGGTTTAGATTAGTTATTAGGAAGAAATTCTTTACTTGATGATGAGGCATTGGGACAGGTTGCGCAGAGAAGTTGTAGTTGTCCGGTCTCTGGGAGTATTCAAGGCTGGGTTGGTTGGGGTTCTGATCAACCTAGTCTAGTGGAAGCTGAAAGCAAGAAAAAGTGCTATGAAAAGCAGACTTTTTCCTAACTGGTCTGAAGAAGGAAGCAAAAGTGTTTAGGAATGGCACATGCATGCATGGGATGCAACAGGGAAGACACATAAATAGAAAGTAACACCCATTTTCCAAAGAGACAGCGATATGTTAACATCATCATATGAGACAGCTTAGACAAAAACGCAGGTACAATCATCTTTCTTCAAAAATTTTTTCATTTAAACAGCAACAATCACAGGAATGGTCCACCAAGGTAATTGATGGAATAAAGCACCTGAGGTAAGAAGACTCTGCAGTAGAGAGTACACACACTAGAAAATATAACAATAGAAAAAGAATAGGAATGCATTAAGGAGGAAAATCTTCTATTTGATTAGAGGCTAACGTTGGTGCACGGGCATAACTGCATAAACCAGCACAGATAAATTAGGGCTGGAAGTTATAAAATGGCTCCTGATTATTAGGGTGTCTGCCACTGCATTCCAAGAGGAGTGGCTGGAGCTAATGGCCTACCAGATTTTCGTATGGAATTTTATAGATTTAAAACTAGAATTAGAAGAGAGAAAAGAGACCTATCTGTCTAGACTGTGGAATGGGTTAAAAGAACCCTGTGCAAACCTAGAAAAAATTGCATGTTCCCTTGGCCTAGAAATGCTAGCTCAGATTTCCTAAAACACAGTTATGGCACTGCCATCCTGCTCATAAGCTGTCAAACTGCCTCTTGTCATTTTGCAGGGTTAAATGAATATTCACTGTGACAAATACTGAAATTGAGGAGCCTCATTCCTAACTACCCAACCACTCAAGTAAGCGATTGTTCTGAGATTTTCTCTTGCCCAGTCTTAACACATTAAACTATTTTCTACAAGAAAGGATGTCTTGTGCAAGGTGCAGTGATGTATCTGTTCATGTCCACAATGCAGAACATTTGATTAAGCCATTACAGACAAGTGAGAGCTCTTTGTTCGGAGCATTTAATCAAACAGAAAGTAGTACCATTGCAGTACTTAAATTTCTTTGAATATTTTGGATTAAAAGAAGTTATTAAGTTCCTTTAAAATGCAATGCTTGAAGTGGATTTTAGCAATGAAGTAGTTAAATGTAATTATGTGCATAGGGACAGTGAAAAATAGATCTAGAGCCCATTTTACCAAGCAAGATAATTGCACACCTCCTGTATGTAATTTGAATGATTTTACTGGATATCAATGAACTGCTAAACTTTGGAATTAGATTAATATTGCTATTCTTTTCAGTTCAAAGATAAAGAAAATACGTAAGGAAAGAACTATATGGAAAAGACTTTTTGTGACTTCGATGAATTTTAGCTTTTGGCAGTTTCTGAAAAAATACTTCCCCTCCAAAAAAAGTCACCCTTGTTCATACATCCTAGCTACTTTCAATTTAACACTGTACATCATAAAAGCAAGAACAATCTAAGGTTAAGAAAAGAAAGTTCTTCCTTTTCTGAAAGAGATCTGTGAACAGGGCAACAGCCCTTGAAAGGGCCAGTTTCCTAATCAGAAGCAGTTCCATCAGAACTATTGTGGGAGGGGGGGAAACAACTTGGAAAATCAATGAGACTCTTTAAACACTTTGTACTTCCTTCCACACTCAGCTGGTCCATACAAGTTTAGGGTTAATTTTGCAGACAGCTTGCTGGCTTTTAGAATTTAACATTTTTAAAAGATATACAACCCCTTGGAATTCCTACTTTTATATGCTACAAAACAGGAAACAAAAATTAGCAACAGCAAAAATGCCAACATTTCTGTGCCATAGATGCACAGCTGGGCTTGTTGGTGGCCTTGGACATGACCTGATGTGCAGTCAGTTCCTTGATCTTTGATCATTACATTAAGTCTCAAGAGAATAAACATATGAAGGTGCACAGAGTGGTATCTCTTTTGTTTCTTAGGGCAACATGGGACATGAAAACTGTTTTTGCAGCAGAGCAGGAACATCTAAGTATCTGAGAGATAGTAAAGCAAGCCTTTGAAACTTCAGTCTCTCTCTAGGCAGGAGACTGAAAATGGGTCCTTGGCCAGCACTGTGGTTCAATCTGTGCCAGAAACCTTGCACATCTCTCTGCCAGATATGCATGTATTGACACTATGTCTTCCTCCAGGCTTCATTAGGGTTTTCTGAGTCCCGCTGCTGGGCTGAGTTAAAAACAGTAGCAGGTATTGATCATAACAGTCTCATCATCTAATAAACATAGTTATCTGCTCATGCAAATAAGCTAACCATCACAGAGAAAGTCATATGTAAATGCTATGGGTTCACACAGTTTTTGCTGTGCATTTCCAATGCTAAGTTTTCACTTTCTCTTTTAGACACTGGCTAGTGGCAGCAGGTGTTGCATCCTACCTAAAATGACCTGTCAAGATGCTTCTCTTAATCTACAAAGGAAAATAAAAACAATATGCACAAGGAAAAGTTATACTTAGAGTTGTTGTTTGCATGAGAGTTTTATAAATGAGTAACAATACTACTGTAATTGTTAACAGTATTTTATTTGTGAGATTACTGATTTTGTTCACCTTACTTGGGTGGAATATCCTAGTTCGAAGGCATCTTTGACTCAATGAAAGATTAGTTTTACAAGAAAGAAGAAAATTGTATATCTTTCTTTCCCTTTCTTCTTGTAAAACAAGGCAAAAAAATCCCTCAAAAAAGAGCAAAAATCTCTTATTTAGCCAAAACTAAATTTGGCTAATGCCCAATTATCTGTGTATCATGAACAGGATTCACACCCAACCTGAAGTAAAATTCTAACTTTAAAGCCAAACTCAGACATTAATGAAGCATAAAATGAAGAAAAAACAAGCAAGTTAATATCATGGGCTTCACAATAATTTTGGTGGATTTTACATAAAACAGTCTTCTGTGCAGCCAACAGTTGTAACCACAATTAATCTAATTCTGCACAATGACAAAAGGAAGACATTTTATAAAATCTTACCCTTTATGTCAATCCATTCTTAGTACAAGAACTAGGTCCTTTTAAAGAAAAGAACCCTTCAGTTGCCTTCCATGAGTCAAGTAAAAAATCAACTAAAGACTAATTTCCATTCACCTTTGCTCATCTACGTGTGATAAAGTCCTTGGCAGATTCAGCTGGGTATAATCTTTCATATCAATGAATCTATGCAGGTGATGTCTTCAAAAATGCAACTTTTTTATTAGCTGTAAGGCTTCTTTTTCATTTGTATTTTGTGGTGTTTGACACACATAAGTGACACAATACTTCCTAGAAAAGTATTTTCTGTCCAGTGTCATGCTGACAACTTAGATCTCATATTTAAAAAAAATCAAAGTATATATGTTACATTAAGCAAGTGAAGTTATAACAAATATTTTTAAATTTTGTTTAAGAGATCTAATGTAAAATAAAATATAAGTAATATGATGGGAACTCTATATCCTCTCCTCTAGAATATATTTCAGATGTGTAGTCTTTTGGCTCTTTGGGATTAAGTATATTGAAAACAGGAAAATTATTAAAGGGTAAGTACTGTATTTTTCATTATAAATTTCCTCTGCATGGTAATGAAAACTGAATAAGCAGATTAAAAACTGATTTAAAAATTAATCCTCAAATCTCTTCTTCAAGAGATTTTGGTCTTCAATTAGTAACTCAAGATTTATAAAATTCACATTGTGGAGACCAAGATTTACATTATTGTCATGGCCGTTGCAAATAAGCTGTGTATAAATGACATGAAGTGAAAATATTTTCTCAATCCTATTTTAATATCAGACTTCATGAGTAAAATAAAAATAAATTATGTATTAATTTGCTCACACTAATACTCATTAGGAAGAAACTGTTATCACACTAACTTATCTCAAAAAATGTTATTTCTAGGAGAACAAAGTTGTTTCTAGAGAAAATACAGTTCTGACAGCTTTCAGGTATGACAAAATTCAGAAGTAGGTTTTTCTTGACTGAATTTGAAATACTGAGTAAAATCCCAATCCCACAGAGGACTATGGCTAAATGTTCAATGACTGAAGTAGCTTATTTTCACCCATTTTGAAGAAAAGTTTATTATGTCTGATGCTTTTGAGAATCTCATATTTTTCTTCCTCTTTGGTATATATCATCTGTCTAGCAAAATCACTTTAACTGGGAGATAATTTTAGCCTTTTTACTGTTTACTCTTTTTCTTGTAAATCTGAAACAAATTTCTTCCCAAAAGCATTGAATATTTAGGTAACTGAAATACATTTATGCTATTTTGGTGAAAATACAGAACCAAAAGTTGTTATTACCTTTTAAAAAATGAATGTGAATCTGTATGTCTTAACAAGAGGGTTCCTTCGTACCTCCAAGTTTTACAAAAGTAGACTTTTTAAAGAAGATATTTAGTTTATTTTACTTTCCTTATTTATATTTAGAGCTAAACAAACAAACAAATAAATAACAATAGAAACCACAACCTAAAAAAATAAAATGCAGAGATTGATTTCCTTCTTCAGGGCTGTTACCAGTTCAGTAGACTATAGGTTTTTCTGTAGTGCAGTTATTGGGGTTTTTGATAGCTGTGGAAGTGTGGTTTAGGTTTACTAAAGCACAAACACATCCAAGTGCATCAGATTTCCTTCCACTTTCCTATCTGCCTCTGGCAATGTTTTACAATATACAGAACATGCCTGCTCATATAGATAGATATAGATAGAGAGAAAATGTGCTGTGTAGGTAATACCCTTCTCCTTCTTAATCCAAAACAGTCGTTGAATTTTCATACTGACAGACTGCACTGAAATATAAAGAGTGTTCTTTCTTTTTTTCTTGCCCCTTTGTTCATTCAGCTCCAGACCTGGTCCATTCAGAAAAGCAGTGCAAAGTTTTGGGTTACAATTCAGTGTCATTCAGTGTCATGCAGTCAATGGGACTGACTCCTACTCTGCTGGGAGACAATAGGAGCTAGGACCATAATTTTCAATTATGTTGTCAAAAATGCATTGCATGCTTCCTCTGAAAGAATCTCCACCAGAAAAAAGGTCTAACTTGTCCCAAAAGACTACCTCAGAAGATCTGAAAACTCCAGCTTTGGTATTGAGAACAGCCTAAGAAGAATTTGGGTTGTAATTTTGATCCATTTCACTACTGCAGTAAAAAAATGAGGCATCTCGCTTCTTTTGCTTGTACTCCAGACTTTGTCACCCAGATGCAGACCTGCCTAGAGGGTAGGTAGCCTTGTTTGTGTGAAATATTGTGCCTAAATGTATACATTGTCTTCAAACCCATCAGATTAACTAATTGACTTGTGAAAGATGGGGTTTAATGTTCTGGACATAGCAACATTGACATATGCCTTGCAAACAAGCTGGTTTATGCCTGGTGACTCAAACCTCAGACAGGGAACTCAGATCATTTTTAAACAACCTCACTAAAACTCCTGAGACAGCAACAATCATGATTTTTTTTCTCCTGGGAGCTTAGGGTAAAAAGATCCCCACCATTGCATAGTGTAGTCTAACTTCCAATACTGTAATAATATTCCTTTAATTTCAACCATACTGAGTCCATTAACACATCCTTGGTGAGAGTACACCCTCCAAAAAAGGTTTATTTGAAGATGTCAGGAGAAGGACAACCCACCATTTAATTCGATTCTTTAATCAACAATTAACACCATCACTGTAAAAAACCCCTGTTTATTTTGGAAAACAAAATTAAAATCAGCCTAGTTTTCCTCTTTTGGAGTATAAATCCATGTCTACTTGCTACACCTACTTCAAAGACATTTTAGACTATTAATTTAAGTTTGTACAAAGGCAGTGATCAAAGGAAAAGTAAAAAGAAAACTAAAGAAACAAACCCAAAATCATTCTTTTGTAACAGTTTAACTCTTCTTTGGAGATAGAAGATCAGATTTACCAAAACAAACTTAAAACATTTACCATCTACATTTCCAAGCACAATTTTGTAGTTAGGTCTCCCCTTGACTTCAAGATGGAGCCATAAGAAATCTTGCTGCGAAGCGGAGTCTCACCTGCTCCGGTTTAAACCTGAGTGTTTGAAATCCTACAGCTTCAATTAGATAGCCAGAGTGGTTGAAGACTATTCTTCAGCCACTCTTCAGCCACTTACTTTTCTCCCTGAACACTTCAGTTATGTTTCTTGATAAGAAGGGCAGTAAGAGTCCAGTCAAACCTTCATTATTTCATACGTACAAAATATGTGACATATTTCGGCAAAAGATGGGAAAAAATGTACAGCGACATTTGAAATGTACTGTGGATGATTAAAAGGAATCTGTAGCACTCAATTGCTTTAGCACAAAGACATAAGATCTGGCTGTCTGAATCAGCACAGTGTTAGGGACAAAAAATCACTGACTGAATGCAGGAGTCAGAGAAGAGAACATTGCCCTATTTACCAAGGAATTATGAAGCATGCAACTCATTGCAAAGTATTGATTGTTTTAAGGCTTTTTGCTACCCTCTCTTTGTATTATGAGGAAAAGCAACTATCTTGAAATGACAGCCTTGAAATTATTTGGAAAAAAAAGCATGTAACCTTTTGATTTTGACATCATGAAAGGAGGTCAGTAAGTCATGAATCTATTTTGGCCCTTAATGTTTTCTCCTTGAAACATTAGTCCAACTTGAATGCTGTATCTTTTCATACACAAACAGTAAGTCTTATTCTCCAGAGAGAAGGTGAATGGCAAAGAGCATTTTGTGTGTTTGCATTTGCTGACAGTGCATAGCCAAATAGCCAAATTAAAAATATTCCTGCAAATGTGTTAGTATGACTGTTTATTTCCCAAACCTCCAAAATTTAACAAGCATCAAAGTACAGTTGCACTGAAAGATATGTCTAGTCTTAAATCAAGGATGTACAAATATGTCACTGAGATACATGGGGAAGAATCTCTCTTGAGGAGGCTTTGTCTTCCATGTACTACACTTAATGCCTGAATGATTAATTCAGAGTAATTACTTAAATTCCAGATATTTAATTTTCATGAGATTATTTTTATCTGGAGTGGCTAGATTTACAATTTAATTCTCTAATCTTTTTTTTAGATCCATCAATGTTCTAATTACCTATAACTTCATTTGATGCAGAGAACAATTTCATCATGTGCCACTGTTTTTGGATGGCTGACCATAGCTCTGTGTTAGGCACCATTACTGAGTCTGGTGATCTGAACCTAAACCAGTTGGACCTGTGAGTGGTTACATCAGTTCAAGAGGAATGTGTTGCCTTTTGAAATAAGTTCCATGAGCTCAATTTCACATGTGACAGAACAGTTAAGTGCACTTTGTCTATATAAAACCTTTTGTTTAACAGAACTTCTCTATTATTTTGTATTGTTTACCCTCTGTGAATCTGTACCCGATTTTCTGTATGTTGGGGCTATTCTGTTCCAAACATATGAGTTTTACTAGAGTTATGTTACTATGTGTATGAATCAAAATGAAAATTGTGTCTTTTGTATTTTGTTTTTAGGGTTGTTTTTTGGGTTTTTTCTTTCTGAAATGGCAGTGGTGATTCGTTCTTTTCCCAATCCCCTTTTTTTTTTTTTTTCTCATGACCCTTCCGTGTTCTGCCAATCCAGTCCACAAATCTAACACACCCTAACTGTCTGTGCTAGTTATCATATTTAATCTTGCGACTGTGAAAAAGTCTGAAAAGTCTTCATTGTCATGATCTCTCTCTTAGCTCAAACAAGGGTTATGAGAGTGAATTTTTCCTTCCACAAAGACAATTCAAACTCTAAAGGATAACTGGAAATAAAAAGACTGAAGTCAGTGATGACATGACTATGACTTGTGCTGCCAAAAGCCTTTAAGGAGTTCTAAGAAACACCATTTTTAAAGAGCACTAAAGCATTTTGTCTTTCCTTGTAAATTCAAAGCTCACAAGCTTTTCTGTTCCCTTGACCTAGCACTTGCACATTTCATCTTACCCAGGATTTCTAGTAGATCAAGAGCACTGATTGAAGTCCTGTGGGCTGTTGCTGGTTCAGTAACACATTCTACATTCTGACAGGAAATAAAACCCTATCATTCTCTATTGTGCTGTTTCCATGTGCACAAATGATAAAAGAAATTAAGATTTGTAAATGTTATTTATTCCATGAACTTGGGAAGATGCAATAGAAGGGAATACAAATAAGACACCTCTCAGCAAGATTGCACTCGATACAGAAAACACAAGTTACTTCATTATCACAGAAATAGACTGCAATATCTGCCTAAGGTGGTAATGGCTCTTCCTAAGCTCGCTTAAAATTCAAACACAAATGTCAAATTGCAATGTCTTTCAAGAAAGCTGCATCTTACATGAAATTTATTCATACAAGTTTTAAGAAATATCCCTTGGGGAAATAGAGCCTCAATTTTTTTATTGCTTCAGAAAAAACAGGAAGCTATCTATGAGGCTAGACCTAAGAGAAAGAAAAGAAGGCCTTGCAAATGGCACTGAATCCCAAAGCAGGCACTTTTAAAACTGATAATTCACTCAGTTCTTACTGTTTTAACCTTCTAATTTTCTCTTATTTCCCAAACTGAAATAGAGCCTCTCTGCTTTTCAGATCAGGCACTGAAGGGTTTATACTTTATAGCAATAATACTCAAAAAGCAATTCAGAGACAAGTGAACAGAGTAGCTTATGTTTTCTAAATAATTTGTGGCAATCCTTTCAAAGCAATTCACATAACCTGCACATTTGTGTGGATTGCTTACCCTCAGACAGTGGCAAACCCCCACAGTGAATAACCCCAAGCCAAAATGGCAATAACTGCAAGACAGTACTAGCTAATTTTATCTGGTATAAATGAAAAGGGACTTTAGAAGATTAAGTATTGTGAAAGTTGTCCAATTATTTTCAAACTGAACTGCACTTTAAACACATCCTCTGAACTGCTTATAGGAATCTGGTTTCCAGAAGTCATTACTGACCAACATTTCTTAATGGCAGAGACACAGCTTTTACACATGTTAAGGGAAAAACTTTCAAAATGCCTTCTGTCCTGTGATATCCTTCTAGAAATATAGATGGGATTCAGACAAAGAGCATGTGCATTTTCAAATGAAGAGAAAGAAGAAGAAATGTGTGCTGGTTTAGCAAAAAAACTGGTGTGTGGAAGCAGAGGAATATAAAAAAGAAGAGCTGTTTGAAAAATGGTAGTAAAAAAACACTAGCCAGATTTAAAGGGAAAGAAATACAAAACCTATATGTAGGTACCATTTTGCGTATTTTAATCAATGCTCAAGAAATTTATGTTCACTTTAAGAAGGGAAGACTCTAGTCCAGTATGAAGTTAATACTGCAGTGTGACAATTATTTTTAAACATTAGGTTCAATTGAATCCAGTACAGTTGTTTAAATTAAGAAGCTTAATGACAGAATTTTCATTAACCACAAGTCTCAAAGGCAAATGAATTTTAAATTATTTCAGAGATTTATTTTATCTGTAAAACCTCATAACCTGCTTTTATGTTATTCACTCTTACAAAAAGCTATCGGATGAATTCTAAAAAAATAGAAAACTCTTAACACTGTAAACAATTTGCATGCAATCAAATAAAGAAATGGTACAGTGCTAAATTTAAAGCATGACCTTTTATAATCTTGCAGAATCCCTCTGAATTACAGTTCATTTTTGATCTTCTTACTACCATACCTTCAAACCAATAATCATCACTTACTTTCATCAAATATTTTTTAGCATAGCCTAATGCCATTCAAGTGTTAGGAAGGTATTTTCAGCAAGATGCAAACAAGTAATAACAGGAAAGTTCATTGTGCAATATTTAGGAGTTACTGACTCTACATGGAGAAAATTACCCTTGTTCAACAACCCTTTTCACAGGTGAATGCCTGATTATGTAAACATCAGTTTATGAGAACATCAGGGTAATTTTAAGTCTGTAAACAGGACTACAGGAGCAAATTACAAAGGCATGTAATTTATCTGGTTGGAGGCTAGAAGTTGGCCAGAACACAGTAGTAACTCAAATGGAAAAGAGTATGTTAGATAATTTGCAGTATTACAATCAAACCTCATATTTTGAATTTAGTATGAATCTTATTTAACTTTACCTATCATAAAAATTAGAGTCTCATTTAAATCTCATCATCAAGGCTCCTATAATAACCATAGAAAGAGGTACACATCTCTAAAGAATACCTTCATGTAGATGTATAACATCATGACAACTTAGTTTCAGACAAGGTAAAATGAATCCCCAGTCACACCTGTTTAACATAAAATGGGACTGATGATAACAAAATACCACTATACCAAGAAGACAGAAAACATTTAGAAGAAGCAATGTTAAAATATATTCATTTTATAAACTACTCAGACAATATTTACATTCTACCATCATAGAATGACTAGAGAAATTATAACTATTGGCACAATATCACAGCTAAAAACAAGGCAATGTAAACTCAGATTTCCTTTTTCTATAACACAGGCTGGTGTTATAGCCCCAAAAGCCCTAACGAAGCATGTTTGCATAAGCATTTCCCAGTAATATTCCTCAAATTCTTACCACTACTGGAAAATGAAAAGAGGAGTTCACTGCTTGCAATTTACCAAGAAAATATGCATGTCTGAGTGATGGACTATACTGGCTGAAGCCAACTCAGTACCAACTGCACAAAGTGTAAGGTCTTGTACCTGGGAAAGCATCATCTGGGAGGGTAGCACAGGATGAAGTCTACCCAGCTGGGGAGCAGCTCTGCGGGAAGGGGCCTGGGGGACCTGCTGGACAACAAGAGTGAGTGTACAGTGTCCCCCTGCAGCAAAGAAAGCCATTGAGATGCTGGGTTGCATCAACAAGGACATAACCAGCAGAAATAAAGAAATCGTTATCCTACTGTACTCAGCACTTGTCAGGCCACAACTGGAATGCAGTGTTCACTTTTGGTTCCTGCTACACATAACAGATGTGGACACGCTGGAGAGGATCCAGACAAGTCCACAAAGATGACCAAAGGACCAGGAAGCCTGATGAATGAAAATGGCTGAGAGAGCTGAGTAACCTTGGGAAAAGCATACTTAGGTAAGACCTTATCACCATGTTCCAGCATTTAAAAGGAGGCTGCAAAGAAGAGGGAGATTCCTTTTTTACAAGCAGTCACATGGAAAAGATGAGGGTAGTAGTGGGTAAATGGTCGCCCTGGGGATATTCTGATTGGACACAAGAGGAAAATTTTTCACAATGAGAACAATCAGCCATTGAAATAATCTCCACAGGGATGTGGTAGATTCCCTGACATCAGACAGTTTGGAGATCCACCTGCTCCAGATGCTGGTCCCTCTTGCCTAAATAGTGCTTTATGCTGAGAAAGTTTGACCCAGATGATCCTTGGGGTCCCTTCCAACCTGGTATTCTATGATTTACATAATACCTTCTACCTCTGTTTTGGATCTTGATGGCTGATCCTTTGAAAAGCAGAATAGTGGGGAGCTAAGATAAAATGATGTCTCAATGTTTTACTCCTTGCATACCATTGAATCACATGTATGAGAACCACAAGATTTTAAAGAGAAGTACCTTTGGCTTTTTATGGGATGACAAAACTTGAAGTCAATTAACATTTTCTGAATTTAGCAGCTGGGAATTATATACTCTTAAAGGTAACTGTGTGTCTTTTCACTGATTTCTGGTGATTATTATGGGTTTGACTGAAGCCCTGACAGAGAGGTATAACAAGACATTGTTTATCTTGTAAATACTTTCTTTATCTTGAATACTCTGAAGCATTACAAAGATGAGATTTTTTTTCTAAGCTTAATGTGCTTTGAAAAATTCTATTTTTTGTACATCTGGAAGACATATGTTTCCCTCTTTGCCACAACTCGAAGTATTTGGAATGAAAAATAAACTAGTTTTAAAAGAACAGCAAGAGTTAGTGGACAAGTCCTCTCATGATGAACAATAGCCCAAAATACATCATAGCTGAGTAAAGGATTTATTTATATCCCCATTGCATTGTAGGTGTTACTTAGGTTTGTCATAAAAGGATGAGACTGTATGGCAGTTGTGTATATTGAAGTTGTGTTGCTGAAAAGAAGAAGAAAGATCTATAATGGTTCCCTTCACAGAAATGAACAGCATAAATACATTATATTAAAGTTGGAAGAAACAATGGCTGCAAAAGAAAATAATATTTTCCTGTACCTGTCCCAGCTGATGAGACAAGACTTTCATGAAGGCTCTGAAGTTCTGTAAAACTCTGACATTTGCTAAATATAGTTTAATGACAGTGACATTTTAGCCTAATTTGTTCTTTTAATAGTTTTCATTAAAAATGCTTCATTTACTTTCCTTTCCCATCTACCTCTCTTTCTTTTTAAAGCATTTATTCATTTGCTACTGGAGAGAGTAGCCTAATCCAAACTTTTTAGACTTTGAAGAGTATAATTTAAAATAAAAAACATTGTAAATTTGCCTGGATATGGGGTAACAAACTCTAAGAGTTTTATGGGATTATTTTTTTCATTTATTACAATGACAGTAAGTCATTATGTCCAAGATAACTGTTTCTGTTAATCCATATGTATATGCCAAGGGTTATCCCTGGAAACAGATTCATATATTATTATGAAACTGCAATTTATAACACATATTCTTTCCTAAGAAAAATCTTTAATAATGATCTCCTGTAATGAACATGATGAATTCAAGATTCAAAGTAGGAGTTTTTCTTTCAAGATCTTCCTACAAAAGCAATTAGAACTCATAGAAGGCAATAAGGAGGTTGGGACATTAAAACACTATAGGCTGAATATAACCTGACTTGGAGGAAAGAAAAGATTGAGTGTTGATGCGAGGCTAAAACTCTGAGCAGGAAGTCAATAAGTTCATATTCTACATCACCATATTATCATCCATATTCTTTGTGTCCCCCACTACAAAAAATTTGTGACTCTGTGGCAGTATATGTAGCTTTTGGAAATTCATTGGATCAAATTCATTGGATCCTTCAACTAGATTAAGGATTTTAGTCCCTGTCATTTCTGCTGGAAATAATGGAAGATTATCCAAGAATCTAATAATTTCTCTTACTGTCATTACCATTCAGTCTACATAAAAGAAAATCTAGGTTTTCAGTCTACATAAAATGTGTCCCAATTCACATTTCTATGTAGTTCTTCAGTTTAGAATGTGGTTTAATCCCTTGGTGTTGATCCTCCACGACATTTTCCCCCCCTGTTACAAAATTTCTGAGTCCACTCCCATGTGCTTTCATATATTCAAACAGGGTTTTTTTGCATCTGTTTTGCTGATTCACCTTTCTTGAATCCATGTGTCTCGCCAGACTGTTCAATGGCTTCAATTTTAATTTCTTTCTTTAATAATGAGCCTCATGCCTTCAGTATAATACACCAGTGGGTAACATGTAATATTCTGCCTATTGACAATAGAAGACCCTATAGACCCAAGACAGTCTGTTTTGTAGGCAGAGTTTCCAATTTCCCACTTAAAGCACATTGAGTGTTTATTGTTACTCTTTTAGTGACTAATACACAAAGTCATTCTTCTTAATTTCTAACTAATCAATTTTCAGATAATGGTAAAGTACCAAGTTACCAGCCCCAATAAAATCCTATTTTGCTGCTTCAATTTTCAAGGTCTGCTTATTCTTTTTGTGAGATACCATGCTGCTTTTCTATATAGGTGATGTCTTCCAGGTTTGTGTCATGAATAAGCATAGTTCCCTAGTTCAACTGACTTTATAAGAAGGTCACTAAGGAAAACATTATATAAGGGTCACATGTATTTGCCAAAGGACCCTGGTAATCATTTCTAGCTCCTAAATTCTGCCTTGATCATAACTTACTGTCATCTTCCATGTAGAAAATTTCTTACCCACTTCACGCTTCTTCTACAAATCCCAATCTTCTCCTTACTTGAGGTGAGCAGGAATGCATGCATTTGCACTGCTACTTCAGATTCCAAAATCCACAGGTTTCAGGGAAATTATACAATTATTCAAATTTTCACTCGTCCAAGTCCTTACAAGTCCTAACCCAGGTTCATCTGTTTCTGTTGACCACATTTTCTAGTGCCCCAGTTTATTCCACACAATTTCTGCCTACCCCACAGAATCTGATGGATTATTCGCATTCTTCACTTGTACATGCCTTTTATCCTACCAAGCAGAAATATGGGCAGAATTCAGTATCCTTAAGTATGGAGGTGAGTATCATAATTTAAAAAAAAAACAGAAGTAGCTCAAAAGTCTGAGTCTGAGCACTTTTAGCAGCTAAACTTGGAGAATAGGTTTCTCTTTAAATTCAAACTCAGGTCACTGTGAAGCTTAATCTATTAATCTGTGAGAAGAACTATGGTACTATAGTGATCATCTCCATGAAAAAGCTTGCTGACTTCTGAGAAATAAATGTCCATATTTCTGGTCAACAGATGAAAAGCTGTAGTGTCTTTGATGTTAACACACTGCAGAAGCTACATGACATTCAGCAGACAGATTACAATTTTCCAATGCCCTGGATTTTAAGAAAGCCATAGTTAAGCTGGATAGGGAAGTAAAAGAACTTGACTCATTCTACCAGAGTCTGGATGGAACAATGGTTTGCCTAAGAATTCTCAAAAATAGATGGAAAAATGTAACCGATGCTTTCATTTTTTACTAAATAGAGACCCACTTTTCAATTAGAAGCCAGTAGATGCAAGATAGAGGACAAAAATCAGATGTCAACAAAACAGTTTCAGTCACGTAGACCAGGCTGAAAAAAATCACAGGCTACAGCATCAGATTGTGTACAAAAAGAGTTCATATGCAGTGATACAAGCCACATATGTATAAAGCTAATGAGATAGGTTTCATGATTAATCGACAGTGATGAAATAAGCCCCAATTCAGTATTGCATGTAATAGCTTCATAAAATTATTTTTCCCATTAAATAGGGAGAAGAAAGCATCCATTAAAATATTTTATTTATACTTTTATTTACTGAAAGCAAACCACTAATTTCCGTAGCATAGAGGCATAGAAATGAGCTATCCATTAGAACAGCATGAACTATCAGCACACATCACTAGCAATATCCTCATCTGCAATTTTTCTGTGGTATGTCTGCCACAATGAAGGTGGCTTTTTATTCTTATTGATTTAAACCTTTCTTGTTTACTATATTTTAATTTGTTTTTGTTGTGCAGTTTTTCAATGAGTTACCTGAAACCTGTTCTACCAATTCAAAGGTAAGCTCTACACTTACCTTTCTTTATGGCAATATCAGCCTAAGGAGTTGACATTTTTAAGCTGTGTCAATTCCCTCATTTATATATAAGACAGTTTAAAATTAGGTACGTGGGTCAGCTGGTGGCAGGAAGGCTACCCAGAATGGCCAAATGGAAGAACTACTACAAAGCTGCTACCATGAGAGAGGTTTCTGCACCTAAGCAAGATTTTCACCTTTGCTAAAACATTAGTATGTCTGCACTGTTGTTGACAAGAGACAGTCCTCTAGTCTGGTGATTCAGTTGTAAAAGTTCATTAGGTAACTTAGCTACTGAACTAAGCAGTTCACGTTCCTTTACTGGGTCTAAAGAGATGTGGAAAAAAAGGACAGGCCACATTGGAGGAATATAGGAACATTTTCAGAGTATGCAAGGATGCAACCACTAAGGCTAAGGACCACTTGGAACTGTATGTGATATGTCAGGGACAACATAAAGGACTTCTTCAAGTAGCAGCACTTTAATGAGTAGCAAAAGGAAGACCAGGAAAAATGTGGTCATGCTGCCAAATGAGGTCGGTGCCCTTATGATGAAAGATACAGAGAAGACACAATTACTGAATGCCTTCTTTGCTTCAGTCTTTACTGCTAAAGCCAACCTTCAGCAATTACATGCCATGGGGGCATAAGAATGTTTGGAGAAAGGAAGATTTTCACTTCGCAAAGGAGGATAAGGTTAGAGATCATTTAGGCAAAGTTAACATCCAAAAATCGATGGGCCCCAAGAGTGCTGAGGGAGCTGGCAAATGGTATTGCTAAGCCAATCTCCATCATCTTTGAAAGATCATAAAGAGATGGAGAAACATCTGAGGACCGGAAGAAATCCAGTGTCACTCCAGTTTTCAGAAGGCAACATGGAGGACCCAAGAAACTACTGGACAGTTACCTCCAACCCTGAAAACGTGGTGGAACAGCTCCTCCTGGTTGTCATTTCTAAGCATGCGGGGAAAGGTTTTCAGAAGTAGTCAATATGGATTCATCAGGGGGAAATCATGCCTGACCAGTCTGATAGCCTTCTATGATGGCATAACTGGCCAGGCAGATGAGAAGAGAAGAGTGGATGTTGTCTCCCTTGGCTTCAAAAAGCTTTTGACACTCTCTCCCATAACATCCTTATAGATAAGCTCAGGAAGAGTGAGTTAGATGAGTGGACAGTGGCATGGATTTAGAACTGGCTCAACGGCAGAGCTCAGAGGGTTGCGATCCCTGGCACAGGGTGTAGTTGTAGGTCTGTATCCAGCAGTGTTCCCTGGGGGCCAGTACTGCATCCAGTCTTGTTCAACTTATCCATCAGTGACCTTGATGAAGGGAGTGAGTGCTCCTCAGAAAGTTTGCTGATGATACAAAGCTGGAAGAGTGGCTGGTACCCCAGAGTGCTGCACTGTCATTCAGTAGGAATCCTCTCTAGGCCCTGATCCTAGTTTTTAAGGAAGTGAAAAGAGAAAAACATCTTTTCTTTTACAAGTTCTTTAAAATTGCCAAGTCCAAAGCTTACTGAAATCAAACTCCTGTTATTCTAATTAGGCGTTTTCAATACAGCCTGAACAGGAAAACATACCCAATAAAATAGAAGTGAACACACTTCTGAAAAATTCAGTTCTTTTAGTAGAAATGATGCTATGAAGTGGTGGACTAATCAACTGAATCACTGGAGAAGGTGGTAGAGGGAGGAGGAAAGCGAAGGTAAGGATGAGGAGGCCCCACTGCAGTGATTTATTTTCCTTTGCCATGCAAGGTAACTAAGAAGTCAAGGAGAAAGCCATGCTCATTATGGTCAAACATGAGTCGGTTTGTGAGTGTATCCTCCACAGCAAAGCAGCTAATCAATTTCATGACATTTTTGAGCTTAAATATCTAAATGATGAAAAATGGTATTTATTCTTTTATTTTCTCCTTCCATTATAAGTCACATTACATAAAAGAAAAAAACATTTAAAGTATTTTTTTTCTTGAAATTTACCTTATTAGATCAATTGTTTAAATATTTTATGTCAATGATCCTGTGGAAAATAATAAATTGCCATTGTTCATTCAAACTTGCAGTAGCACTTCAGTCCTGAATTCTTCCTAATTTTCCAAGAATCTGATCAAATAAATCCCAATTACTGAACCAATTGAAAATATTATCAGTCATGACTAGAAAAAATTCATTAAGAAGTGTGGAGAAAATAGAAACAAAGATTAAAAATTCATTTTCCTTAATTTTGAGTCATTATTCTGCATAATCATCAACATTCTTATAATCAAAGGCACTCCTGAAAAACAATGCACATGATTTAACAAGTGGTCTGATCTAGACATCAGAAATTATTTAAGATTGAAAAATCAGAAATGCCTCTATTATAAGAACAGCTGTAAAGGAGATTTGCACCTAGAAATAGTAAGATATTTTGAGTTCAGTAATAACAGAAGATGATTGAGGAACTTTGAAGCTTTCCAACTTTTTCTGAGTTAGAAGAGGGATAAATTTGTGCACTTTAACAAGGCTGTGAAGATTTTCATGCTCCTTCTTCCTCCTTCTTCCTTTTCATAAAATCAGAGACTCACTAACGTTGGAAAAGGCCTCCAAGATCATTGTGTCCAGCCTTTGGCTGAACACCACCATACTAAACCATAGCACTAAATGCCACATCCAGTCATTTCTTGAACACTTCCAGGGACAGTGACTTTGCCACCCACCTGCCCTGGGCAGCCTGTTTCAATTCTTGATAAATCTTTCAGTGGGAAAAAATACCACTTCCTTGCACTTAGGTTCTTTGTATCCCATGATTTAGTGATATAACCTGTAATGAATGTATGATGAAAAAGAGGGTTGGAAGACTACTAGAAGAGAAATACACAGCTCAGCAACATGTACTCACAAATGTATTAACTCCACTGGATAGGTGTTGGGAATAGTACAGCAATTCTTACTCCACAAAACATGCACATGAACCAAAGCTTGATCCTCTAAATCAAATTTAGACCAGTACATCATAGGTCCAGGGAAAGAGGTCACTTGGACCAGCTGTCATCAGGTCAGGGCCTGCCCGGCAGTTTGGATTCATTTTGTGCCAGCACTTCCTCAGGCTCTGCCATCCATGTGATGTCAGGCAGCCGTGTGTTCTCCTCCTGCCCCATCAGCTAATGTTTGAGCTGTTTATGGTTTTCTCAACCAGTTTGTCAGCTGAAGCAGCCCACGAGCTCACCATACCGGTTTCAGTTTTGACAAAGAAACTAGGACTTCCCTCAGAGAGAGTGTAAGGGGTGCAGAAGAGCAGTGATAAAGCATGGATATACCATAAGATCATTCAGCTGTGTAAGTTGTTACTTTCATCACCTTATCGGTCCAAAAGACTTGTCAGGATCCTCCTGGTCTCTTATATATAAAACAAATCCTCTGCATCCTGAATCTTGGCTGGCAAAACCCTGCTATCCCAACTTTCAGATGGCCATATCCATTCAGAAAAAAAAACCCACAAAGACAACAAGAAAGCAAATATTCAGATACTTTTGGTCCCTCTGGAGCACCATCATGGGAATCCAAAACCATCTCTTGACACAAGTATAGAATCACTTTCTTTTCCCTCTCTCTGCTCAGACACTAGCTTTGTTTTCCATTTTTCTATCTGAGGATAATTCCGTTAGTCTGATTTCTCTCCTGTACCTCAGGTGCTCTTTTCTCCGTGAGCATTAACCATGGTACCCAAGGTATCCAAAGAGTTATATTGAAAAATTTAATATTTAAAAAATACTTACAAAAAGCAAAAGCCTTGAAGAGAAAGGCATATCAAAATGATAAACCAGACTATGTGTGTGATACATATGTATGAAGCTTGTTCACATGGTGGGATGACTCTGATAGTTCTAAGCATTTTCTGGAACTGATAGGTGTCACTCTCCTGCTGGAATATAGTGTTACCTTGCCTTCCCTTGTCTTCAGTGAGAAGTGGAAATAAGGAAGTAAGTAATTTCTGATCTATTTACTACCAACAGTCAGAGGAAAGAAGTGACAAGGTCAAAGATTCCCCGTAACTTACTTTGCATTCAGTCAGGATACAAAGCTTTTGAGCTCAAAACCTTCTTACCTGAATAACTGGGGCTTTGTTTCTTTGTTTGTTTGTTTTTCTTCCTTATATTCCTAGTATGTTCAGTATGTGCAAAAGTATGTTTAGACTGCCAGACTGTAGCTGCTCAGAAATGACCAATATTAAATATTTGCCCATAAGAGTTTCCTATTTTGCTTTACACAGAAGTTGCCACTACTCTTTCTTTCAAAGACCTGAGACGGTACTTTCCTATGAACTAGGATGTTAGGGCCTGGAGAGCATTTGTCCCGTTTGAGTTTGTTTGGCTGAGTTAGATGGTTGAGTTAAGGAGTTCAGCTGTTTGAGCTCTCTCCTTTTGCTCAGATCCTGCACTGAAGAGTTCATACTCCTGTTCTGGCTTCTTAACCTTCCATCTTTTTGATGCTAACAACCCCTCAACCACTATAGGACGCATCTAATGTTGATCACTTATTCTTAAGGTCACTGTCCTCTTTCTCCTCCCTGTCTTCTTCAGAATGGGGGGGAAAGTAGATCTCTGATGATCAGCAAGGATGCTGAGTGACAAATTAGCATCAGGATTGCATCCAGAAGCTGTGATCAGAGTCAGACACAGGGCAATAATCTCCTGGCAAGTCCACAGTGACAGGGAAGGCCAGGAAGCCCAGTCAGCAGGTATGGGTCAAGGGCAGGATGGATGGGGTAGCATGTGAGACTAAGCACACACTTCACTGCTGCCCGTCCATGAAGATGCACAGGTTGGGGCGGGCAGTAAAGCCTCTTCTTAAAAGTAGTTCCCAATGGAAAGGAGAGGCAGTCCCTCACTTTTAGCTTTCTTCACAACAGGTTTTATCAGTGGTGACCTTGGGCTCAGCCAGCTAAACACCTTAACTCAGCCACATAAGCTCCAGGAAGGGGTGAAGTTTGCTCAGGGCCTTGGGACTGTGAAATATACAGGAGCATAGGAAGCTGTTTTGATAGTGTAAGTTAATAAAAGAAAATGGCTCATTTCATAGGCATCTTGCTAGCATGTCTAAAATAGGCTAAGATTCTCAGATAAAAAATGCCTTGGAAGGGAAAAGCATTTTTTTCTTTTCAGGAATTAGGTCCTGAGAAAGAATTTGAACAGAAATTATGATGAATGTAAGAGCTTTCTTAGAACATAATATAGCAAGTATAACACAGATGTCATGAGCAGCGATTAATGGGCTTTCTCATGTTGGTAGCTTGAAAAAGAATGAAAATAAATATAGAGAAGACTATCCAGCAAAGCTACTTACCCCTGCAAATACCCATTACTGAATAGAAGCAGAAGATTGGGTGGACCAGGGCAGCAGAATAAATCCAGAGTAACTACTGAAGACAGTGAAGTTACTCCACATTTATACAAGTTTAACTGAGGAAAGGAAAAGGTCCGTTGAGTATAATTGAATCAAGGAGTTTTCCATTAAGTCCAAATGACTTTCACAGCAGGAGGCTCCTGAAAGCTCAGAGAGCAGCCACTTTAGAACAATAGCATCTCACTTTTCTTCTGCATTTAAGTCTTTACTGTTTGGACACAGTGTTTTAAAATACGCTCAGGATATGCTATGTTTTTTACATTAGCTATATTTGATGCCAAACATTCTTGAATTCCAGTTACATCATCTATATTTTCTATAGATATTTACTTATATTTTCTGAATTTGATGTCTTTGGGGTTTTTTGTTTTTTGGTTATTTTTTAATTACTTTTGTTGTTGTACAATTTATATAGACTTGAGTATTATAAGTTTTACATACTTTCTTTTGGAGGTTCTGGTCATGTGTAAGTGAGACATTTCAGAAATCCAAAGGTTTAAAATATTCTTTTGCCTTACTGAAAGATTAAACATATGACTAAAAGCGAGGTTCAAATATTCAAAATCACAGTTGGTTTTGCATAGTATAGAGATGAAGTATATTAAAAAACCTGTTAAGGATTGTATTTATTTCCAACTACTCCAAAGGTTTGTACTTTCTGAGGATTTCTTTTGGGGATGGGAGGGAATAGGCTGCTTGGTTTTTTGTGTTTTTTTTTTAGTTTTCGATCCCCAGTTTGGATATATATTATACCTTCTACCGATCAGGAAATACCTGGGGAAAAATTAAAGTTACGAAGATACATGGACATAATGATTTAATGAATAATTCCTATACCTACAGCTATTAAACAAAACAGTGAAGTTAAAAAAAGGCATTTAACTCTTTCTAAATCTTTAAAGTTTACCTATATGTCCTCACATTAACAAGGCAATTTCTGGCAATATATAGATGGAAATTTGCCCTGGCCACCAGTCCCTCTTGAAAATAGTAAGACTAATTACCTAAATAAGAGTGCTCATTTTTTTATCACAGCAACAGGTCTCTGAATTCTTACAATATATGTGTATGTATATGTACCTATATATGGACATGCAGTATGATAAATATATCTATATATATTCTAATATCTTTAATACAGTAATGCCTGTACAATGTTATAAATAAGTAGAACTATATGGAAGTGGTAAAACCAGTACTTATTTATTTATTTATTTATTTGAATGTTCTTTATACAAATATTTGCCAACCAATTATTGGAAGATAGATTACACAAAAATTGAGTTTGATGATAACCAGGGATATTGCAGTTATTAATTTTTAAAACTAGTTTCTAAAATTAAGCAAGACTGCTGAAAGCAAAGTTACAAAGTAATTAACAGTGTGTTTTCTTTTTTAATTGAAAGTGAGAATGTAGTTCTGGCTCAGCAACTGTGTCTCCCTACTTCAGGTTTTACTTGTTTTCATTAAGTAAATCCTTTTGATTTAGCTGGCAGAGACAGTAGGTAATGCAATCTTGACTTGACAAGTAAATGAGCACACTACAAGAGGCCCTGCATTTCCTTTTCTAGGATCAGACTATATTTAGGCAGGTTTTCTTTTTCCACAATGAAAGCCTGGTTAAAACATGCATTGCTTTTTCAGAGTATGATTAATTTCTCCTCCCAACTTCAGCCACTCAACCTGATTTACATGAATCTGATTATGTGTTGCACTGTTTTATGATTAATTATCTAATTCTAAGCAGCAATCAATGAGGAAAGAAAGCAGGTTTTCACTTTGCACATATTTGTTAAAATTTTAATAGTGTCTTTTTTTTCTTATCACTCTCTTATCCCCCAAAAGAGAGAAGAGATGCATGAAGGTCACTACTGAAGATTCATAAACCATTGTGAATAATGTCAGAACTATAATTTAATTAGCGGCCCATCTGTCACTTTCTGTTTGATGAGCATTAAATGTCCAATTATCATTTAATATCTGCTCTAATCAGCTCTGGCAAATTTTGCAGGCACACTAGAGATGACATTAATAGATGGAAGTGAGGCTACCTTTGCAACATTATCAGAGAGAGGAAGCTTGTGCAGTTTTTACTTACAATGGGGAAGGCATGAATTCATTCCAATTAGCAGCAAAGACCTTTAATGCAGACTCTGTTACTGCATATTGCTAACTAAAGCTTTTAGTTGATTTTTTTCCAGAGTTTGGTAAAACACTTTTAATTTCTATGGAATTTTTTATTTTGTTGGTATCCAGAAATAATATTAAATACTATATTCTCAAAGCCTCTATCTTTCTTTCTTTATTGTTTTAATGAATTAGCTTGCACCTTTTGATTCTTCATTCTATTTCTGTCATTAGTCCTTACAAACAAAAGACCCACAGGGCTCTTTATAAAGAAAAGAAAAAATATTTTTAATAAATATGAGTAGATTTAATAAAAATCCCAAGCAAACAAGCAAAAAGCCAACCTGAAATACACAATATAGACAAAGAAAAAAACTGGGCTAAATTTTTAGTCATTTGCTGAGACAGAGGAGTAATGCCCACCATGACTTTTTTCTGGTAAAGGAGAAGCAAAAGAAAAACTCTTTTAATGAGAACCTACAGTACATGTGTTTTTTCAGACAAGACACAGAAAATGACCACGTTAAAAACATAAAATAACTCGCTGATAAGACTGACGATCTATGAAATACGTATTGATAGTGTCCTAAAATGCACTTTTTCTCTTGTAATAGGAAATAAAAAACCCTACTTTATCCACACCTTGGGTCAAGGTCAGGCAGCCTATACCTTCTCAGATTTGACATCAATAACATAAGTCTCTGAAAAAGGCTTTTGTCTTGACAAGAAGTTTCCTCTAATAAGTAGCAGCTACTCACGTGATGCTTTAGATTTAGTCCCCATCTCTAGTTCAAAGTGAAATTCTCCAGCACTAGGAAAGAAAATATGGCCAAAAAACTACTGTTTGTAGTATGACTGTGTTGGTTTGATGCTGAGTAGCTAATAAGATTGGTGTTGCTGCCTGGCAGATCCTCTGCAGTGATAAAATAGTCAGCCAAAAGATATAATATAAGCCCCTTTTCCATGCTGCTATATG
Source organism: Dicrurus megarhynchus (assembly GCA_013399195.1). Lineage (NCBI taxonomy): Eukaryota > Metazoa > Chordata > Aves > Passeriformes > Dicruridae > Dicrurus > Dicrurus megarhynchus. The sequence goes on from VXAD01000744.1 coordinate 352,654, forward strand.
TTTTGGCAGCAACTCAAAAGCTAGAATGTCTTTTCTGATACTTCCATATTTCTACTAATAAGATTGAATTTGAGATTGCACCAACTACAGCTTGAATTTGTAAGATCTTTTCAGGATGTTACAGTCCCCTTAACCCCTCATTATTCTGCCCAACCCAACCTGCATCATAGCTTTGGGTATTTAGAAAACAGAAATCTGCTGCTGGATGCTATGCAGGTTCCACTGATGCACATGAAGAGGAATTCTCATTATGTGTGTCCTCTCAGGTTTCCTATGGTTTAGAACTTTTTAAACCCACTTTGTGTATGAGGCGCTGATTTAATAGTCAGTTTCTAAAAATGGGCACAAGACATCTCTGAAACAAGGCAAAACAAAGGGATTTTCTCATAAGGACAAATTAGCAAGAATATACACAAAGCAAATTAGTATCACCCCAGTGGAATGGAAATGAAGGTGATTATAAGTCCCCAGATGTGGGGATTGATCCTCATTCCTTCTCCTGAGCTTTGGCTCAGAAATTTGGCTCTAGACACAGGTCTGAAGAAGATATAACTCAAATGCAGGGATTTGCTCATGAGAAACCCTGGAAAGAAGTAGTCCACTAGAACTAAGGGCAAATCCAGGAATGAAAAAAATGGTTATCAAGGACTTTCTTTGGGGGGACAAATAAGTGACTTGATTCTGAAGACAATTTTAAATGCCCTTGAGAATTAAAAGAAAGAATTCAAGAAGAGAGGAGGTTGTTTGCATGCAGGATTGATATAAACAAGGACTAATATTAAGGTATTGATCAGATCTTTTCCTTTGGATGAAGTAGAGCAGAAATCTTCAAATATCTGTAAAAGGTAGGCAATATTGTCATACAAAGTGAGTCTTGAGGACAATAAACTGGCTCATGATGTCTGAGCAACACTGTGCAGTCTTTTATTTCTGATTATGCAACAAACAGCTAAATAGACTGACCATATGGAAAAGTAGTATCAGGTATATAATATTTTAAATTATTTTGAGAAGTTATTTTCATTCCTATTCTCTTATGTAACAATAGGGACCTGTAGATATACCTCAAGCATCTCTCATTATTCCATCTGATTTCACAGGCATTCAGACTGTATTTTTCCATTGTAGCTCTCCACATCTGTAGAAAGGACTGGAATAAGCAGGTATAAGTACCACAGAACCTGCACACATTGACAAAATTTTAATGCAGCATTGTCTTAACTACCCTTTTTGCTGGAAAAGAAGCACTTAGTCACATGTACTAGTGAATAGCTAAATATTTTACACAAATTGTGACATTTTGAAAAAAAATGCTGACATCAGCACTTCCTTCAGCTCCACAGTTGTTGAAGTTCCTCAGATGTTGTGGCAGAGATGAGTTATATCTTCTCACAACTTCTCTGTGACAGTATAATGGATATCTAAATCCTGATGTAAGTAGGGTTCTTAGTTTTGCCTTGTAAGCACAATGGCAATCCAACAAGATATTTCCAAATGTTTTATCTATCATTAAAAAAATGGTTTAATTCAACTGAAATGTAGTACTACTTTAGACCCATATCCAGAATTAGTTCTGAATTACTGAAAATACATATTCAAGAAAAAGTTAATTTGCTTAAAAAACTTCTGCTTATACTGGTCGGGTTTTTTCTATCTCTTTAAAGTGTATATACTTTTAAATCAGTACAATGAATGACAGCAAGTCAGTTAACACCTATTAATAGTTTAGGATTGCTGATACAATGAGACATTCTTCAGTATCATAAATTATAGGTGTGGACCATCCCCAGTGAAAAGTAAAAATTTATCTGTCTACATAATGGGGAACCTACCTCTTAAACCCAGGTTTTCTAAAATATGAAAGAAGCCCATAAAAAAGAAGCAGAACACCTCTGGGATGTTCCATAAAGAATGGCAGCCAGTTAGGAAAAAGAGTTCTGGGGAAAGCAGCTTTCACTGGTCAGATAAATATTTTTCATTAGCATTAGATCCTGCCCTGAGGGTCAGTGCTTAGACACAGTGTTAGATGAGTACGATATCTCACCAGCCCAAAGGTTAGGGGTTTGGAGGGCTTTTAGCACTGGTTTAGCTGATAGATCTTAACCTGGCAGACCACACTTGCCTAACAAAACTAATGATATGCATCTAAATTATAGAAAAGGTCTGGGTTATTTTATGACTTAGTCCATTAGTAGAACAGGTCCAAATGCTATTCTCATTTCTCTTTCTAATCACATCTTAAGTTTTACCATTCTCTATCATCGTGCTGTATTTCTGTAATATTTTTTCAATATTAGACACTATATGAATGAATTAATAAGTATAAAACTACTACAGGGGATCCTCTTTTGAGATAATGTAAAATATAATAATAAATCTATTTTTTCTTTTTAAGAAACAAATTAACATGGGAAAAAAGTAACTTCCAGAGCATTGTTCAGTCATTTAGCTAGGATTTCAGTATAACTTTTCACTAAAAGCAAGTTATGAAAGTTTCGGTAGCAGGTTAGGAGACAAATAGACACCAAAAAAAAACCAGCCCAAAAAAACTCAACAACAAAAATGGAGCATGATCTGTTAGGGAAAAAATAAAAATGATGTAATTAGCAGTGTTTTAGAGAAGAAATTCCAGCCAGTAGGTAGTGGGCTGGAGAGTATACCAATAAAACACTGAACTGGCACACTATCACTGATACTGCAGGTAGCCCTGGAGAGCCTTGCTTTACCTCTCTGTCTTCCTGTGCACCTGCTTCCTATTCAGGAATTTTCGTGGCTTCTGTTTATGAAGGACATGGCCTTGTTACCTTTGATGTCAATGGTCAAACCGTCATTACTTCCTTGGAAGCAGATGGGGCCCATATGGCCTGCTTGCATGATCATTGCTCATGTACAACACCCACAGAGCTAACAGGTTTCTAACTGGGATGAATTGCATTGTGAGAAACAGTAAAATGAATGAAAGAAGCTAAAATAATGTGAAAACTTTGTAGGAAGCAGTGAATTTTATAACTCTCTTCTGGGTACATCATGGCACCTCACACCTTGTGAAAAACTCACTGGGGGAATGAGTTGTGAGAGGCTATAATGGGGCAATGAATAACAGCAGGATGATATGGGAAAGGCCTGTTACTGTGGAAGCTGAAGCAGTAAGACTTAATTAGAGGACTATTATTCTCTTGGGTTGTTAGTGTATGACCCTGGTGATGTCATTCTCCACTGAGGAGACTCCTGCTTTTTCTGGATTGTGAAATGTGGTGGTTGTGAAGTGCAATACCCCCAGCATGTGAACCACAGTGTTGTTCTCTCCAAAGCAAAAAGGGGAGTAGTAAATGCTGCTAAAGAGCATAAAACTAAAACCAGTTTTCCCCAGCTATGACACTGAGTGTATTAATCTTGAGAAGGGTCAAGTGGAGGGTTGAATGAAGCACCTAGGAGTAGCAAAAGGGGGTACTTCAGGGCGAGGAGACAGAACTGCTGTCTGTACTGCTCAATATCAACTGCACTTAAAGGATGTGGCTGCAGGATACACAGCTGTGAAGGCAAAGTCCAAAGCTAACATGGACTAGGCATGTTTGAGAAAGGGTGTAGCATCAGAGCGTGGCAGCTAAGCCTTGCTAAAAGGCAGGGTTAATTAGCCGAAGTGAGACAAGCCCTGGAGCTAAAACCCTCTCAGACAATAAACAGTGTATATAAGATTGACAGAGATGCACTGTGTCATCTAGATAGAGTTTGCTCACCATTAACTTGGGGAATCTCAGGATGAACTTCAAGTAATGCTGTCCAGAGGAACTTTTTTCACTAACAGCCTGCCAATGACTAATCAAGGCAACTGATATCATGGTCCTAACTGGTAGAAAAACAGCTTTGTTGTTATAAACTCAGGGCAAGCAAATCAGATACAGCAATAACTTTCAAATACGCACACCATGTAATTGCTTCAACCTTCCCCAGCTTTCTGTAGTTTCACCCCTCCTCAGTATGTATTTCTCTTGATGAAAACAAATACAGTTCTGTTGTATTGTCCTGGGCGGAGCCCCGCCCAGCCACAGCCAGGTCCCAGCCAGGGGTGCAGACTCCCCGCGGGCCCCCCGGTGGGCTGGAGTTGTCCCCGGATGGAGGGAGACAGAGGCGGCACCACCCACACACAGTGGCAGAGCGACTCCAAACCTGGAGGGTCCTGGGGCGGTCCCGGGCTGGGAACTCCCTTTCCGATTGGCTGTTGGTTGCCGTGGCCCCGCCCTACCCCCGTGGGCGGGGAAAACTGGGCTGCACAGCCAGCACGAGAGAGAGTGCACGTGGGACAGAGACAATAAACAACCGCCAGACCCCACGTGCTTGGGTCTCCCGTCTCGCCTTTTTTCTCCACTCCAGGAGGTCGAGGGGGTGCCCCAAGGGACCCCCTGGGACTGTGGCTGCATTCACTTACGAGCTGCTGGCGAGGGCAGCCCGGGAACAGGCACAGCAGGCTAGAAAGGTATTCTCAAGTTCGTAGGGAGCTGCGCGGTCACAGGGGTAGCTCCGAGCTCTCCTGCACCCCAAACAAGTATATAAAAAACAATACAGTTCTAAGATGTATTTTTATCATTCATAGTGCTTCAATTTGGTTGTAAAAAGTCTTGGGTGGTTTGATCAGTTAGTCCGAGAATCCAAGGCCTGGCACTGATGTCTAAGATTTGCAGCTTTTTATATTTTTCATATATTTGTAGCTTCATAGATTGCTAATGCATGACTGTAGTTCCTAGTACTTTTCCTACCCTTTTTCCCTGTGTTTGGGAACAACAAGCTAACCTTCTAAACACGTTCCTAAAATATTTTCAGAATTATTTTAGTCTTATTCCAAGAGAACCAACTACAAGGACATTTTGTTTTCCAACCAGAATCTGGGAAGACACAACAAAAGTAGGGCAAAGAAGCCCCTGGACCGCTTCCAGTGGGGCAAGATCCAGGAAATTATTACCTAACCAACTAACGCTATATTTGGACAATAAATGATAGGAATAATAATCAACTAACCTCATAAAAATTGTAAAATTACTGTACTGTGTGCAGTTTTCACCATATTGTGTACCTGAAGGCTTTCAAGTAAAGGTTTGCTTTTGTATTAACACCCTAACGTTGTTTGGGAAGGTTTGTTCTACTTCAGGCAACAGCACCAACAGTAGGATTTCACTCTTAGCAAGGAAAATAATACCAGGTTCCTCCTGTGGGCCCAAATCATCAGCCACTGCAGAGATATTTTCATGTTAGGCAATAATATATTAGTTTAGGAAATCAAGCTTTAACTTATATTCATGAAAACAAGTAACATCTTTAAACTTAATGCAATGGCCACCTATAATCAAAGTAACTATTCTCACCAGCTGTCCATCACAAATTTCATGGAGAGGAAAGAGATCAAAACAAAACAGAATGGAGAGTTACCACACCTATATTCTCAAAAGAGAGGTATTTATGTTTTGCCAACCTGTAATTTACCTAGAAATGTTGTAGTGTGTACCTGATGTTATTTATTTCTTTCCATAATCATCAATCTGCTTAAAGAATTAAATATATGAATTATATGTATAGAATATGGGCAGACAGGTATAAAGAACAAGAAAAATTACTTCAAAATTAAAAGAACCTTTAACTAACAATGCAAAATTTTCTTTTTTATGTACTTAGTTCGCTTTGGAAATCAGTGAGCAATCTTTCTTTTTGAATATTTAATGTTTGCTACTCTCATTTTGTAAGAATCATGAAGGTGGTGTGTCATGAGTTAGCATAGTTTGAGTTTTTTAAGGAAGACTCCTTCAGCCTCGGAAGTGATTTTTTTGCACAGAGGTGCTTACAGTTTCCTCTAGACCTGACCTAACCAATCAACTGGCTAGTTGGAATATTGACAACTTCTTTAAGCCACTTAAGAAGCTTGGTACGCCTCTGGGATACACATTTAAGAACGAACAGAACCCGGGAAGCTCTCTCTGACTTCCGGCTTTCGGACAGGTAACTGGGGGGGCCCAGGGCACGGCCCAGTGGGGCCGGACCCTGCTCGGTACAGCCCGGCCGGGCCGGCCAGGAGCCCACCCTAGAGCGGCCCTGTTCCATCTACGGCCCGGCCCGGCCCCCCCAGCCCTGCTCCGGCCCCAGCCCTGCTCCGGCCCCAGCCATGCTTCGGGCAGGCCAGGCCCCCTCAGCTGCTCCGGACGGGCCATGCCCCCCCTCACCCACTGCTGCTGCCCGGCAAGGAGAGATAAGCGAATTCCAGCTGCAAGGCCGGGTGAGATTAACTCTTTTAGTGCTGTAAGATTTCTCCAGAACAGATGAAGCTTCCAGACATTCAATCCTCTCCTGAGTCAGAGGAAAAGGACAGATGATGGCACGTGAAATAAACAGCACAGAGACACCAAAGTCAGCGAAGAAGGAGGAGCTGAAACCCTGAGAGAGGAGAAAGAGGAGATGCTTCTCCTGGAAGCTGAAATTCTCTTGTAAGGCTGTGGTGATGGACTATAATATATCTCAGTGTTCCCGTTGTAATTTCATGAAGCATGGTGGGGGGGGGCAGAGCGTTCAAAACCGCAACCCATGGGTAGAAGTACCTGTGCTGCATTAAGCAACTACTGAAGTAGCTGTGATTTATTGAGAAGTTTTAACAGAGAGAGTTGAAAGTGATGTAGACTCTCTCGCTCCCAGAGGAAGGCCTCTGTGCCTTTTCAGTTGAAGGTGATGAGGACCCTCTTGCTGCCAGAGAAGAAGGGGGCCTCTGTGCCTAGAGATAAAGATGCACCTACAGACAGGTGAAAAGAACTTTTGTTTTGAAGGAGATGAGGACCCTCTCACTACCGGAGAAAGGGAGGACCTCTGTTCCTAGAGATGAATATGCACCCACAGATGGGTAAAGAGAACTTTTGTTTCTGAACAGCTCATCCTTAAAATGGTACCCCATTAGCTAAAGAAATTAACCCTCGGAAGCAGTTGTGGGGAAAGCTGCAAGTTGAGGGAAGGGACTTTCACAGGCAAGGAGAAACCATTCCGGGCAGCTGCCTTGCCGTGACGCTGAAGCCACAAGAGAACTGTTTAACTGTTTTCGTGTGGAGATGTCTCCATAGCATGAGCAAGAGAGACTCCTCTCCCTAAGTGGACTGAGAAAGGTTATTATAGAGATGGTAAACTGACTCTGGGAAACCTTGAGGGTTGTTTTTTCACGTTGTCGGTGGTAGGAGGGAAGAAGGTGGGGGGAGGAGAAGTGTTCTGAAGGTTTAGTCTAACTTTTTTTTCCTGCCTTTTAGTTCTGTTAATAAACTTCTTTATTCTTTTAAGGTTTAAGTTTTGTGCCTGCTTTGCTTTTCTCCTGGTTCTTATCTCACAGAAGGAAAATAAGTAAGTAATGGGCATTTTGAACGAAACCACTACAGGTGACAATAATATAACCTCGTAATAGGTCCTGGAAAACTCAGTGCTCAATGCCCAGTACCCTGCTATGACAGAGTTGTAAAAGAAGGAAATACAAATACAAATACAAATACAAATACAAATACAAATACAAATACAAATATAAACTTCAGGCTCTTCCTGTGATGAGCCGTAGATGATGAGTCAATGATGTAGATGATGACTCAAGGCTGATGACAATGACATCACAGTGGCATTGTAGAGATGGCTGTCTATCTCAGGGAGTTTATATGTGGATTCACGAAAGTTTTAGCTTGAGTTTACAAAGGCCTTTGATGTTCCCCTTTCATGAAATCTGATGAGTTTTTGACACTTAGGGCAAGGCATCTTTCACAGAGGTCACCTGCTCATGCTCAGTAACTCTGTCACAGCTCATGAGGCTTCCTAAAAAATTTTAGAAATGACGGATACTACCTGAACACAGAAGTTGTCAGAACACTAACAAGCACAGGCTTCCTAACTAGCTATCAAACCATCATCATTATAGAGGCATGGGTGCTTAACTTTTAAAGGGGAACTCAAACACATTTTCATTTTTCTAATGGACTGAGAAGTGCTACACACTTTCTAAAAAACTCTCCCTTGTTCCATGTCAAACCAATTTTTTGTGTAACTGATGTTCTAAGGGAATTCCTCTTTCTCTGTTGAGTAATTGTAACATTTGAATCTGGCTTAAGTAGCTTTTCAGTTTGGATCTTTTGATCTTTTCCTTTACAACTATTAAAGGTCCAAAACCAGCACAACTTCTTATTCTTTCCAAATTTTACTTATGCTGTCCTCCTGCCCATTTTAGTACATGCCCTCTTTTTTCTTTTTTTTCCCCGTTTTTCTTTTCCTTTTTTTTTTTTTTTTTGTCATTCTAGACTATCAAATATAGTAGAACAGAATAGAATAGGTCCCATTTGGAAGTGATAATCTGGTCCAACTGCTTGGCTGCTTCTGGGCTAACCAAAAGTTAAAGTATATTGCTAAGGGCAGTGTCCAAATGCCTCTTAAACACTGACAGGCTTGGGGCATCTGGGAAACATGTTCCTGTGTTTGATTATCCCCTCAGTAAAGAAGTGGCTCCCAATGTCAAATCTGAACCTCTACCAATGCAGTTTTGAACCATACCCATGTATCCAATCACTGGATAGCAGGGAGAAGAGGTCAGCACCCCACCTTTCCACTTGCCCTCCTTAGAAAGTTGTAGACAGCAATGAGGTGGTCACTCAGTCTATTTTTCTAGGCAAACTAGGTAAACCCAAAATCCTTAGCCACTGTTCATAGGATATACAGGTTTGCAACTTCAGACCAAAATATTGGACCTGTGTGTGCCATTAAAAGTAATGCATGTGAGTTGTCAGGCTGCTGGATTTGTTTGTTCTTTTTGCTTGTTTGGTTTGGTTTTGCTCTGTGTGTGGTGATGGTGGTGGTACAGATGGGTATGAATGGTTAGGTATGTGGTGGTACAGATGCTTAGATATGCAGTGAAGAGGGAACCTGAAGTTAGGCTTGGAATTTAAAATGGAAAAAAAAATTCCAAAGATGCACATCAATACCTCAAGAGAAAAAATTACCTACCAAAATATTAACAACATGGCTAGAATGGTATAGGGGTTCAAAGAAACTGCAGTGCTTTTCATTGTCAAACCCCAGTTTCTGAGATGCAAGGTAATCTTAGTTTTTTTACATCTTTCTAGAGCCCTCTGCTTTTTCCTAATTCCTAATGTCTTGTTCCTATATTGCTAGAAATATACTTAGGGTTTTTAGGAAATACATGGCTTTCTTAGAATGGGGAGATTCTTTCCCTAACTCCACTAACGGTTTCTCATGTGTCATAACTCCGGTCAAGTGTTTTATGGTTCACTGAAGAATACAGGCAATTAAATCTTCTGTTTTTTTCATTTCTGACGAAAAGAAAGTTTATCTGAAAGTTATCTGAAAAGATACTTGTGCTTGGCAGTTAGAAATTCCAACCCTCACTTGTTTTAAATTTGAGGTCAGAATGAAGGAGATAGTGTAAGACTCTAACACTTGTAGGAGACCTTGAGCACACATCTTGAATAATAGGCAGAGTTGAGTTTGCATGAGCCCTGCAGGAAAAAGGTCCTTGATCAGTCATGCTGCTGCATTCAACATGAGTTGCAATCTGTAAGTGGTTTTCAAGGGTAACTCCAAATAAAGCACGTTACGGTAATACAGCCTGGAGGCAAAGATCAAAGCTGAGAGATGGGAGGATATAAATACACTTCCTTTACAAATGGCCAGATGATTCTTGAGCTGTCTGCTTAAATACTTCCCATAATGAAGTAATAGAAAGTAGTGCAGCAGTGACAACAGCAGAAAACAGAACAGGTGCTTTCAGCTTATTTCTGCCATTTATCCTGAGCTTAGTGCCTCCAGATTCTGGTACTGAACTTTCATATTTCTTGAGCAGAAATCCTTAATTTAGGAAGTATAATTGCCTATTGCTTAGGCAAAATTGCCCATCAGCCTATAGTCCTTGGAGTCCATCTGGGAAAAGAAGTTCAAGTATACTTAATTCTGTGGAATACTGAATCACTAAATACTTTTTTTTTTTTAATAAATCCAGTTAAAATCCTCCATGAAGAGGTATCAAAAACCTTTTATGTCTAAATTTTCTGTTGAGAACAAATAATTTTCATATGCATATCCATTTTATTTTTATCTTCTGGATGTTGGTGTTGTTAACTTTATGTGATATATACTCTTTCTCAGATTTCTGCTATCTTTATATTAATTTTCTGTTGCTATGCTAGATGTGCTGAAAAATTGAAAACTTTTATAATATTTATACACAGAATCACCAAAAAATTAGAGAATTTCATAGGGGTTAAGAATAACATTTCCCTTAAATTAAGTACAAAATGTACCTTAGCTGTGGTTCATCAGCTACATAGTTCAGAAGGCCAAGTCTAGGCTTCCAGTTGGGCTTCGTTCTATCTAAGCGCTCAAAATAATTTAAAGCCTTTTGAAGAAAACCTGAAAGTGAAAACTCAGGTTTCCAAGTTCTTTGAAGTATCTTTAATACCATTCTTGAAAGCATTTCAGGCCTTTCTCTTATTACATGGTAGAATTTCACTTGTTTCCAAGTGTTAAGTCACATTTCTGAAGCAAGTTCAATTCTGTCAGTCAGAGAAGATACACTAACAAAACAAATAAATGGAAATCTCAATAGATGTCATTTTTTTTACATTTGTACATGTAAACTCAAAAATTATGAAAAATTGCTCATTTAAGGTTTATTCTTTACTTTCTGCTTTACCTTGAAGCCCCAGAGTCTTCAGCAAATGTGACTTCTCTAAGTATTACTAGAATTTTGCTTATTTTGACAAATAATACCAATATAATTTTCGGTCATTTTTGAAGTAGACTGACTTTGCTTTTTGTTCCATTCTCCATGATTTTCCTTCCACAGCCTATCAATAACAGTAGCCATTGAATTTCAAAATGTGTTACAAAGCTGTCTTAGAGGCTGGATGGACATGCAATAAAAATACACAGAATAAATTTGATTAATATGTGTTCATATTTTCCAACTGTCTCAACTTTTTTTCATCAATATCTGCTTTTTATGCCTCGCTTACTAACCATGAGCTGGAACACCTTTTCACCAAAAAAAAAAAATCCTTTCCTGAAAGACACAGTTTGAAATGGAATTCGTCTCCTCATTCACTTTTAGATATGTCTGTTAAGTGTCTTGCTCTAATGTTTTAATAAAACAGCTTTATAATACATCATGCATGCTTCTCTTGTTCCTTCTGACATGATGCTTTTTTACTCTATTTGCTGGCTTGTTTTTTCCTTTTGTTTAATAAATCCTAACCAATTATAATCTGTTGCTACCTTGTTTTCCTTTTTCTTGTTAGACAAGCAGTTTTTATAATTTTATTTCAGCATTTCCTCTTTAAACCATATCACTCACTCTTTCTTTTTTTCTTTCTTAGACCAGAAGAAATAAAATTCATGTTATTCTTTCAGAAAATCATTTTTTCATCATAATCATTGCCTCATTCATCCATCATCATCTCAAAATTTAATGCTCAAAAGGTTTCCGTAACTTTCCACTCAGATATCTTATGTTGTGGGAAGTGTACTGCTGGAGACTTTTTACAAAGCCATATATATTTCTTTCAAGTCCATTTTCTATTCTAATGTCATTTTTTTGTTCTTCCAATTCAAATCTTCCTTATTCAGATATGTATATTTTTACATAGTGCTGTTTGTTTGGGTTTTGGTTTGGCTTGGTTTGTTTTTTTTTTAAGAAAAGGCTTTTGAAAAGTTAGTGTTAAATTGGAATCAGTTGACTCAAAGCTATAAAATTTTTCTTCTAGGTTCTATACAAGAAGGAAAGACTCCCTGAAAATATGACTGTTATTCCTAAAAGGGATTCAGGAAACTCAGTCCACAGAGTCTATCCAGAGTCCATGCTTCTACATGGGTAGAAAAATGGGCAAGGTACGTCCAAATAAGATTTATCTATAGAACATCACTTTCTGCCTGCTGGGAGAAAATAAGTGGGACATTTTTCTGTAAGAATAAGCAGATTCTCACTGCACTGGTCTTTACAGAGTGAGGGGAAATAGAAAGTTCCTAGTTGCAATCAGCTTGATATAATAGATACATAATGTATCCACAGAGGCATAGAGCAACCTTGCTTGTTCCCAGGACTTTCTATTTACTATACTCGCTCCTATAAATTGTTAGGCACACTAACACTTTCTGAGGCAGATCTACTGCTTACTCAGTACTTATTTTGAATGATGCTTGTACATGGTGCGGGGGACCAGATGTGTCCTTTTCAAGTGTTAATGAGGAATTGCCATGGATGTATTTCATAAAGGCAGCCTCAGTCCCTTAAAAAAATTATTTGTCATCCTGGCAGTAACTGGTGAGACAAGTATGCACACAGGGCATTTATTTTTTTCTCAATAGTGTAAGCTGAGGTCAGAGGTTCAGACTTTACTTTACACTGTCTTTGTTAGCTTAACACAGAACAATGCAGAGACTTAAGGGGGAGAAATGCTCATTTTTGTCACTTGCAGCAGTATCAGTGGTGGCCAAAGAGTGATAGAAGCCAGAACACTTGATAATTTGCCTGCAGTGATGCTTGTACTCCTTGAGAGTTGTTTGAATTAAACACTGCCAACCAGGGAAAAATCAATAAAGTTGTTTAAATGGTTTCACAGGGGCCTTTGTGATGATTGAATATTACTCTTCTTACAAGACCAATAGCTCCTTGCTTTTTTTTTCAGTGCATAACCAGTAACTAAAGTTATTCAGTATAAGAGTTCAAATGAAAGCTGAGCATCTTCTCTTCTTACTGTCTTCTTCTACTGACAAATAGTTTTCATTTCCTTTTTTTAAAAAACTAAAGTAGAACAAATCAATAAACCTCCCAGAAGCAGCAACATTAACATTCCAAATCATCCCTATTTCCAGCTAGATCTGCAGAAATGGGCAAGACCAACACTGATTTACACCATCTGAGGATCTACTCCAACACTTCTTTGGGTTAGATGATGTTCAATCAATTTGCCCATAGAATGATGCACTCTACAGAAAGAACTGCAAACAATACAGATTTCCAGTGTTTGAAATAGCATAAGGTTTTATTTCTATAAATATTTTTGACTCTTTTGAATGATAAATAATAGTTTAGAAAATTAATACATAAGAATTTAGCATCCAAAGCTGCTTTTTAAGGGATATGGCAAAAAATTGGGTAATTTACCTGTTACCTTAGAGAAAGCAATAAATCTGAGAAAACCTGCATCAGGCCCATGTAGAGAATCTATTCATTCAGCTAAAGATGCATGATGTGGTCGGTAAAAAATTTAAAAGATGCTTGTTTGCACTGAAATAAACCTCAGTCTTCCTCCAGCCCTCTGTCACTAAGCTAGTACTGGTTTCTGACATTACTTGCATGGACTGACAATGGCCTTGTAGCAGTCAAACTGGTGGCAGTTTTCTACATTATTTGTGTACATCATCATAAAAGACAAAGGAAAAATATGAATCACCAGCATATCAGTGAATATAGTCCCTCCTCTCTTTGGAAAGGTGTGCTGTCAAATATGAGTTTCCTTCCACACCTGATGAAATGCTTTAATTCTCCTATGCATCTTTCTCTGAAGTAAATGTTGTTATTTTCCTGCTAGTAGTCACACATGGAGCAGAAAAAGAGTGGATGAAATGGAGTCAAGGGAGACAGGATTCCTGGCTTTTTATCTCTGCTTTTCCACTATTCAACCTTTAGCATACCCCTTGATTTCCTTGCTAAAATCATGACAGCTACAACAACAGTTAACTACAGAAATGCTTTGAGATTTAATTAACTGTTACTACATTTCAAAACCTTCATTAAAAATTCTCTGACGTGAATGAATTACACATTGTGGAACAGTAATGAAGGAAAATATTCCAACACAGGATACAGCAAGCAAACATCCAACAAAAACAAATAATCCCCCCCCCAAATGCTTTTACAGTGTTTTTTCAGTTCTGGGATATGACACCTTACAACAATTTCTACAGTGTTCCCACCTCCATAATGTACTCTTTTAGATTAACTGATACACGTTTTTACAGGACAACATAAATAAATAGGATACTATATATTTATATGCAAACATCTTCACAAGAATCTCTCATCTTCTTCCAGTTGTGAAACTTAAATTACATCTTTTATAGACAAATAACCACTGAGACAGATTATGCTCCCCGTCCCATCTTCTGGCATAGGAAAACCCAATGAATTCAATAGCAGCAACCTTGATTAAACAAATGCACCATTCGAACCTAACATATACCCCAAAACCCCTTATTATGCTTCCAGGGGAAGGAAGATTTGGGATTTATTTCTTTTCCTTTCTGAGTCTAAATTTTTACGAATTAAAAAAAAAAAAAAAGAAAAAGGAAACAAACAGAAACCCAAAAAACCCCCCAAAAAGCAAACAAACAAAAAAACCCAGAAAACCCAAACAAACAAATAAAAAACAAAAACAAAAACAAACAAAAAAAAAGCAAACAAAAAACCAAAACAAACAACAACAACAAAAAAAACCACAACAAAACAAACCCAACCAAAAACCACCCCCTAAACAAACAAACAAACCCACCACAATCAAAAACCAGGAGTAAAAGTTGAGTTTGCATAAAGGGGGTCACAATATTCAAATAAGAAATAGAGCATAAATTGTCTTCTCAAGTTTCCAGTCTATCATCATGGCATGAGAAGGTATACATCTGCATCACTTAATTTCTTATGAGTTTGTATCTTTTTTTTTCCAGATTCCATCAACAAGTAGAAAGTACAGATGAGACAGAAACACCAAATAATTGAAGGAAAAAAATACCAATTTGTCTTTTAGGTATCAATAAAGTTCTACTATTGGGGGGAAATTACAGATAGTCCAGATCCAAACTAATCTATCCGTCTTTCTTTAAGTATTTGGTATACACTTGTCATAGGCCCTCTGCTGGAAAACGGATAGGCCAGTTATCTTGTTTTGTCTACTGCACCACTTGGTCCTTCAGCTGCGCTGTAGTGGTGAGATTCTCAGTTCAACTTGGTGTCTGTCTTCTTGGAGTCAACCAAACCTGTTAGTAGTCATGGACATGGCCTAAACCAGCAATTAAAAAAAAAAAAAAAATACAACCAACTTCATAATCTAGAAATTATTAGCTTTTTAAGAGGTAATAATTCTCCATCTAATGAAAATCTTAATTAAAAATGTTTATGGTAGTTGATTTTTTTTTATAATTCTGGGGTTGATAAAAAATTCTAATATCTGGATTGTCTTATATGTGACATTTGCTTTCATAAGCCATGCAGTTATCTGAAGCTAATTCTGTTGAGAAACTAATCAGGGAAGGTGTTACACAAATGCAAAACATATGATTAAAGAGAGGGAAGGCAAAGCTTATGCAAAGAACTGAATATTATAATGAAATTGCCACTGAATGGAGATGTGAGGACTTCAAACTCAGTTTAATTAGGCCACTGAGTGGAATCCCCTAAGACTGACAGGAATTGAACAGCTAATAATCAGTTTGTTCTTTACTGATTACCAGCTAATCATGTCCCAAACACAACCCCTTTCCCCTTTCTCATTATGAATACATTTGCAAGCCTTTTTTCTAATCTCTGCACTTTTATGGGCACACAAGTCCTAATCAGATAACTTCAAGAGCTTCAACTAGTGTCTTTAAAAGCCCACCTATTGTTTGTGGAGCAAATATTTGCATCCTTCAGCATCACGTTGGTAAACACTGGCTGTGCTTGTAGGAAGTGATGAGAAACCCAATTATGCAAAAGCAGCATATTTTGTTACCTGATTTTCCAAAGTTGATTTCCATTTTCCAGTGGCTGAGTGTGCCTCTGCTGAGTACTGTAATTCTATATACAAAGAAAAACCACTTGCATTCAGAATTTCTTGCATACCGTGGCATTGACACCTGAGACCTATTCCTGTGAAGCTCCTTTTCTATAGAAAGGAAGAATAAACTTACTTTTTATGTGTCAGCTTTCATATGAACTGTAAGCTCAGATTTTGTTCTATACTCTTTTTAAGTAATTTGAAAGAGGGCTATTGACTTCCTTGGACCTTACATCTGACCTGTCATGTTATAGACAACAAAGTGATATGGTTTAAGTGTTAGCTGACAAGAGAAGTAGAAAGCAACTAAACCAGTAGAAAAGCATCAATCAACTGCAACGGCGTGAAAAGGTTACCTGGAATATTTTTAGATGAGGTTTGTCATAAAAAGCGTTAAAGTCTCAATTGTTTTTTGAAAAACAGTTAGCTGTTGGGTGCCTAAATTCTATACATATCGCAGTTTTCATCAATAGAATTACCTAAATTCCCTAAAAAGTTTATTTACTTATCTAAATACTAAGGACTTCTGTTGCCTTATCACACCTGAGCATTTCAGCACCAAGGCCATGAATATGTCTCATCAGGATCCTCAGAACCTGTTAGCACCAACCCCACAACTGGAATAATCTCTGTAGAAAACACAGAGGGCAGAAATGCTTTTATGCAAGATCCCAGTGAAACAAGACAGAGGTGCCTGTGCACTTCCATCTTTTCTATAGTTTAGAGATTAGAGGACCTTTGTAAAGTGTCCTCAGCATGAGAGGACTCAAGCTTGCCTCTTTTCCCCACAAGGCACCACACTTTTTCAAGTAGTCACACATTTTCACTCTCCTGTTTTAGCTTTGAAATTTTTTTTAAAAAAAGATTCAGTATTTTTGTTTGGTCCAGAAAAAAAGGAGCAATGGGAAATATAATTACTTCCCACTCAATAAATCAGGACACCTGTGGAGGAGACCTGTGTTCTGATCTCATTCCATGGACTGTTTCTGTGTCTCACATGATGAACACTTAATGCTATGTATGTGTAATTACATGCAGATGAGAGAGAAAATACCTCAATAAGCTCTACACTTCTTTAGGACACCAGCAGACAGTCTCTAGTGATAAAATAACCAGTAGAGTCAATTAAACAATTCCCAGTGATCTTATGGATATGGAAAAGAGCAAATAGCAGGGCAGTGGGTCACAGTGACGTGACAAGTGAAGCCATCACGTATCTTGTTAATGCTACAAGCACGTCCAAATTCTTTCAACATTAGTTTTGATTTTCCTTGTCCATTTTTAACATTTCTTTGTCTGTTCTTGCCATTAATTACTACTGCGACAGTACATATATAACATCTGGTAGCTGGCAAGAGTGTGCTGGAAATAAATTTCAACTTACTCAATCAAATAGTATGCTGTTGCTCGTTTGGAGTTTTTTAATTATTCACAAGAAAAGGTTTATTTACTCTTCTTGGACTGAGTCTTATAAACAAAATCAACACAAAAGGACGGAAAAGAAAAAATCTTCAAAGAAATAGCTTTGATTTGCACAGGCATAAAATGTGGTTGCAATTAATGTTTTTGTTATTAATTTTAAATTTCAAAAAATATCCTAATATATTTAGATTTCCTTCCCAATTTTTTAATGAAAAAAACCACCTTCTTGAAGAATTCTCTCACTTCCTTTAGGGAAAAACAACTCTATTTTGAAAAATGAACAATAAATAAAATATAAAGAGATGAATGCATAATAATAATCTAAAGATAAAACTTTACTGAAATAATTGTTTCCCCTGGCCTAGTTCTTTACATAAATAAATAAATAATTATAGGGAAAGAAGGAAGCAGTAAAGTGACTGCATTAAGAAGTTGATTGATGTGTTGCTCCTGTGCGATGTTCGGCAAGCTTTTCTCTGGAGAGACTTTATTGGTTTGCTGGTACTAAATTTTCCAAACATATATATATCTTCTGATGCATGGCAAGTTTGTCACTGTTGAGAAACTACGTCAGCCAAGTTAGAAAAGTTAAGAGCCTGTAAAACTTAAGTCATCCAGAACTGCCACTAATGGAAAAAAATATAGAGAGATATTAAAGAAATTCAAAGTTATATGAAGGTTGAGGTTTTAGATGGATGAGGGTAAAAGGTGGGTAGCACAGGCATAGCATTAGCAGATTGCTTAAAATACATAGAAAAGAATAATTTAAAATAGAATAGTATGGCAGATCACCTTCTAAAAATTTTCTTTTTAAAAGGAAAAAAGAAATGTTGAACCTGAACCCTATAAAAATCTCCAAATAGTGTCATTTGGGCTCTTTGCATATAAAGTTCAGCAGCACAAGGAACCTTAAACTGGCAGTTGAAAACAATATAAAAAAAACTGGATTAATAACATTAAACTAATTTGAGAAATAATAAATTAGTCAATTAATTAATTTATTAAATCCCTGTCTGACTTGGGTTTGTTCAGCCTGCAGAAGAGAAGGCTTTAGAGTGACCTAATTGCAGCCTTCTAGTACCTGGAGGGAACCTACAAGAAAGATGGAGAGAGACTGTTTACAAGAGCATGGAGTGGCTGGAGAAGGGGTAAGGGTTTCGAACTCTAAAAAAGAAGGTTTAGATATTAGGAGGAAATTCTTTATTGTGAAGGTGGTGGGGCACTGGAACAGGTTGCCCAGAGAAGCTGGGGATGCCCAATCTCTAGAAGTGTTCAAGGATGGGTCTTTGAGCAACCTTGTCTAGTGGAAGGTGTTCCTGCCCATTACAAGGAGGTTGGAACTACATGATCTTTAAGGTCCCTTTCAACCCAGACTGTTCTACAATTCTATGAAAATCAGAATAATGAAAAAGATAGGTTTGGCTTTTTCTACAGCCTTAAACCTACACAATTTAATTCTACAATTATGGGTTTGTTTGTTTGTTTGTTTGTTTGTTTTGGTGGTTTTTTTTTTTTAGAAAACCTTGATTGTCTTCCTTAGCACAGTTTAACAGCAGCAGTTTTCCTCAAGATTTTTTTACTTGGCACATTCTGTTCTTATGATTTTGTCAATTTATTTCATTTTTGGCATCAAAATTTTTGTCATTGGTCACTGAAGAAAAATTCTGGTGTTTTCTTATTTCAAAGGGGTTTTCTCTGTTTTATACCACTATAAGTGAAGCAGAAACAGTTCTGTGTCTTTAATACATCAAATTTAGAGGAAGTTACTGGACTAAGTTTATTTCTGTGTACACCATTTCTTTATTTTCAGAAAGGAGTAATGCTGGGAAATATCAGCTTTCTCTCCTGAAAAATCGTATTTTTATATGCAATGCTTGAACATGGTCTCTGAATAAGATTTTCAATTGTGTAAATGACCATTAATAAAATTGGATATCTGCTGGAATATGTTGTATAACAACAGACTGTTCTATCATCTAATAATGAAGGAAACAAAATATTATTGAACCTGTGCAACTAACAATGCAATCTAGATTTAAATCTTCCAGAATTCACTCATGCTTTACCTATAAATATTCATAGGCAACATAGGCCTGTCTAAGAAGGTTGATAAATTCAAGGGGTTTTGTACATCAAATACTTTTTCACCATATCTTTGTATTCCTTATAAATTTCCTCATCAAGTATGTCCAGGACAACCTATTTCTGAATCAGAGTACAGTGCTAGTAGTTGGGACTTGCTATTCAATAATCCATTCACCCTTGAGATCACTGCCCTTCCTAAAGCAGGTGAAACACATAGGGTGGAAAAAAAGGCACAGCCATGGGACAGCACGTTTGTAAAAACAGGCTGTAATCAGCCAGACAACTGTATAATATACTTTAAAATTATATTTAAGCATGTGTTCTGCTGTTATGGGAATATTATATGATACTAATTTACCACTAATCAGGCACTATTATCCACCAAGAGCAGCCTCTGCCAGTGAATTGTTACACTGGTAAAAAGCTGACAGATTACTTTCCACTACAGCATGCAGAAATAAGAGATCTTTACAAATGACATGCCACAGCCATGAAAGCCAATGACACAGGGAGCACTTACAGCTGATAAGAAGCATTTACTTTCTGCCACTTCAAAAGTGAATTCTCCCTGGGATGCCTTTAATCCTACCTGGCACCTTAAACCCAGTGCTCTGCACTGCAGCAAGAAGAGATGAAAGCAAAAGGGCACAGGCAACAGAGAGACAAGCAGATTTAACAAGACAGGCAATACATGCAACTGATCATTTGTTGACGTGAAGTATAGCAAGAAACAATGGAATAATGAGGAAGTAACAACAACAACGATAATTATTATAATTCTAATGGTTTTTAAACAAATCTATTTGGGGGACTGTTGCTTTAATCAGTCAGAGAGACTGCCCACAGAGCTGGGAAAGTGTTCTTGTATTAGGATGAAAATTAAATGATTAAAAAATTAAATGCAAAGCTGTTCTCTTTTGCAGTGAAAAGACAGTGTGTCCACTAGATAATAAGCAGATCATCAAAGCAAGCAGGGAATTGGACCTCTCAGATAGAGGAAATATTTTGCTGTAGAAAATGGTCCAAACTTGTTTTCTTTCCAGTCTTTTCCCTTCTGCTAGCACCGCTTGACTGTGAGATATCACAACATGGTCATAATACAAACACTTCCAGTTTTGGCTAAGACACAGAACCACAAAATACAAACCCCATCAAACTAAATAGTAAACCAAAAAGTGAACTGATGTTTAAGATTAATATTTCATATTACCAAAAGGCAAGATTAATTCTTAATAAATATGTATATATATGAAGATATATATTTCAACTTTCTGATCTGAAGGTGTGCACCCAGGCTTGGTTAGGAGACATCTTTGCCTTATAAGTCTTGAAAATGTCGTAGCTTTGTGCTTTTCAAGGATAAGGAGTAAAAATATTTTCCATACTATACTAGATCTCAAAGTTTCCTAAAAGTTTATCACCCTTAGCAATGTTGTATTGCAGATGTTATTTGTGTATGTAAAACAAGACTTCCAGCTCTTCATTATTGTGGATGCACACAACCCAAGGACACAGCTTATGACATGAAGCAGAATGTAAGCAAGGTCATTAGATTGCACTGGTCCTTTTAAACACTGTGCACAATTAAAAAATGTGGATTCTTTCCCCTGTGGATCAGTCTCAGGAAGGAAACCTTATAATATTTTTAGAAAAAAAGCTAAGGACCTAGAGGGATGATGGCTTAATACTTCTAGTAGATGTTTCCTTGTCAAGAAACAGGTCAAGTCACACATGGTCTTTGCATGTACTCTTGTGGTCTTTTTAAGAAACTTATGTAACTTGAGTCTTCAGGCTTTCTATAGGCTAGCTGGTTTTAACTTCTGTGTCTCATTTTTTCTTACTCATCTCAAGATAATTGAGAAGGAAAACAATTATTTACATTAAATTTTTATTATTATATAATTTAAACTATATAAACAAGTAATCCTGGTTTGGTACACAACAGCGGAAGGATTATCATAGTTATAATCTTTTATGCTTACCATGACTTAGACTGGGATTTCTTTTTAGTCTCGGTGAATCCTGGGGTAATACAAATGCCAAAGTATTTTCAGGACTTTTAACTGGATAACCATAGGATATAGCTATGATAAAAATAAACAAACCAGAAAACATGCCACTTTTGGTAAGCTACGTGTGAAATCCTAATATAATATTTAATACATTCCTCACTCCAAAGTATTAGAAGAGAATTCTGAAGTATTCGCCTTTATTGGAAAAAACAAAGCTGTGACACAGATGTTCGAATCTGGCCAATCTTCCTCTGCTGAACCAATCTTTCCATAAAAAATACGTTGGAGGCAATGTTCCCAAAATGGCACACTACTGTATGGAAGAAGGTTGACAGAATCTTGATCAAAGTAAATATATGACTGAAAGTGAAAACTTGTACCCATAAACTTAAGATAAAGAGGGAAAAAAATAAATTATTACTAAATAATCCTAGTTAGCTAAAAAATTTCTTCCAAATATGAATTCTGTCCCATAATGGGGAGGAACTTTCCTGCTAAATTTTTATTTATGATACACATATAGACGTATTCATAGTATTTGTAAGCTTTTCAAATGTAAACAATCAAAAGGACAAAATGCAAAAACTTTTAAAAGCTTTTTTTTACATATCACATATAATTATATAATTGTATTTACTCAGAGGAAATTCTATTTTCTTGTGTTTCAATATCCAGTAGTTATGTATAGCTATGTGGGCTTTAAATTATGGGGTAATTATATGCTGCAGTTAAGACAAAGCTGCTAGTACTCCAAATCTAATCCTGTTTGATGTATTTCATCCATTTCTGCAACATTAAAGAACTTGCTTAAAATAGTTGCACTTCATCACTTTGAAATTTCAGGACAATGGCAACTTAGAGAAACTAGCATCACTCAAGAGTATGATCCCCTGTGTTTAAGGATATGGTGACCATTTTCAGTAGTTTCTGTTCATCGTCCTCATTATTTTGACAAGTTTTCATACTATTCGTCAAAGAACACATACTAAGTGTATACTTTGTGGCTATCAGGGGAGTTTTCAAACTCGTAAAATTGTATCATTATTCTTTAGCTGAAGTGCGTGATTAGTGTTCTATGCCGTGAATCTTACTTTTAATAGACTATCGTAGGCATTGAATGAAATTTGAAAACTTTTCATGTTGCCTAAAACACAGCATTCTTAAAGACCAATCTCCAATACCTTTAATTACCGTGGCAAGGGGGTTGGACTAGATGATCTCCAGGGGTCCCTTCCAATCCTGAGTATTCTGTGATTGTGTGATTAATTGATTTTAGTTGAACATCCTGCACTACTGCCTGGCCTGACTTAATTATATACAAAATTTTGCCTGCTGGTGCAACAATGAAGTTCAGCTTTTCCGAAATAATGGCAACAAAGTAGTTACTGTAATGTTGCTTAGTTGAGAAAGAGCACTATGAGCATTAAGAAAGGGCACCGAACAGAATTATGCTGGAGTTTAGGATGTGCAAGTCTCCTACCATCAAGTAAAAACAGTTACCTTTTTTAACTAAAAAAAAGGACTCTGAAAGGCTTTTCTGGGGTAGCTATGCTATTAAGAATTTTGGCACTTCATCAATGGCCTGATGAAGGATACCTCCCACAATACTGTCACCTGTCACATCAGGAGAGAAGTGACTGGTTGCTCTTGGATGGACAGCAGATGCCCACAAAGCCTCACTATCCCTTCCCAACTTCACGAGGCAATGGGAAAAATATAATGAAAGGCTCAGGAGTCAATATAAGAATGGAGTGCAGCCCCTCAGGAACAGAGTTCTCTAGCATGAGTCCACCATGGGGTCACAAGTCTGACCAGAAAAACTGCTCCAGCATGGAGTCTCTCTCTCCACGGGTCCACAGATCCTGCCAGAAACCAGCTCCAATCACAAGGTCACAGTCTCCTTCAGAACACAACCATCTGCTCTAGTGTGAGGTTCTCCACGGTCTGCAGGTATGTATCTGCTCTACCATGGAACTCCATGGGCAGAAGGGGAGCACCATGGTCTTCACCAGGGGCTGCAGGAAAATCACTGATCGGGAGCCAGCAACACCTCTTCCCACTCCCTTCTTAATTGACCTTGGTATCTTCAGAGTTGTTCATCTGACATCTTCTCATTCCTCTCTCCAAGTTGCTGAGGCACAGCAGTTTTTTCCTCTTCTAAAATGTGTTATTCCAGATGGAATTCCAGTGTCACTGAGGGGTTCAGCCTTGTCCAGCAGCAGGTCTGACTTGAAACTGCTTATATTGTGCACAGCATCCGGCGTCTTCTCACAGAAATCGCCCCTGTAGCTCCTCCACTACCAGAACCTTTCCACACAAACCTCATACACTGGTGCTGCATCTTCTGAGCCAGACTAGGTTCTTTAGGGTCTGCCTAGCCATAAAGATTCAGCACCTTCCTTCCCTGACCAGAGGAGTTTCCAAAAGCAGGAATGGATGATTTCAAAACCACCTGATGGTGTGAAGACCTCTGTGGGCAACAGGTCCTCACAGAGAATCACAAAGAGAATCTCTATCACTTGCTATCAGTAGTCACTAGCAGCCAGCCCATAGCTGGATGGCAGTGTGTCCAGCTAGTTATGCCAAGTCACTGTTCACCAGGGAATTGGCATAGCCATCTCTAGCCAAGGTTTTCTTGAACTTTTCCCTATGGCGCGATGACTAAAAGCCAAAGCAGTTTAAAAACCCATGTGACAAATCTTCCTTTCTTCCATTTTCTTCCCCAGACTCTTTCCTTCCTCTCATTTCTTTCCCACTTCTGGGCTCTCTTCTCACTCATGCACAAAATTAAATCCATTCCAGACCTGTATTCCTTTCTGTCTCAGTGGAGAACACATGAGGAATACAGAGGGAAAACAGTCCTTTGAATGGGAGGAACTAGACCATTCTTTTTATTTATTTACTTCTTGGTGTGGACTCTTTATACCATGCCTTGCATATTCTAAGCGCATCTGATCACAGATATATGTACCACCTACCAGCATGATTTTCTGCTGGGTTTGTTGATCTCAGCTGTATGAGGTGATTTAGAGCTATTTAGAATCCAGTGGCATTTTAATAGGAAAACAGGTAGTACCACAAAGTTTTTCTTAGCTACCATGAGCAGGAACCTTTCTCATCTTTGTAAGTCTGTTTATGTCAACAGGTAAGTGTATTGATGAGATGTTATGGAATATCTTATTGTTAATGACTTTTTAAGGCTAGGAAAAGCATTAGCTACTAGTATACTGTTATGTCCTACTGAAAGGAAACATGCTAGTCTTTAAACAGATGTTGTTTCAACAAGCTACCAATTTATAGCAGTAGTCACTGTAAAAGTATTTGCTTATTATTTTTCTTTAGATATTGCTAGTACCCAATTCTATTCCTCATGATTCCAGGAAAACTAGAGATATGCACAAAATTATTCACTTAACTTAGCGATGATTAATTTTCTAATGTGTCATTTTCTTAAAAATTTCAACCATGGACTGACACGTGCACAGATTGGTAGGGCTCATTTCCTTTGTGGAACAGCTATAAGCCAACACTACCTTCACATAGGAAAGAATGGAGAGGATAACAAGTGGAAGCTAAAAACAACTGACAAAGGAGTCTGAAAAAAACTGTAGTTTTCCTGACAGTGCAAACCTTTCCTGAACAAAGTAGTACACCATCCTGGTTAGGAAATTGGGGATAAAAGTAACAGTGACACCTGACAGTGTGATGAACTCTCACAGTCCCTTTGGAGCAACCATTGTATGTTCTCTATTCCTTTTTAATCATTCCAGTCACCTACAGGCAATTCCCTCTACTATTGTAATAGTAAAAAGTGGAGATATTTTTAGCTGGTAAAGGTTCATTTGACATTTTGAATGCTTTCATCATATTATTTAGGATTGAAACAGTGTTGCTCACTAAATAAAAAGATTTCAAGTACAGTAGATTCAACACAAGGCGGCAAAGAGCTTTGATTATGATATTTCAACTGCATGAGATCTGACTGTAAAGGCTAAAAGAAAATTCTGTTACTCTGTGGGAGAACAATCTTCAGCACAAAGGCTTTTTACTACCTAGGACTTTACTAAGTTTTAATGCTGATTTCCCTCACTTTTCTTTTCAACATTGGAACATCTCTATTAATGTCTTTTAGACTGGGACATCATGCAGGGAATTAAAAGGGCACTACAGCCTGGAAATTGAGGTCTATTATCACAGTCTACTTAATTTTAAAGTTATGCTTACATTTATAGCACCTAATAAAAGTATGAAAAGGAAACGGCAAAGGTGTTACATTCTGAGAAGTGTTCTCCAGACTGACAATAAATATGGTTTTCCTCCTACCTAGATGAACACTTTAATGCTGCAGAAAAATACACAAACATATGCTCTCAAGTGTTGACCCTTGAACCTGATGAATCCTGAGTAACAGCTCAGTCCATTCCCTAACTGTGTGGGACGATGTAGATGGACAGCAGGTTCTCACAGATTTCAAACACACATCCAGACAGACATACAGGGGAACACTCCTGCCCCTGTGGATATCTGCCACTGATGCCAAGTAATATAAGGGATGTTTGCCTCCATCAAAAAAGTTTCTTTCAAAGATCTCCTTTCAGGCATTGTTTGGTAACTTCAATAGCGTCAGCAGATACAAGGCTCACTTCTATTTGTGTACTGAAAAATCCCTTTTGCACAGGATTCTTACTAGAAAGTAATTTGTTGCACTTATTTATTTAACTACACTTTATTTTACGTTTAATTCATTTTTGCCTTGATGACTGTACCTTGAATAAACTATATTGATATTTTTTCAGTGGCTTGTGGAGAGACCCAAACTGTCACCCCTACCCATTAAAACACTAAACCCACTGTGGGTTAATTTACCCACCTTTTTGCTCCTTTAATAGGAATTCAGCATAAATTGCTGCTAAGGAAATGTCGTTGTTCCCTCATCATCTACTTTATAGGGATGTTTATCTGGATTTGAAATCATGGAAATTTGATAAACTAAATTAAACCAATGTACAAAAATCATCATAAACACCTCAGGTACGCCCTTTTAAGTCAATCTTTCTGTTACCTAAAACTAAAGGCATAGGCAGAAGGATAAGTGATGGAAAGGCAAGGAAAACCCAGATTGAACATCACTTCCTGGTTTTTTTAGGCTGTCACAGAATCCCTTTTGAATTTTCTAGGATGAGAGAAACAGAAGAAAAACAAAAGGGAGTAGGGATTTCTAAACACATGAATTATATTCATGATAATATACTGTTTTCATCTCTCACAGCATATAACCTACAGTTTAACCTCTCATCTGAGCTGATGGAGTACAAAGCATCACTTTTCAGAAAGTTTTCAGTAGAAGTTCCAGTCAGGTACTGTAATTCATCCCGAACACAAATATTTCGAGTGCTGAAGTTAACAAGATTGTAATGGAGGATGAAAAGCCAGTCTAGAGCACTGATATTTTTCATTATATCCTGCAAAACTGAAATTCTTGGCTCATCATTTGGGATGATAATCTTCGTTGGAAAGGTAGTGTAACCCAAACTGGTTTTATTAACTTGTAGATGGTCGTATATACTTAAACTACAGATCAACAGGCTTAACTTTAGGAGGTTTCAATATTCTTTGGACATTTGAAATTCAAACTGGTGATAATCTGATCTCTAATTTTACATGTACTCCTTCTTGCTGAAAATGTATAAAATTATTGTAGGAGCTTATAGCAGAACCATTTGGAATGACTGTTTCTCTTTTAAAAGATATATGCTACACTGTGTACAATAAGATGGCAGTAATATGCCTTAAAACCCAGGTGATCCTGTATATTACATTCACACAGAAGATCCTGTTGCAGTTAAGATTATATGTGTGCATGTGGAATCTAGTCAACCTTATGGTAACAAAGGTCAACGTTGTAAAAAGAGCTATTAGAGCAAAATGCACAACCTGCAGTATTAATATTCTTTCTAGACTGACTCCAGTTATGTTGGGAAGGAAATGTCTTTGCCATAATTTTGACACTACTCCTATAGTGGGTTTTTTTTACTAATAAATAGATTTTTGTGTATCACAGTGTCCATGTTCTTGTACTTTCAGGGCAGGTCATCACATCTTAGCAGTTCACCTGGCTATGTTATGGAAATTCTGGATCCTACATCATTACAAATCAACATACAGAAGCTTCAGCTTTCTGCTTAAATAATCTGAGTAAGTTAAATGAAGAAGGAGCAAATAATTTGTAGAAGCAAATTCAACACAGAAGCAGTGGTACACAAGGGAAGGTACCTAAGCATTTAAATTTTATCCTGACTTGCCCAAATTTTTTAAGGTCCCAGAAACATGGAAGTAAGCAGACCATTAACACTTTACATTTACACATTACTGTTAAAGACTGTGCATAGGACAGTTCTCCACCCAGACACAACATAATCATTAATCTCCTAAATGATTAGTAATTCTTCCACATTCTTACACATGTGCAGAAAACTTGCAAATATGAACTGCCTATGCTCAGGGAAAGGGATCCAAGGCAGGAGCATAATGCTTTTATCCTACTCTAAGTATTGATCTAAATGCATATTTCTGAGATAATTTGAGCCAGTACTCAGTAATATCATTGTAATAAGTGTATTACAGTTTCCCTATGTAGTTACTTTGATTTTGGCCAACTTAACATACTGAAAGAAATCCATACTATTTTCTGCTCTTTGCTCAACATTAGTTGTAAGAAACTGCAGTCAGAACTTTAATACTTAAAGTATGCTCTGAAATACTTAGCAATAATGTTAGTACTTTGACCTTTACAATATCCTACATCTTCATTGGCCACCCACTTCATCCCCTTCCCCATAGGTTAGAGAGGCAGTAAAATAATGGGATACATGGAACAGATAGGCACAATGGCCAATCAAACCAAGGAATATTAAAAAGGTCAAAATACTCAAGTCTACTACCATGATTTATAAAACATATGAAGAATTGTAATTTTAGTACCTAATTCTATTGAGAATAATCTTAGTGAGAATTGAAAATGGCACAATGAATAGATTTTGGTGACAGTAATTTCATTTTGAGTGAAAGATAGCAGTCTGTATTCGTCACTAAAACTAGGTTCATTACCTTTATGATTTCACTCTTCAAAGGTACCCTTGGGTCTAGAACCTATTCTTCTTTTTCCTCACAAGTCAATTTAAATATTATAGCTACCTATACAATACTGTCACTCTGGGAAATACTTTGGAATCTATTTCTTGCTGTGGGAGTAAGGCTACATCTAAGCTCACACTTTTTTTATATTTTTGCATATGTGTGTTTTTATTTCTCTCTCTCTATATATGGGTATATGTATACACACCCTCACACATCTTTTCTGAGCATTATGAAAACATACAAAACAAAGCTCTATGATTAACTGCTGAAATAATATCTTCTGGAATTTGTGTACAGATCACAGCTCTGCAGAATGTGAACCAGATGACTGTTTTTTGTCCAATGAGAAGTAGATATTTTACATACTGCATATTGCAGGTTGGTTGAGCCAGTTTTGCTGACTGTACATACAATTCGTTGATTCTTGCTTCCCCTAGGTTTGTTACTTCTAGGTTTGTTGCTTCTAGGTTCTTACTCTGAAAGCTTCCTTTGAGTTTGTTTTCCATATACAGTACATGAAGGGTTAACAGAGTCAATAAAAAATACACATTACCATACACCTCCATATCTCAAACAAATAAATTATATGTTGTACTTGCAACAAGCTGGAAGAGAACCAATTGATTGAAGACTGGTTTGATAGTTCTCTTGTTCTGCCTCAGGGCCACCATGAGTAACATCCTTGATACCACGTGAGGTCACCACCTGCCTGGGGCAGTGCCAGCATAGACAGTCATCCCCTCGGCCCACAGATGCCAGCCACATGGATGGCACACCGATGGCGCATGCTGGGGCACACCTGGCACGTGGCACTCGCGTGGCCATCACACGCTAATCATGTGCTCATCACACAGAAATTGCAAGGGTTTCACATGTCAGTCACGTGCTAATCACAGAATCACAGAATCACAGAATCACAGAGCCATTTATATTGGAAAAGATGTCCAAGATCATTGAGTCAACCTTTGACTGATATTCATCTGGTGAATTAGACCATGGCACTCTTTTCTTGAACACCTCCAAGGATGGGGATTCTACCAACTGCCTGGGCAGCCCATTCCAATGCTTGATAACCCTTTCCATGAAGAAATTCTCCCCGATGTCCTGGGACAATCAAGTGCCTATCACGTGCCTGACACGTGACAATCATGCATCCATCACACACTCGACAAAAGCACGTTCAGCTCATGCTCAGCACACACCCAGCTCACAACAATCGGGCACCTGGTGTGTGCACGGCACATCTGTTGCAGCTACATCCTCATCCTCCACGTGTTGGTTACGAAACAGTAATGTCTGCATCCTCTATATATGCTCTTCTATAAGCAACCCTTAAAATGGCTCAGAAAAAGTGGTAGCTCATTAAATTATGTTGATTTAATTGCTTGAGATCATGTGAACATAGTGCTACTGCTGTCTTTGAGACTATCTAGGAAGTTTAATGGTGAGAATTAGCACTTCAGTGCAGCTGTGATAATGCTGATCAATTTTGTAAAATATGAACTTCATGTGCTTGCCTAGATTCTTGCAAAGAGATCTTTGCAGGCAGATCTTAACATGTCTGATTGTTCAGATTTCCTTGTAAGAAAATGGTTTAAAAGCCAGCAAACCTAAGTCTCAAAAATGACAGCTTCAATCTAAAAATTTTCAATTTTGCAAAACTGAAAAGGTAAAGCAAATTAAACTAACAGTATGGTAAAAACAAAGTACATATTCTGATTACCTGGTTTATTTTCTACAGCATAATTTTCAAGATGCTCTGTGGTGCTACCACTGAATTAAGGAACCTCACTGTAAAATTAATCCAGTTTACTAAAGAACACTGTGTCTAGGTCCTGTTTAATATCTTGAAAGCATTAGCAGAAGCATTTTATCATGTTTATGAAGCACATAAAGTTAATAAATATTGTATTTTTAGTTACAGACTAACTATTCATTATCTTAAACATATTCCTGCAAGCGTGTTGTAGTGGATTGCCTACTGCATTCTCAAATTATTGTGGCATTCTCTTGGAAAAGTTCTTTAAATAAATGCCTTTATGTGACTCACTGAAAAAGTTTGCTGCAGAAGGTGCTACATTAGTCTTGTTCTGCAGCCCTGTTAGAGTTCATTAACTAAGATAAAGTCCTTTTGGGTTTTGACACAGATGCAGAATTTGTAAGCTGCAGATTTATAAGCTTCAAAGACATATATTTTGGAAAGCAAATTATAAGGCAATCTTTTTTTTCTAGTCAGCATACTGAACTTCCAAATATTACTTCATCACTCTATCTCTGGATCCAGTCAGAAGATGTACATTCATTTGAACCTTGCTTTCCTTCATAACTAGTTCTTCAGTTGTGGTTGAAATTATGGTATTATCTTGCTGTCTCACTGCTGACTGACCTAAGACTGCTCTTAACATCAGATATGTTGTACTTCTGAATCTCTTTAATTAGGTAAATTCTGCTGAAAGGTCTCAAAACAGTGGCGAGCTCTGTAATTTCAGCATACCGGTAGGCTGCTGCATACAGAAATACTTCAGCTCAGCACTGATACATAAGGTTTAAGATTGGTTTCAGGGAGAATCATGGAACAGTTTAGGCTGGAATGAGCTTCAGAAAGTCTCTTGTCCAGCCACCTGCTCCAGACAAAGTTGAGCATTGGCACATTTTCAAAAGAAATTCTAGGTTTGAGAAGTCAAAATCAAGGCAACTGCCTAGAGTCAGTAATATTTTTCTAATGGCAAGAACATTTAAGCAGTCTCTCAGGAAAGCTGGTCAAAAGCCAGGGAATCTAAAACCCAGCCAACACTTTTTAAATGTGCTGGCCTATTGGCTTCCCAATATCAGACCTTAGTAGATACTAAGGTTCAGCCCTGTTTAGTAACCAGAAAATATCACAGACTTAAGTGACATGATTATAGGTGGCTGGATCAGATTTTGCACTTCAGAAGGCAGCTTTAATTACACAACTTTGTTACCATAATAGTTCTTATTATGTTCCACAATAATACCTTGCATTTATACTGGCTTTAAAAACGTCTTTGCACTGTTACTCTGTTTACATTATGCATCAGAGCTCATGACAACACACAGACTGAACACTTCTGTGCAAATTTAAGTACTCCAAGCACATTGAATTCAATTTGAAGTGGTTGCATTCTTCGGTGTTATTTTTTATTTTCTTTATGATAAAACCCACTGCAATCACTCTTTGCTATTTTATTTGGTTTTGTGTCTTTCACCAGTTTAAAACAATCTTTCCTAAATCCATTGACAGAATGTTACATCCTTATGATTTATATTTGTTAAAAAATACAACTTGTATCCCTTCAGTATCACTTTTTATCACTATAAATGGCTTTATGTTTTTGTAACCATCTCCATTAGTCATGACAAACTGTGAAATTTGCCATTTTTGCCATGACCAATCCATAAAATCTGTCATCTTCCCTCTTGATGGTGTTCATGATTTACACGGAGTCTTATTTATAAGGTCACTTATTTAAATGGCTCATGAAAATTACTGTTAAGAAAGTGTCTACATTTGTAAATGGGAACTCACATGGCAACAATTTGTAACTCTTTCCTTTTTGTAAAAGGAATGTGTTTTCAATACTTGTTTATTCCATATTATTCCTATTGTCGTGTTTTTAAATGCCAAAGGTTAAAAAAAAAGTCCATTACTTCCCTTCTTCTGAGTATATTGTCTCTAGGTGATGGGAGGAAAGGGAGATGCAGAATGACTTATTGTGAGTGGTCTGCAGATGCCTCATCATGATACAGATTCACAACCTTTGTGCGAAGCAACAGGGGAGGAGTCATCAAAAATACAAAGTCCTCATTAGTGAAATTAATTTGGGAAAACTGATTTAAATTGTCCCTACACATTTGAGATATCTATGGTTGAGGGCTGCAAGCTCATAATGTAGGTCCAAATTCCCAATAAGAAATACACAGACACCACAATATTCATAAATTTGGTCTTATTTGGGAAAATGAAATATAGGAGCATGAATACTCAAGCAAAAATATTTTGTCATAGGATTCACTAAAAGTAGTTGTTGGTATAGATGAATTTCTACCATGAGAAAAGAATCCTATGTTCAGTCAGTCTTTGTTAACTTAGGAACTCTAATTTTCATCAAATAGATGCTATATTCCACAGAATGTGGAAGATTATAATTTAAAGAAACTCACAGTTATGACGGTTGACTAAAGAGACATTTCTGAGAGAATTAGGAATAACAAAAAGAGTACAAGAGTGTGTGTGAATTTTATTTTTCCATATGAATAAAGGGAGGAGAATTATACCTGTTGTGACATTTGGTGGTGAGAGGAGTTGAGGTCCCTGGTATCAGGTTTGGACCTGCTTGCTTTACTCCTTTCTTTTGCTAAATTTTGCAAAGCCCACATTTATTGAAAATCTTGTATGATTATTTTGAAGTCTTTTTATGCACATGTTTCTTAACCAAAAAGAGACTCTTAACTCTTTGCTTGGGGCAGTGCCCCCACAGAATTAACATATTAACAGAATTAACTGATTGCTGTTAATCCTGGGCTGTGTCAAAGAAGTGGTAGATACCTGCTGGGAAAATAAAGGAGGTTTGAGAGAGCCCTACCCTGAGCAGGATCATCAGGAACTATCAGTTCTTCCTAACCCTTTCTAGGTACTGGGAGTTGTCCACAGAAGGAGACTGCATCACCATGCCTGGAAGGAGAATCGCATGACCGTGCATACTCATCCCATATCCATACCAGGCTTTTGGAATCCAGAGTTGGCACAGAAGAGTGTCCAGTTGATTCAGAAGCATTTGAGATTGACTGCTGGTTAGTGCTGGCAGCTGCTGCCCAGCTCACTCTTGGGAACAGCTGGGCAAACCTTACTGTTTAACTCTTGCAGCTTCAGCTCCACCCTGTTGCTGCAGCCAGGATGGCTGTGAGCCAAGGATTGTCTGGGTGAAAGCTGGGAGCTTTCCCTTACAAAGGAGCTCTTTCCAGTGCAGTTTCAAAAGGGCTAATGTAGCCCCACAAAAATTCAGGTTTCCGGTTGTAAATTTAGTGCTGCATGAAGAGGCTTCTACTACCCTGAAATTAAGTTTATTTAATACCTAGATTTACTTTCTTCTGAAGTCATATCCATTATTTTTTAAGGACTGAAAACATATGTACATACATGCAAAAATGTGCATGCACACATATAAATAGTTTTATGCCCTAATAATTTCAGAAGTCTCTTTTGACAGGGAGCATGAAAGAGAGATAATATCCCATCAATCAGGAAACAGATATCATCTATTAGAGAAAATGGGCAAATTATACAATAATGAAGGCTCGGATTCAAACCAAGATTAAAGACAATATCGCGTTCCAACCTTAATCAGAGTGATACATATCTGTAGTTTCAGAAATATTAAGAAATACCACAGCCTTATGGAAAGTAGAGGGTAACTGCCTGAAGGGAGTGGATATTCTGTCACTGGGAGATGGTAGGTTATTCTCTACCAACAGGAAATCTTTAGGCAGAAACTAAATTGCCCCTTGTCAGGGATACTCATTTATATAAAGTGACACTGCTACTCCCACCCACAGATACTGACTTCCAGTAATCATTCATGTGTCACACGTACACCCATGCAGAGTTACACCAAGTCATGTGAGCTAATATTCACTTCCACACTCCCAGGCTGTGACCACTTACTCATGTCAAGATATGTGCCGTCCTGTTCATTAATACTAATGCCAATTCAAGCATATCGGTGTAGTCATCTTCAATCTTACTCAGTTATGTTGGCACTTTACTCAATCACTATCAGTCAGACCCACCCAGTTGCACTACAGCTGTGACAGATGCACCCTCTCAGAGCCTCAGGGTGCGTTTGACAAATAGAAATTCTGTTGCCCAGATTCGGAGACTATCTGGCTCCCATATCTTAGTGTGAGAAAAGCAGCAATGATGTCAGACATTTCATTTGAATAGCTGTTCAAGAAGAGGAACACTTACTGAAGGCCAAGTCAACACTTTCTGAACAGAACCATAAAAACATCTACATTTTATGATAAAAAGTCTAGACACAAGTGTAAATAGGTAACTAAGCAGAGAGGCTTCCAAATGAGTGATCACATCTGCAAACAGGTGCTGGTTTGTGTATTATATCTCACATATTTTACATATTCTTCAATCTTTTTGGTGGATACATGTGAGTGGTAGGCATTGTACTTTAGAAAATGTTCTCAAGGGTTGACCCTTCTCTGTGAGTCTTTGCCAAGTTCTTTGGGTGACTCTGTATAGTATTAACAGTGAACTTCAACTTCTTCTCTGAATTTTGCTTCTTGGCAAAGCAGGTAAGAGGATTATTTGAAAAAGAAGTAGGAACCATAATTTAAAATTTTATTTTGGTCTTCACTGGGAATAAAAACAAGAAAACAAACTCTTTAATTGTACATTCATTGTATAATGTAATTTTAAATAATTATTTACCTAAACTCTGACAATAATATAGTAATAAATTATAACAAAACTCTCTCTATATCCTACACATTTGGGTTATTTCACCTTTTAACAGTGGAAGTTTTTAGTCCATAGTGTTTTATTAGGAGGTAATTGCAACCTCTGCATTCTGTAAACACAATAAACAGAAAATTTTATTTCTCCAATATTTGCCCTCAGAACTCTTTGTCTTTGCCTGGGAATAGGAGAAAGCAAAGTGGAGCAACTGTGGCAAGTAAAGGACAAATGTGAATCGACGTTCACATCAGAAATGTATTTAATCATCATTCAGAAATGTATTTAAAGCCATAAAAAATATTTACTGTCATTACTATGTTTATGAAGTGAATGAGAAAAAGACATCTTTTGCGTGTATGTATGAAAAGAGACAAGAAAAACCTCTTTTTATTTACCTTTATGGCCCCATTGCACACATTGTGAATTACATAGATTTAAGCCCACAGATCTTTTCTTAAGGCAGGAAGATTATAATTTAAGTTAGAGACCAGAAAGGAAGCAAACTAATCACTACATTTTGCCAGAGAAGAGGTGCCATTAAACTTCATTGTTATAGATGAAGAGCTCAAAAAAGGGACCATGATAATATTGAAGCAAGCATTTATACTATGAAATCTTGACCTTTCATATTTCACAAGAACTGATGTTTTGAGGGGTTCAGTAAGAGAAATCTGTGAATCAATTTAAGATGAGAAAGAAAATAAACAAAAGCTTTGGCTGATTGTGCATCAGTGCCACTTAATAAAGACATATTTGCAAGTGGCAAGGACATCTCATTTCTGTCAATCACAGGAAACACAGAATCCCAGGGATACAATACTGACCTTGGTAGTCACAGAACACAGGCTTTGTATTGAGTTTGCAAGGCTTCAAGACTGAGGATTGTCAGACTTACTCTGTCTGAACTTAACCTGCCTGTGCTGCTGTTTTCACTTGGTTTGGCTACAGTGGCAATCTTTTCTAATGACCAGCAGTCTATGCATAAATTTTTTAATTTTCCCTATCCTCATATGCAACAGTAATGACTTTTTATATAAGTAGTACTAACATCTAGATATTCTGTGTAGAATGAGGCAGCTGGACTAATGCTAATTCTATGACTGGACTGTTGAGATTTCAATAATGCCAATAAAAATTATTTGCTTTACATATAAAGTGTGTTTTCTACTTACCCACAACCAGAGTTTGAGTGTACTACAGTTCAGGGCCCAAAAATTGCCAGATGTTGAAGGATTATCACCCTAAATCAACTTCTTTGCTTCAAATTACAGAGAAAAACAGAAAATCATTATGAAAATTAATTTAATGTGTTTCTATTTATTAAGGGTCAGAAAGGAAAGCAGGTAGAATAAAAACAAATGTCTTCTGGTTTTTTGGGTTTTTTTAATTTTGTTTACTTCCACTTGCAGGATCTTTGTTTAGAAAAAAAAATCATTTACTTTTTTCATAATTTTTCATAG
Organism: Dicrurus megarhynchus; assembly: GCA_013399195.1. Classification (NCBI taxonomy): domain Eukaryota; kingdom Metazoa; phylum Chordata; class Aves; order Passeriformes; family Dicruridae; genus Dicrurus; species Dicrurus megarhynchus. The sequence goes on from VXAD01000744.1 coordinate 389,075, forward strand.
TGGCATACATTCCAGGTATTTATGCAGGTTAACGAATTTTCATCTTTTAGCAATAAGGATACATAGATTAAACTACGAATATTTTTAATACCTTGTATTTCATGAAGTCAAATAGACCAGATCCAGTCTGCTTTATTTATGAGTGAGAATAAAAGGTAAATAATTTGTTTGCTTCTCATCTTTCTTTTTCTTAGCTGTCATGAATTCGTGGCACATTCTTTGAACCACAGTTGTTCATCTGTATGTTCATTATACAGAGTGACCAGATTTAACAGATTTGAGCAGACTCCTGATACAGTTCTCATGCTATAAGAAAGCTGTGATGTCTTCATAATCATACGTAGCAAGTATCAGCTACAGATCACTGAAGTAAATCTGGGGTTCCCCATCTCTACTCTGTGGAAAAATTTGTTCTTATTTGGCAGTGGGTATCCAGCTTTTATTAATCATTCAAACAATATTAAAAAAAATAATAATTAAAATTCACACTTTTCTGATAGTTTTGGTTTGGGTTTTTTTGTTTTCTTTTTTTTTTGGAAGATCAATAAACTGGGAAAAGAACATCAAAATTTTGTAAAGGACATGATTTTTACCTGGAAAGAGATATCTAATCGTGAGTTCCCAAGTAATTGTCACTTAAGTTTGTTTACTAGATTAGGTCATACCTCTTTAGGTCTGCAAGGAATAAAAAAAAGTCTTTTATCCTACACTAGCTTCACTGATAGCAACTTGTCTTCTTGGAGAAATGCAAAGGCTTTTGTGGAGATACTCCTTGTGAAAAACAAAGGAGGATAGGGAGCTGGCTAAGTACCTGTGGAAGAGGTTTTGTGTATTCTAAGAGCAATTTCTTCATCACGTGGGTAATCATGAAGGAAATATCACTTTATGCTGCCCCTTCTGACAGTGCACTGGGCACACCGAGTCCTCAAAGACACATGTTAAAACTGGGTTTCATTGTTTTCTCCTGTTTTATTGTCTTCTGCTAAGCACATTGGAAAGTAAAATTACAAGAAATTAATTCAAGTGTAATTTGTTTTACAGATGACAAAATGGAAAGAAATCATCCCATTGTACAAATGGCTCTATGTAACAGTGCATAGAAGATATCAAGGTAAGCACAATGCAGAATACTGTTGTAAAAGCTTGTTTTAAACACTATGGGGGATTCCATGAGAAGTAGTAACATTCCTACATTCCATATTCAATAAAAACTAGCAATCAAATGTGTGCAATTATTTTGATTGTTTAGTTACATTTGTACATGAAGTTTTGTGTCTACTACAAGCACTGCCTGAGTGTGGCCCACTCACTATGACAAACACAGCTCTAGGGAAATATTCACATGGAAGTGTCTTTTCTCATTTTTACTCAAAACCTTTTGCTGAATTTGGGTGAACAAAATGAGTTCACAAAACTCTTCACAGACTCTCTGATATGCTTAGCAATATATGTTTCATTTGTTTCTGGGCCCTGTAACATTGAGACCACGTGCCTTCGTTTCTTTTTTTAACTTGTTACGTCTTTTTAATCTATAAATCATGCCACTTTTTCTTCCATAACATTTTAAAATTCAGGTGTTTCTAGGAGATTTCATTAAGCCTCTAACATAACCTAAAGAATGACCTAAATATTGATACCTTACTTTATAAACCATATTCCTTTCTACAGTATTCCTGTTGTCTTGGTGCTTGTCTATCACCCAGTTATTTACAGGTAAAACCAGCTTTGGGTTCTCTCAACACAAATCAAACCTTTATCTGTGCCCTAATCTTGTTCCATCATGATTACTGATACTGCATATCCTGTGGTTTCCATGTGGTCCCCAGTGACAGATTGGAGAGCAGCAAAACTAGAATTGATGTGAAGAGCTTATCATATGCTATTCTTCCCTGAGTTCCTCCATTCTGTTCTGCATTTCCCTGTGTACCACACTGATTTCTTCATGATGTTTTCAAGGTCCTTCACAACAATGAACCTTCTTACACGTTTTGTTGTCATGATAACCATCCCTCCTCATTCTTAGAGTATAAGCCCAATTCCATAATCATAGACTGAATCTTAGGTTCATTTTTGTGGCTCTCTTAGGAAACTTAGGAAACTGTTAATTTCTGCTTCCAGGTCTCTGACTGATTGCAAAAAAAAAGAATGACCAGATTGGATAAGAAAGATTCCAGTGGAAAAAAGAACAGCTCACCTCACCCTCAGAAATTCAGCAGAAATTTCAGGATGAAAGGATGGCCAAGGGATTGAATTATGGATATTTACATAGTAGTGACAAAATTGACTGTATTTATTTAGGCTTGCAATCTTCATTGTCTTCCCTATTGAATTTTCCTTCATTTATTGTCAACCCATATAGTCTGGAATCATCAACCCAGTAGCTGGCTGCCATAACTTGTGTGATTTGATAATCAGACCCTGCTTTCTCCATTTTTCCACTGTTCAGCAGACTTCAGTGTTATGACTGAATTTAAAATAAATCTAAGTCTACAGCACTGGTCATTTTTCTTTTTAATGTTAATAGCATTAATATATAATAGCTATTCCCTGAGAAAAACAGTGTTATATTATTATTTTCCTTTCTGATGAAAGGAAATGCAAAGAAAATTTAAGGAAGTTGCATTTCAGCTGGATTGCTCATGAACACGAAACTTTCTGAGGTTAGTCTTTGTTAGAAACAGCCTGAATTAATTGTTTTCTGCAATGTATGCCAAGCAGGCAAACTAAGACAATTAAAGCCAATGTGACTTTTTCTTTAATCCTTATTTGATTGCTTGATGCAGTCTACTGATGCAGCTGTTGGCACAGTAGATTAAGTTACTCTTAACCACTGCAACCCCTATTGCTCACAGAGCCAAATCCTAGAGGCATTTTTTTTCCCTTTGCCATTTATTAGCAGCAAAAGTAATTAGAATATTTTGTAGATAAAACATGAGACTACTCAGTGGCTGAATATTCAGACCTTTCTGAAACTGCTGCAGTGACAGAGAATCCAGGTGGCATTTGCAGGTGCACAGCTGCAGTAAATTATGAAACTGGCATCTTTGGCAGATCTACTCAGTACTGATGGCAGTGGATATTGGGGGTTTTTTAATCCAGTTTGTAATCTCCCTTCCTCTTTTGTACACACAGAAACACCCATACATTCAGTTTGTCTTCACAACCTTTCATCACGTAAAGGTTATTAACTGCAGTCATTATATGAAATATTATTCTATTTTCCCTAATTCTGGTTTAACAAAGCAACACTTTACACATGCACACATACACAGACTTTAATTTAGTTTAGTTTCAAATTTTTCATTATAGGTGACTGTAAATGCCATTTTTTTTTAGTATGAAGGTTCTAAAATATTTTAAGCACTCAAACCAATGAAGCATTGTTGATAATTCTGAGTTTCAGATTGGAATCTAGTCAATATTAATGATTTCTGTCTGATATTGTCTCACTTTGCTGCAATAGATGTCATTATGGCACATAATAACAACATATAAATTGCCTTAAAAATGTAATAACAAATATTTTAGATGCAATAAAAGTAACTCACTCAAAACACACTGCATGCACAGAAAGATGAGAAACAAGGATTTTAATAGGTGTTTAAATAGAACCCTCACTCACATTTTCTGAACCTGAAAATACAACAGAGCTTTACAATAATATTTCAAAACTGGAAACTCTAAAAAATCAGATCATTCCAAAATACAGCTGTTTAGAATTAAATACAGGATGTCTAAATGGATTTTAAAAAGATGTTATTATATGCATTTTAAAAAATATGGCTGGTTAGCAGTGTCTTGATTGAGATGCTTTGACATAGGAAATGTTTCTCACTTGTAAACATGTCTCAGAAAAACAGACATTTTGGTAGATTTTCGACATGGTAAAATATGTTTGAAATACTTCATATCCAAATCTAATTTTGTATTGTGGATAAGATAATTGCTATAAAGCACTGCTTGTCTTTGAAATACAGTGCTGGGCCACTGATAGACAATTCTCCTCCTGCCTCTGCTGACACCTGCCTGCCTGACACAGTCTTCCACTGGGCACTGAACAATTCTGTCACAAAGAAGATCTTCTTGAGGTGAACTTGCTTTCTTTGGCTTACAGGTATTTCTATTTCATGCCTTATCTCCGGCAGTGCTTTTAGAAGGACCTTTCCCATGTGACAGAATAAATATGAGAAGTGACAGCATGAATTTCCTGAGTAGCTCAGCACATGTGACATCAGAGGAATTCTGTTACTCCCTTTTCTAGTTGGGACTGTCTCTAGGGCAAACAAGGAGAACAAAGACTGAATTTTCCACTGTAAGCCCACTAACCTGAAGAACTGAATCTGAGCACCAGAAATTAACAAAAAGGAACTGTGCACCCTGTGTAAAGGAGTTTTCATTATATTTTCACCCAAGACTAGGAAAGTAAAGTGAAGAAGCAAATAGGGATCCTCTGGATGATCTTACTAGGACAAAAGAGAAAGCTACAGAAACTATTGCCCATGTGGTCTTTTGGTCTCATAGAGCTCTCTCTTGCATTGTGGAGAAAAACCAACCAAATCATTGTCTCTATACAAAAAATGTTCCATATCAAAATCACTGTATTTGCAAAATGAATTTCAATTTTTTTCAGATCTCTTTTCAGTGAAACCATTTTTTTAAATTGCCTAGATACTTTAACAACCTGCCGTTAACTTCATGTGTCATGTGAAATTATGAAATCTGATAAGGACCTGCTAGGACATGAAATATTTGGGAGGATGAAAAGTAAAGAACTCAGAATATTATGAAGGAAGAAGCTGAGTTTTCTCTCAGGTATTATTCAAACAGAGCTTCCAGAGCTGCTGGGATTGGGCAGGGCATTAGTCACGTGCATGCCGCCATCCAACTGTGAATTTCCTGTCATTCCTTGCAGCAGAGTGACAAAGCAAATGCGTAACTCTGTGTGCACACATATGAAACTTGAGACAAAAGGTATGGATAAGAGAAATGGTGAATCTGATTAAACACTCTTTTGATACACTCCAGTGGCAGAATCTGCTGCTTCTGACGAGTGAACATATAGTGAAACAACAGAAGACAAATTTTTCATAATGTAATCTGTAATGCATATATCATAAGAAAAGACAAAAGAAATTACTAAGTTAAAACAACTCTCAAATTTTAGTCTTCAAGGTTTTATTTACACCTCTGTATTAATTTGTAATAAGAGCTATTTTCTTCTTAAGTTTTTTGTTGCATTTCAAGTCTGAGACAAGTAATATGATGACACTGTATTTTTCTGTGCTCTCGTTTTGCAGTGAACCATATTAGCTGAAATACCCAGGAGAAAGAGAAAACTTCAAAGCATGGCCCCAAATAATGTAGAGAATAGGTATGGTCTGAATACCAACTGAGCCTGAGCTTTAAGTTCAAACAACCTTTTAAGACACTTCCCAAGAAATAACTTTTTTAATGAATTGAGGTCATCTTGAGGGTAACAGTGATGTAAAAGTAGGTTCCAAATCTGACTAGCTCTCTTCTCCTGCACATGTCTTTTATATCCTGCACAGCAGCTTGGGCATTGGGGATGACTCAGAAGCACCCTCACTACCCTATCACCTCCCGCAGTGAATAACTTGCAAAGCTAACATCAAAACCAAAACTTTCAAGACCTCCTAATTAGGAGTTTATTGTTCAGTTTAATCAGCAAGGAAAAGAACACTTATATTAAGAAATGCTCTCCATATGTGGAGAGAAAATTGCCAGTCAGAAACAAGCAGCCAACCCTCATAAAAATATTTATTTTAAAATACCATGAGACTAGACAATAACAGTGAATTCTCATAGAGTACTTCTGCATCATTAGACTTACAGATAGAGACCAAAGCATATGTGGGTGTAAGTATGACCACACACTCTTTTCCTATCTTTACATGGGCACCAGCAATCTAGAAATCATTCAAAGAATGTCCTTTCTTCTCTTCATCCCCAGTAAACCCTTCTGAGCTGAGTGATACAAGGGGAAGCCACTGCTGTATCCAAACTAACTAGGACCACCCAACCTTGGGAGTGATTCCTCTCCCTAATGCCTAACAGGTCACCACAGCTTAACTAACATGAGGGAAATGTTTATGCACAGTTTATGTCCTTTCATAGAACCAATGCCAGGTTGGGTGGTCCTAGTCACCAGCAATGAAAGATGGTATGAATATGCAAAAGGGTACAGATTATTCATCTGGCATCTGAATGCCAATTTTCCCTCTTCAAAATCTTGCGGATCTAAGCCTTCAGTCATTTCTACAATAGGCACCGGTCCAAAATCAGGTGAATAACTTTTATAGTTTTAAATTGGATGCTTAAACTTTTCAGAAGGATCATTTTCAGAACCTGCTTAAGACTGTGTATTGCCACATATAACTCAGTTTGAACAAGCTGAATTTCTACTGTTTTAAATTTCAGATGTTCTTCATGTTCATCGTACTTCACACTCCATATTTCAAGGATTTTCTTTATTGTGACTCTTTATTAGCTGTTCTAATTCTTGTTAATAATGTGCATTTTTTTTAACAAGTTATTTTGATCTTTTCCTTGTGTAACAAGTGTCATTTACCACATGTAAGGTCATAATCTCAGACCCTATATTACTCAACAGCAAGAAAATATATTAAATATAATATCAGAACTTCTACAATATATTCAGTTGATGAAAATAACTTTTGTGAGATGTTTTTAAACCATATTGCTTTCAAGAACCTACTGGATGTTTAATTCAAAGGTGTTTGTATTTTTTTGTGGAGGTTTTCTTTAGTTGGTTGGGTTTTATTTGTTTTTTTGTGTGTTTGGGCTTTTTTCTACTTATTAACGTATTGACAGCTCACTAATTGAATTTTTCATGAACATTAACTGTTTCCATTTCCATGCTGAAGCCTTTTCTGGTGAAAATTCTGTATGGAATTTTGTAGTATGCAACAGGGTTCTGAAGCACAAGAGTAGTTTTAAGTTGTCCAGTCTAAAGCATACCGGGAATGCGCGACTCATTATACTTAAGGAACTGAAATCATTAGGTGGTAACAGCTTGTTGTCATACTAACTACCACTGTGGTCTGAATTAAAGGAGGCACCCTGCTGAGATCTTTACCAGGACTCATTCATTAACTCCTTCTCCTTGTTCTCATCTGTTTTGCAGCTGTAGCCAGGTGAGAATTAACGGGGCAGTTTACATCAGGCATATGGTAGGTTCCCCAGGACAACTCTATTTAAAGAATAAGGAGGAGGAATCAGTAACTGGGTAATAAGCACTGGACAAATATGGAATGTAAATATTTAGGGTATTTTTCTGAATGCTTTTGACTTTCAGTTGCTCCTGAAATAAAATTAAAAAAAACAGAAAAACACTGATTTCTTATAGTATAGAACCTTCCTGGCCAGTTTAATTTCCTTACATGTGTTCCCGTTGACAATCACTCTGGAAGTAACATATCTTTACTCTAAGAACACAGAATTCTTTTGAGTAAAAGGGAAGATCCTGCTCTCTGCTCCTGAAATGCAGAATTAGTTTATGTCTGTTACTGAGTTCATTGAAGGTTATTCTTCTATATATTCTTCTATATATTCTTCTATATTAAAAGAAATTAAGAAAGCATTGCAAATATTTTCTGAAGGAGTAGTATCAGAGGTAACCAGAGCCATTTACTATAGGTACTTTTCAAAGTACCCTTGCCCTCATACCCTTGCTTTCTGCAAAATGATTAGGTCTGATTTAGAGACAATTCTGAATAAAGTAGTACTGAAACAGATTCCAAAGCACAATTGCTGCCTGACTGCTTGTTGTTTGTCCAAAGAGAAGTGACTTTCTGAAGCACATATCTTGTATTTGCCTTTCCATCTCAGCATGCAGTCACAGGTGGAGAAGTAATGGGTCCTCAGATCTCCACAGCACCCCCGAGCCACACCAGCTCCTGGTCAGGTTCTCTAGGCAACCCATGGGGAAGTTCCTACAGGGAGGATCTCTGCCAGCACATAATGTGGACCCAAATAAAGGTCAAGGACAGAACTTGTGGCAAAATAATCAGTAATAGTTGCCTTCTATTTCACTATTAACCATGGAAGGGCAGATCTAAACTATTCCCTACCTGTGACTGTCCAACCAGTACTTAAGGGTACTACTACCTTATACAGACCATACAACCTTCCTGAACAGTTTTCCTCTTCTTCTTCCTGCCCTTTTTTACACTCACCATGCTTTTTAAGAGATCCACATAATTTGATATGTCTTTCATAATTTCTAGTGTTTTCACGCAAATATTTTTATGTACCAAAACATGTGTGATGTAGAACCTTTCATAACACTAGAGCATTGGATTTTTCTTGGTAATGGATTTCATCTTGTACCTGACAGTCTATGCTTGAAACTTACAAGCATAAAATTAAAATACCAAATATATTTCTAAACCAGTTCTTTGAATTAACACACTGCACAGTATCACAGAAGGCTTTATAAACATTTTCTTTCCCCCTCCCCCTTTCCAGTCACTGGACTAAGATGATGTTCATCACTCTTAACCTGCATGCCCCATACTTTCTGATTCTCTAGGCTATTTACCATACACTTACAAAAATTCAGAAGGACAGGAGGAAAATTATTTTGTAAATTGCTCTAGTTGTGTTAAGAACAAAATTCAACAACACTGTGGGTATTTTCCCTGATATGGTCAGAAAAGTTTCGCAAAGTCATTGGTAATGGGCCATGAGACAAGTATAATATTTTTATTTCCATTAATCTGATAAGATTTTGACATTATTCATTTAGGTATTCTCTCAAGATAAATACTTCTTGAAACAAAGTGGCTACTGCATTTCTCATGTTGACATTGGCCAGATCCTACCTTCTAGAAATTTTCTGATATCTTATTTCTCCAGTAATAATGTTCAACATATAAGTATTACAAATAGAATTATAAGTTCTTGGAAATGGCTTCTTTTTGGGGAAGTTATTTCTAGAAGTATTGTTTAGCTTTTCAAAAGTGCTTGCACTAAATACCAGTTTCAAAGAATTGAGCATTTACTGTGACAAAGTTTAGGGGATTTAGGTGCACACATTCTTCATTTTAATATTGTATTATAGATACATTGGACTTTGTTTGTACATTTTTGTCTCCAGAGTAAAAGAAAAAAAAAAGAAAAAGAAAATGTTATATAAGTTATTTATTAGTTAATCTGTCCACACACATTTCATCAGGAAGCCTCTTTTTCTACTACAGTCTTTTCCCTGAAATACATTTCCCTAGTATTCCCAGGTACTCTAAGGTTACATTACAACTTAACCTTTCTTCTAACATTACCCTTTCACATTCTGTTTAGGAGATCTTTAAGTAACAACACGGTCCCATAGATGAAAATCGGTCTCCTTTAAGTTAGTGAGAGGAGGAAACATGCTAATTTGGTGTGTTTGCAACTTGGTGTTCTACAGCAGCTGAAGTTTAAAGGAATGGTGTGGTTTTCCTCTCTTTGTTTCTTCTGCGATTTCTACAAAGAATGGTTTAAGTAAAACGCTTTTCTTGCCTTGCACATTGTTCATTCACATATAATGTTTCAGTGGATTAAAGCTGGTATCAGCAAGGTCATATGGGTAACCCATATTCTTCAGTTCCTGAACAAAAAATCAAAAACTTCACTTTAGATTTAATGAGGTTTAAATTTCAGTGCTATTCTTTACTGACATACTCATCTTCTTCACCCAGAACATTTGATTCAATAAAAATTCCTTTCAGTACAAAACAATTCCATAAACAATAAAAAAGTACTGAATAGATGCAACACTGCAATGATATCCTGATGGTACCCTGAGGTATTAAAGACCTCCTGAAAGAATACAAGGTTCTCTTCTTTTTGAATGGGAAAACTTTCCAATAGTGCCTAAATCACCCCTGCTACCAGTGATAGTAATTCCTGGTGAGATGCAGTATAACCCTAAAAACACATGAATGCAAACATCATACTTAGGAAAAACAAATTTTGATCCAGACCTTCAACATAAAACTCTGTATCTAATCGCCATTAACAGTCCGAATATATGTTTAAAGGTATGTGTTTTGGTAGTTTAGTAGCATAGGACATAATTTATACTGTATTTTCATTTTTTGTTTTAGAAAATACATACATCTCTTTTCCAAATAAAGACTGTTTGATTGAAAAACTAGTCTTGACTTCTCTCCTGTTTGAAAATGGCACATCCTCTTTGGCTGGCATGACATCTTTCTAATGTCATAAAACTTCAATGTTTTGAAAGTAAAGGTCATCCTAGAAATTTAATATCTGACTAGAAAAGATCTCTTCATCAGTTTTTTTCTCCTTTGATCATTTAATTGTCTGTATTCTCATAAATATGCCTCAAGAAGAACAGGATAGATGAGTCAAGCTCAATTTAGGTCTTTGGCCAATATCTGAGCAATTATAAAGGTCTCTGTTATTTATAACACCTTCTGATACTGTCATTTGCCAGGTTCTGTCTGTATCTTTTCATTTCAGATAATAAAAAAGCCACTGTGCAGTTCTGTGCATCTGCTTGAATTAGATGACTTAGTTATTTCTACCTGCATGTACATTTATTATAACTCTATTAAACCCATTGGAAGGATCACAGAATAAAGCCTGATCTAGCACAAAGTAGTTAAGAGAATTAGGCATATGTACCCTCATATTAACAGAAATCTGCTTAAACACCTCTCTGCGTTCCTCATGCTATTCTATAGATCAGCTAAATAAAAGCAGGATCTGTTATCCATTCCTATCTTCAGCCATCAAGTAAATGGGTACTCATTCCATATTGTGTTAGCTATAAAGTGGAAAATGTATTTTATATTAAAAAACATATGCATCCTGCTTTCATAATTGCTTTCAAGGAAGGAAAGAAAGCAGGAGTCTCATCAACATTTTTTATGACCTTTTAATATACAGTATGAGAGCATAATCTTCAGTTACAGTGATAAGCAGAATTTCCATCTTACTAGACTTCAGAGGAAGAGTTTTACCTTCTTTTTTGTTTTGCTACTAATATGGAAGAGTCATGGCATCAAAGATGCTTGGGTTCCACTTGAAGTATTTCATTTCTACAGCCAATGCTATAAAAACCCTCTTTTGAGAAAAATTTAGTAAGATCAATCTGTAATATTAATAGTCATCTTAAGCATTTCCCAAGCTGTAGCATCATATCAGCATTTTATCAGCCTCCAGTCCTTCCCCTTTTTTCTGGCTTCCTTACTGTTTCTGAATATTACTTTCAAATCTTGTAAACACATGTAGTAAACACCTAAATATCCCCACATCAGAACACTCCATAAGTTAGTTCACCTGGTTCAAATATCAAGCAGGTCATAGGTGTTCATATGCATTCATTTTTGCTGAATCAAAGTCATGACTCGACACAATATAGAGTAGGCACCTGTTAGGGACATGGTTTACCACTGAACACAATGGTATTATTTTAGCAGTTGAACTTGATGATTTAGATTTTTTTTTCCATCCTAAATGATCCTATGATTCCATGATTCTCACACTGCCATCTATTGCAATTTTTTCTGTAAGATATGAAAGAATAAAGTTTCTTATCATCCTGCCTGTATTTCCTTTTGAAAAGTGTATACTGTTGTCTATCAACCTCAAAGAAATCTTATATATTATATTTGTTACTATACTGAATCTATTTCTTCCCACCTAAGGAGAGTTATTGTGCCTGAAATTTTTGTAAGATTTTCCAGGTACAACATTTGTTCAAATGGAAGCATTCACTTCTTTCTACAAAAGTTATCTTGATTTTTATTCTGCTCATCAAAAGTGTGCGCAGCTAGAAGATAATGTGGAGACTTCTTAATACTGAGCTGTCCAGGGAAAAAAAAAATTCCTATCTTAATTGTGTATATTTCTTGAAATGTTTATTTATTTGACAATTCTACATATGGAAAGTGTGCAACTTCTATCCCTTTCAACCTAGTTCTTCATGTGTCACTTTGAAATTGAATGGGAATTCAAGGACAGCTGTGTGAACCTCTGAAGACAAAATTTGTTTAGAATTCCCTTGGTAGCATAATAACCACGCTAAGTTCTGAATTCCATTAGGCACTACTGTGCCTCTATGTCAGGATCTGTCTGTTTGTGGACAAAAGAGACCACTTTTTGCAGTTGTGTATTTCCCACATAAATTTGAGTACCTTAGTATTTTTTTCTCACTACTACAGGACCCCAGTTAAAACGTTAGCATCAGTGAGCCACTGTAATATACAAATCACTTAAAAATACAGGTTGCAGGGGTGCGGTGGGAAAGGGGGAGTAGGTAACATTAATCACAGTCATCTTTCTCTTGATTTGGATTTTGGGAAAATCATTGTTCCTCAGCATCCTTCCTGCCTTTTTGAGGTGAGGTTAAAGTAGTTACTCAATTAGGGACATCCAAGGACAAGAGAAAATTACTGCAAGGTTCTTTACCACTCTGTATTTTTAAAGTGTGTCTTTTATACCAAACAAGAAATTACTTCCTGAGAAAACATAGAAGACATCTCAAGACATATAACACAAAAGAGTAATCTTTGCTCTTCTTAAGATTATGTCTATAACTTTTAATAAGATTAGTTACTTTTTTCTTGGTCTGCATTTGAATTTGCGTTATTTCTTTTTTTTTTTTCCTATGGTTTTTTAGTTTGGTTGTATTGTTTGGTTTTGAATAAAACCAAATAATGCTAATTGATTAATTTGTTTTGTGTTAGTTTTATCTGAAATACTGAGGGGGGAAAAAAGCAAAACAGCAATACAATCACAAAACTGAATAAATTCCTTTTTATATGCCCTCAGAACAAACTGTCCTGCCATTGATTAATACAAAAATTAAGTTAGAAGCATCAATAATACATGCTCTGCATGGGACCAGCCTGTAATGTGTCTTAAGCAACAGCCAATCTGAGCAAGTAGCATTGATTTCATTCAGTTGCAGACACAAAAGTTTAGAACAAGACTCATAAACATTAAGTCTCATCACTAAATAAATAAGTAAAAGCAAACACAAGAGAACTCATCTCTCTTCGATGCTTCAGGAACCACAGACCAAATCAAATTTGTTTTGCTCAGGTGTGTAGTCTCTCACTTAAGTGCTGGGTCAGTCTAGGACAAGTAGTCTTGCAATTCAAAGGAATTGCATCTAAAATGGATGTAATAGGATAGTGAGGATAGTAAATGACTTGGGGTAGCAAATGACTTTTGCTAATGAGATTCCAATGGCTGACATTATGGCATCTCTGTTAGTCTGCACATTTATTTGATGAAGTGTGCAAATCGTTACACCGAACAGAATTGTTTGAAAATAAACAGATTGATTTAAGCACTATCAGGGTTAAAAAAAAATTTTAAAAAAAAAATAAAAAAAGAGAATACTTTTGAAATATTTTTGGTTTGTTTTACTATATCTAAAGCAGAATATTAAGATCCAATTGTGTATACCAGTTTTATTCCTCTTCTAGCACAACGAGTTTATGGGATACAACACAAAGCACTTGACCAACACTTACAAAAATTTAGCTGAGAATTTCGGACAGATCCAGAGCTTCCCACAGGCAGGTTCAGCAGTACATAGTCCAGCTTCTACACACTATTTTAAACTAAAATGATTAATATTCAGGGTGGGGAACCTGCTCATTCCAGAAATTCCTCCCAGACAGTTCTGGCCATAGAATTAACTAAACTGTACATGGATAATGCATCTGTAATTAGTAAAAAACTGCTCCAACAGATGAAAAATTGATCATGTCAGACAATCCTTCACACATAACTAAGACAGTTAGGAGATAGTTTGTACATACTTTAGGATGATCAATAGCAACAGATGGTGCATGTGCTGAAGTGATCAAATAGGACCATGGGCCAGCTGGGTATAAGAATTCAGCAAAAAGTGCTCCATGGAGCCTCAGTGAATCCAGCTGGAGTCACTGTCACACTGATGACACTGATTGTAACCATCAGGATAGCACTTAACCATCCTGTTCAAAAGATTCACTTCTCCAAGTGAGCTTTATCCTATGCAAGAGACACCAATGACTTCATAGTTTAGCAAATGCTCTCTGTCAATTGTAATTCAAACATTTTAATTACAATAATGAGAAAAAGTGGAGAACTAACACTCTAAGTATTCAGCAAGTAACAGTGTGTTTTATATTCTTCATACATAAGACAGAGGTTTTTTCATTTCATATGCATTCACAGCTGCTTCAGTGAGTAATTTTGAACAGTCATGTGACTGCATGCAGATATTAGACTTAACAAAGACTTAGAGGCTTTTTTTTGTGTGAAGATTTTATTTCAGGAACAGTATTTATGGTTTCTTGTTTAAACTTGGAGGCAACCAAGAAAGCAGAAATGAAGCAAAGAGACTAAATTTTTATGCTTTGCTGGTTTAGTCTCCTAAAGTAAAAAATCGCTCTTGAGTCATATAATATTCCAAGCCTTCAGTACTGTCATTTACATCATTGGTAAGTGGGAAGAAATTAATTTAACTAGAGGTATATGCCTCTAACACAAATTTAATTTTGCAGTTGTCTCTTTCAGTGGTTTCTATCATTTTGAACAGCTGTAATCAACTGACTAAGGAGACGTGAAAATACAACCATATCATAATTATGGAGAGGGACCTGCTCCTCTCTAATTTTGTAACAGCCCAGGGAACCTTAAGCTTGAAGTGTAATGTTCCTCTCAAAATAATTCAGTAGTTGCCCATGAAGAATACTGTGGGTTTGGACTCAAATTTCTAGATACTTCTCCCTCAGTGATGTCCTGCACCACACCTCACTGTCCCCTATTGATGCTCTTAAAGGAGCATTTCACTTCAGCAAGTACAGGATGTGTTGGTCAGGATGTCTCTACATGCCTAAGACTTTCTGAAAGGCTTTCTATGTAGTAGTCTTTTAATATCTTTGCTAGCTTTCACCTTGTACAAATCAAATGTATCTCTTTTGATTTTTGCCACCAATGTAATTAAATATGTTGCACAAATTGTTTGGCGCCTACTTCTGTACACACTAAGATTGTAGCATTGTAAAATGGTTTGGGATGGAAGGGACCTTAAAGATCACCCCATTCCAATCCCCTGTCATGGACAACTTCCACTGGAGCAGGTTGCTCAAAGTCCCACATAACCTGGCCTTGAACACTTCCAATGATGGGGCGTCCACCACTTCTTTTAATAATCTTTTCCAGTACCTCATCAATCCAAGAGAGGCTAATACCTCATCCAGGCTAAACCTACTTTCTTTTGGTTCATAGCCATTATCCCTTATCCTATCACTGTGCCCTTGTGAAATTTCCCTCTCCAGTTTTCTTAAAGGCTCCCTTTAGGTAACAAAGAAAGGCTGCTATAAGGTTTCCACAGAGTGTTCTCTTCTCCAGACTGAATAATACCAATTTTCTCACCCTTTTATCACAGGAGAGGAGGTCTATTCCTCTAATTATCTCAGTGGCCCTCCTCTGGACTTGCTCCAACAGATCCATGAGATCCAGGTCCTTCCTGTGCTGGGGAGCCCAGAGCTGGATGCAACACTCCAGGTGGGGTCTCAGCAGAGCAGAGGAGAGCAGAGCAGAGCAGAGCAGAGGGGCAGAATCCCCTCTCTTTCCCTGCTGCCCACGCTGCTTTGGATGCAACCCAGGACTCGTTCGGCTCTCTGAGCTGTGGGTGCACATGGCTGGGTCATGTCCAGTCTCTCATCCAGCAGCACCCCCAAATCCTTCTTTGCTTTCAAACCCATCCACCCCTCAGCTTGTTTTGAAAACTGGGTTTGTCCTGACCCAGAAGCAGCAGCTTGCCCTTGGCGTGGTTGAACATCATGGGCCTGGTTCTCAGGCTTGTCCAGCTCGCACTGAATGGTATCCCACCCTCCAGGCCTGTCAACTGCACCACTCAGCTCTGTGTCATCTGCAAACATGCTGAGGGTGCACCTGATCCCTTTTTCTCTGTCATTGATGATGACATGAAATAGCACTGGGACCAGTATGGACCTCTGAGGTATACTATATCCCAGATGGCACACCACAGAACACAACACAGTCCCCCGTTTCTTTTTAGTAAATTAACAATGAAATTTTTGACAACATCTTTCAAGATACAGCAAACAAAGCAAATGGACATTAAAATGATGACAGCAACAACACAGATACTTTTGGCCATTTTGGATTCAAACCAGCAAAATTCGACTAGTTTTTCTCAATCTTAAAAACGGTCCTAGAAATAGTTCTTTTGGGCAAGAGGGATGAACATCTTGCTACTACTGAAGGGCAAGTACAAAGTTTACAAGAGAATTTGGATATTGACTAATAAGAGCCACTTTACTGGCATTCGTTTCAAAACAGGTAAATATTTTCAGTTTGAAAGACATGCCACAGCTCCTGGCAAACTTTATTTGATACAAAACCAATCATTCTTGCAACTCCTTTCAGCAAATTAGAAACATAAATAAATTCACTTTCTTCACTGTTCAAATTTACATGTGCATCTTTGTTGCATAGTCCTCTCCTAATACTATTTGGTGGTCTCCCTTTAATTTGCTTCCTCATTATTAACATTTATCAAGTAATGTTATTGCATGGATGAGAATATTATGGGATTTATAACAATTTTGTATTAATTCATTCACCCATTATAATGTATTGTAGATGTTGGAAAATTTACAGACAGTCCTACACGAAATCACAAAAGGCTTCATCTTCTAGTCTTCCAATACTGCTTTTCATTAAGAATACCATTGTATTCTAAGATTTTCTTGCAAATAGAGAAGTTTATTTACAGTTTAACCTGTCAAGGTTACTCAGAACCTAAAGAGTCTTGTAATTTGGTATTAAAAAGTGATTTTTGCTTACCAGCAAGGACAATACCCTCTGCCTTCATCAGCCATTGTTCCTGGACACCTCCTGGGAGAAGAATTTTCACGGGCTTTCTTAAAGTGGTAAAGGGACCAAGAATATAGTCAGTTTATATAGTTAGTTTTTCATTCTGACTGGAGAAACAAAGACATTAAACAAAAAACAACAAAATCTTTAGATTTTGTAATTGTAACACTCCTCTTAAATACCTTACCCAACCTGCTGCTTATCTTACATCACTAGTGGCAGGATTATTTGTGCCCATTTCTATCTCAGAATAGCCATGAGATTTTTAACCCTACCATATGACTTTCTCCACAGTGAATAGTAATGCAGATTGTTATTAGGCTGAGAGATTATAATACCACCATGAACACAGTCTTGATTGCATGAATGTTTGCAGTGTGTGAATAATGTATGTTGTGAATCAAAGTGACTGTGTTGTTTTACTTCAAAGTAACATTTGCAAACATTTTCAGTATTATTTATTCATCTTTGCCAATAACAGTTGGTAAATGTTGACTTCTAATATGCAACTACTGTAAATATTGAATTTGTCTCACCTTCTTTAATAGTTTAAATTTACAAGGCAATGAGTTAAGTTACGTGGTTAACCTGAGGATCTGGTCTTGTTTTTAATTTCTTTTTACATTTGCTCTTGAGGATGCTTTTGTTGAGAATGAAGATCATAGAATCATAGAATCATTGAGGTTGGAAAAGACTTCCAAGATTATCAAGTCCAACCATTGACCAAACACTTCCATGCCAACTAAATCATTGCACTAAGTGCCATGTCCAGTTGCTTCTTTAACACTCCATCAGCTCCCTGGACAACATGTTCCAAAACAATGGTGCCTACTTGTCTCAGTCTTTGCTGCTGTGTTTTATACTCTCTAAAGGAAAAAGAAGACAAATAAAAAGGTACTTCAAAGAAGTAATCAATTCATCATTTTTCTTTTCCTATATCCCTGGTATTTTGGAATATGAGCTCTTCTTGGAAGCGACTTTTTTTTTAAAGTGAACCTAACTTTCCTATAACAAAAAGTTGCTTAAGTGTGATAAAGCCTTCTTTCCTGGTAGCTGCATCTCACAAATAAGGTCTCCTTCCTTCTTCCTCTATTCTTTTCTGCACAAACAGGAGAGTATGTCTGAGTTTGTCACTGAGATAGTACTGATTACATGAGCTATATAAAGTAATTCTTGTGCTCTCTCTTACTGCTAATTATGTTTTTTTTCTTAAAATCTCCTTTGAGAATAAATGATTTAACCCCCAAGCGACCTAGCGCCTCATGAATTGTGTTCCCGCCTCACTTTTTGATTATGGTAATGCCACAGATAGCATCAGCACAATAATTAATAGCAGATTTTGTCAATTTTCTGCTTGAAAAATTCCTCCCCAAGCCTTACCTACATCTTACCACATCATACAGGATTACATTTCTTTCCTTCTTCTTTTAACCTCCTTTCACTTTTCTTGTCTGTAAGTGCATATCTTGGACTTTATTTTCAATAGTGCTTACTTCCTTCATCTTCAAGTGAAATAAGAAGGGTTTGCAGGGCTCCAAGGTTTCTGCTTTCTCATTCTCAGTGTTTAGTAATGCCTGACAAGTGAATTCTTCCCAAAAGAAAATAAGGGTACCCTGAAACAGTTCAGTTTTCAGCTGCACCTTGAAACAGCCAGTGCACAATAGGTTAAGCAAAGCTATTGACAATTTCAATTTACAGCTGGCAATAGAGAAATTATTAATAGAGAAAAACAGGAAATGTCCACAGCAAGACCCCCATTATCTAGCAAATTATTTGCTTTCAAAATATATTAAAATCATGCAGATCTTAGCAGGACTGGCTGTAGCACAACACTTACCTGCCTCCTGGAAACACAGTTAAAAAGGCGAAGTGTGTCTCATTCCACTTATGATTTTATAATGAGATGTGAGCCCACATTAAAGAGTAACCTGTTTGTTTTCTGACTGAAATTCCCCAGGTATTCTGGGATGCCAGGCAGCCTTTCTATCTGTTTGTGCTGCTGTTACCATGTTTCATAAATCTAACTCAAGAGCAGCTGAATCTTTTCCATTGCAGGGAATCAGGATTTGAAGCTAGACAGACATCACATGCATGAAGTGGTTAATTACGTTGTGGCTTTCAAAGGCAATCTTAGTCTAAATTATTTGCGGGTCTGTGAGAGAAGGGTCACCTATGCACTATAACTAGGAAGGGAAGAAGGCATTTCTGCTGTCTGTTCTGTCTCCATTTTGAGTTCAGGCTGCCTGCTGATTATTCTGCATTCACTTCTCTAAAAAGCTTATTAATATGGTCTAGAGGGAGACTGTCAGAAATGGCAGACTGAATCAAGGGATTTTCCTTCAACATCCAAATGACATGCCACAGCAAGAGAATTAAACAGATGACTAACCAGTGCCCTTTTGTTTGCAGATGAAGATGGGATTGCCAACTTGTAAACCAGCGACTGACATTTGGGTGGATTAAATCGTCCTGTTATTGTACTGCTAGTTTCTAATCACTGGTGCTTTCTTGATCTCAAGTGCCTCAGCTGAAAGCCTTCTCAGTTCTCTGAGACTTGTTTGCTGAAACCCTCAGCAGAGTTTTTGCTGTAAACATTTATCCATAGAGAAGTACTGCTCTGACACTGACTGAGGAGAAGAGTTGGCTTATAGGTATTTAATTAAAACATTAAGCAGAAAAAAGCGTTAGTGTCAACATTCACAAGTGCTTTACCAGAGCTGTGGGTTGTTATAATTGAGTTTTCCTGCAAATGCTTTTCCCACCCCCCTTCCTTCTCTAAGAGCTGGAATAGCTTGAGGTTTGCTTTGCCTCATGCTGTTAAGTTGTGGCTTTGAGACTATGCCCCATGCTGTCAGTCTCTGTTTTCTTTCAATCTGGTTGTTAGCTTTAATTTCTAAAATCAAGATTGGATGGCAACAAAGGGCTCTGATGAAAAGTGGGGAAAAAAAGTCATTTGTTAAACAGCCTTAAGAATTCTTACGTGCAACAGTATATAATGAGGTCAAGCTGATTGTGTTCTGATTTTGTAAACTGTCAAATGCTTCTTACCTTGTAATTAATATTAAAAGAGAGCCAAAGGTACCATGACACCTGTAGAAGTTCTGTCCAGTTTTATGTTTGTCACCATTATGATGTTTCTAATTTCAAAAAACTTCATAGACTGCACTACTCCACGAACACTGATGTTAGAATTTGCATTTAGAAAGTAGGGGTGTCACACATTTATTTGTTGTCAGTCATTTCAACAGGATACTACTTACAAGAGTACTGCTTTATTTAAAATAAAAAAACCTGTATCTCCTAGCTTGAAACTAATAAAAAAGTACAAAATAATGACCTTCAGAATACTTTATTGAATGAGATCTCTAAAAAACATGCATTTCTTTCCACTCTCTGGGAAATCTTATTCCTACTACCTCAAATGGTCCATGCATATTACATCTTCAATGTAATGAGTCAAATAAGAAGTTATTGTTCCCTGAAGAAGAGAGGAAATTAAAGATTTATTTACATCTAACATGTAACTTTTTAAGTCATGGAAACAACATTTCAAAGGAAAAATTATAAGCTGCCATTTCCACATTGCCTCTGGCATTCTGGACATAGAACTAGAGAAGTTGGTAGTTATCTAAGTGACAGAAAATTTGTGAAAACAAATTCTGATCTCTTACATCTGTAGTTGTTACGGATTTATACTTTTAACCTCACTTCCCTGCCTTTGACAAACAGAAGTTAAAGGGAGAATTTCTGGTAGGATGTACTTTGATATAGTCAGCTGCCTATTCACAGGAAACTTAACTAAAGAAATAATGGTTTAATACAGTATTTATTTCCTCCAAATTTGCATGCCCTTCTTAGAAAGGAAATTCAGATTTATGCTAACAGACAGGCATTGTGTAAGGTGCGCTTGAGCATTTCGTTTCTCACACCTCAGCCTCGCCTTCCCATCCATCAACATGCCATGGACAGCTGCAATCAAGGAATTCAGGCATTGCAGTTGGCACCCTCCTTGTTGCTGTTAGCTCTTTCCTCTTTCTGCTCTTGACATAGGAAGACAAAGGATTTATACTTCTTTCCAAAGTACTTACAAAATGCGCTGCACAGAGCATTGCTCTGATAACCAATGCAGAGCTGTTTTATAGATCTGACACGAAGGAGCACAACAAAATTAGAGCTCAAACTCAATTCCATGTGACCTTGAGCACTTTGCCATTTTGCTGCAGTGGGAGGGGTAGACAAATACAGGAATATCAGCAACTGTGCTACCCCCTCCTAAGTCAGGAGTTCATCCCCTCTTCTGTGGTACAATCACAATGTCTACCATTCAAAATCAATAGGGGTGAATCGTTCTTCTTGCTACTGTATTTATGATGGGAATAACCACATTTCCCCAGCATCCCAAGCCTTTAGTAGTCTGATTTGCATACCTGTGCAAAACATTGCAGATACTTTTTGAGCTTGTTAAATAAGCTTTTGAAGTATTATTAGGAGATGAAACAGTCACATGTAAAGCTTAAAAAACAAGAGCTAGCAAGCTAGCATTACTGTGTTATTCTGTAAAAAAACCCAAACCAAACTAGATGGTAATAATGGAATAGACTGAGAGAAAAATCTCTGAAACCTTTGAAAAGGTTTCTTTAGAAGGTGAAAAAAAACCCCAACTCAATAGAAGTTTAGCTACAAAAGGTGCATTAGCAGTACTCTTTATTTTCCTCCTCTATCTACACACACACACATATACACAGAGTTTATGCATATGTTGTATTTTCAGCAAAACATACATCCTTTTGTGTATTAAGTCACGACCTAGCTTATTAAAATTGGAATAGCTGAATAAACATTTATTTTCCCCTCCTCAGACTTTCTAAGAAGCACTATTTGGTTGGTTTTTTTGGTTTTTTGGGTTTTTTTGGTTTTGTTTTGTTGTTGTTGTTGTTGTTGTTGTTTTTGGTTGGTTTTTTTGGGTTTTTTTTGTCAAAGACTTAAGAAGAAAAGAACAGAACATTTTAGCTGAAGACTGCATTTTGATTTTTTTGTCTTTGTTTTTTATTGATTATATGTTCATATATTTTTTAGTAAAAGCAAAAGTATTCCACCTGTTATTTATACTCAAATATTTCTGCTTGAAAAACATAAAGAGAAAATTCTGAAAAATCCTAATTCACACTATATTTTTTTTCTACAATTTATTTTTTCTTTAAATGTTGAAATAATTAAGAGTGAAAATGTATTGGGCATTCCTACCACAACTTTTAAACAAATTATAATAAGCTTAAAAAGTTTCAGGATGCAAATTGTTTTTTGATGAAAAGCTATGGACTTACACACCAGTGACTAGTTTAATTAGGAAAGATACTTTAATTAGGAAGGAAATTGTTCTGATGTCATGTTCTCACCGCTTTCATTACAAGGTAATGCCTAAACTGTGGTAAAGCTATTAGAAATCTGTTAATGTAAAAGGATGATATCTCTTTAAAAATTGCATTAGCAAGCTGGGGAAGTCATTAGTATACAGCTGTAACTCTAAGAGTGTAAACTTGAAAGAACTGTTTATTTTCTGCCTTGCAGCTGTGTGTAAAACCCACTGAGAGAAACTTGTTACCAATTACTGGTTTAGAGGCTTCAAGTAAAGACAGCAGGTACCAAGAGAGTAAAGGAGTCTAGCTCACAAATAACTATACAACAGTGAAATTCCTTAAGAACAGCTGTTAAAGGAAAGGAAATATAACTGCTGAGAAGGAAAAAGAAAAAAAAAAAAAAAAAAAAGATTGNAAAGAAAAAAAAAAAAAAAAAAAGAGTTTGTAAGTCAGGAAATAAAGCAAAGCAAGATGTAGGGAAAAAAAATTAGGTAGCTGAGAGGAGAAAGGTTTTTCACCACAAGCTTCCAGTAACAAAGTTGAGATCAATAGTTGCAATTCAGGAAACCAATATATTTCAAACAGTGTCTGAGCACTTGTAGTATGGAATTGGAAAGTCACTTTTGTACATCATGTACACTGAAGAATATATTGCAAAAAGCAAGGATGTTTTATAAGTGTAAGAGAAGCCATTAAAATGAACTGTTGCAAACAAGAAATCTCTCTCTGTATTGGAAGAAAGTCAGGTCAATCAGTGAAAAAAAATCTGATGGCATTAAATGGAAAAAAAAAAAAGGAAACATTTGGATCATACCAAAAAAATGAGCTCATAAATGAGAAATAACTGACAATACTGAGGTGAAAAAGGTGAGTGTCCAAGGCAAGAAAATCTAAACTCAGAGAAGTCATATCTGGGTTATCTGCTGTACTCTGGAAGAAGGGCTTGAATACTGGGGACTCCTCTCCCCCATAACCCCTTTTATACTGTAGTACCTGAGCCATTAGCACCTCACTTAGTACATTTCCCTCTCATTCTCTTCCCACTGAGCTCATGACTGCATAGGAGGTGAGAGAAGAAAAATTCTTCCCTCACCCAAGCCCATCTCTCCCTGCAATGGTAAGGTATCCTGAAAAAGGGAGAAAGAGAGAGCACATGACCAGGTGCTGCACAGCCAGACTGGAGGGATTTACAGCACAGAGCAACTATACTCTCCAAAAACTTTACCACTCTCAGCTATGCAGTGCTTGTGTGAGTGCTTCTCATTTGTTTCCCTGCAAAATAAGCCAGCCTAACTGGAATAACCACGGGAGAATTTATGCGCTGAATTTCCTACTAAAGCTGATCAGGAAATTTCCACAAAATCCATGGCCTTGGTTAGCTGTGTGAATAGTATTTCATGCAACAAGAGTAGCTTCCTTAACCACCTGTGTTGATTCACAGATGAACCTCAGACTTCCTTCTTAATATTTTGGTCTACTTCTTTCTTTGTTGTCCCTATCTTGCTGGGATGGCTGCCAGTTTAATATAATCCTTGTATTCAGAGTATAAGCAGAAGATAGATATTGCACTCAGAATTGGTACAAAAGGTAACATGGTGGACATTCTCATGCTTCTTTTACATCCTCATATCAGCAGGATGAAGTCCAACTCATTGTGCTTTATGCTTTTACAGCATTTTTCAACAGAAGAGCTCAAAGTGCTGAACAAATATAAATCCTATAATACTCCATGGGGAAAAAAATGGTTTTGTGGTATTTCTGCATTGCTGAAAATTAGAAAAGGAAAGTTTAAAGATAAAGTCTAATTCAGACAGATACTAAGGAGAAAGTGTGAAAAATGAGAACCAATAAAGACTTTAAGCTCCTATAAATTAGGTACTAGAATGTCCATTCTTCAGTTTGGAACCTCTGAATTCCTTCAAGTAGAATCTACAAAAGGCAGTTATACATTTTATTCTCCACTACATTGTATAAGAAAATTACTTACACCAAAATAATTGTCCCCAAAAACTGCATAGAGCTGTAAGTTTCCTGAAGGAAACAATAATGGCTGTGCAGCACTGGTATTTGCTGGGCTAGTATTTAGAAAAGTCTCAGAAGTGTGAACATCACAGTCAAGACAAAGGAGACAACTATGGTAGGAGTGTTAGAAACACAACACGGAATGGGATTAAATAAGAATCAGGTCAGATTCTTTAAAAGAGGTAGGCACACACAGGGCTTTGTATTAAAGCATAATGCTACAATAAGAGTTTTGGACAAGCCAAAGGGCTTCAAACCAAGAAAAGTTTCTAAAATTTTGTATCTACTGAAGTCAGCAGCTCAGTATTCTCAGTAAAAACAGGCTTGAGCAAACACAAAAATAACTCCAACTTAGGTTTGCATCAAGCTCATGAAATGAAAATGTGACAGACTACAAAACATTTGTGTTCCTACTTGTATTGGGTTTGCATGGCCTGGCTTTTGGTAGCAGGGGAGGCCACAGAGGTGGCTTCTGTGAAAAGCAGCTAGAAGCTTCCACAACATCCAGGAGAGCCAGTCCCTGATGGCTCTGAGGATGGGCATGCTGCTCCCAAGCCTGGGCCAATTAGAGATGGTGGTAATGCCTCTATGAGAACAGATTTAAGAAGAAATCAAAACAAAGTCTGTGGCACAGTTTTAATTCCAGCCAGAGAAGAGGAGGAGGGGAGGACATGAGAGAACAACATACAAACACCAAGGTCAGTGGAGAAGGAGGGGAAGGAGGTGCTCTGACAGAGCAGAGATTCCTTTGCAGCCCATAGTGCTGCTCATGGTGAAGCAGCTGTGCCCCTGCAGCCCATGGAGGTCCACAGGGATGCAGAGATCCATCCACAGCCCATTGGAGGAGCCCCACACCAGAGCGGATGGGTTCTTCGGAGGAGGCTGTGACCCTGTGGGGGATCTGTGGAGAAAGGGGCCTTGCTCCCATTCTGGACTGCACCCCATGGAAGAGTGACCCCCACTGCCACAGTTTGGGGAGGACTGTTCCCCATGGGATGGACTCAGGTTGCAGCAGGTCACAGGGAACTTTGTTTGTGAGATGAACTCACACTGGAGAAGTTTGGGAAGAACTGTCTCCCATGGGAGGGACCCCAGGGTGCAGCAGGGGAAGGACTCCTCTCCCTGAGCAGTGGGAGAAGCCACGGGTGATGAGCTGACCATCACCCCCATTCCCTGTCTCCTTGTGCTGCTGGGGTAGGAGGTAGAGCTAGAAAGGAGAGAGGGGTAGGGGGAAGGTGTTTTTAAGGGCTTATTTTATTTCTCATTATCCTGCTCTGATTTCATTAGTAATAAATTCACTTCATATCTCTAAGTTGAGCCTGTTTTGCTCTTGGTGGTATTTATTGAGGGATCTTTCTCCCAGTCCTTATCTCAACTCCTGAACTATTTGTTAAATTTTCTCTTCTCTGTTCAGCTACGAAGGGGAGTGAGTGACCAGCTTTGGTGGGTGCCTGGCATCTGGCCAGGGTCAACCCATGGCACTACTACTGCAACAAAGTTTTAAATTTCTGTTCTTATTGTGTCTTTCTTTGCTTTTTATACAAATAAAATATTTCAATAAAAAATCAAAAGTTATTTTTATGTATAATCCATTGATGGCAAAATTTAGGCAATTACTGGATGGAAAATGAAAGTTGTCATTGGGTTGTGCTGTTTAAATACAGGTCACTGGTTACAGTATATCATAAGCACACACACACTGTCTTAACCATGAGTTAGTGTTAATCTGACAGGAGGATATTACACCTGATTATGGATTGTAATGATTGTGAGAGTAATTGAATTATTTCCAATTTTAAGGCAGTTTTGTTAAGATGGCTGTTGCTTACTCTAAATGTTTTTTGTATGTTTTTCTTTAAAGTGACAATTGTGACTGCATTGGTTTTAAATGCACACTAAAAGGATACTCTAGTGAAAATTCCTTGTTTACTTGAGAGAGACTGCTTAAATGTTTAATGACATTAGCTTCTTGCAAATGGTATTCATTTCCTGTATATGCAAATTTTCTTAATGTGAAACCCCCATAACAGGTAGAATGTAGAAAGTTAATGAAGCCATGTAATTACAATCACTATAGTGACTGCAGTCCCTGGAGAACAATAAAGTGATAATGTACATGGGGTTTGACTTTCTTTGGAAACAACAGCTTATAATTTGAAAATAGATAGTAAAATATTTTCATTATCTTCTGCTGTCTCCTAAGGCAAATGGCAGGTACAAATAGATTATGCTTTTATTAACTTCAAAAATGGGAGATAATGCAATTAGGAAACATTTAATTGTTTTCCATTTTCCATGGCTGGAACTGGACTATGTTTAAACCCTTCTTTCAACCATAGGGTAAAGCCAGGGTCAATCTGACTTCAGCCTGGAAACTTGGTTTTGTTCTAACACTGGAAAGGTACATTTGAAGATAACTAAATATATGTCATGTTTATGATCACTTTAAAGTATATAACAGAGAAACCAAAAGCTAGCTAGAAGCTTTGAATGCCATTTAAGGAAAAGATTTCAAATTACCTATTTTGAATTTCAAAGATTTAAGTGCAATTTTTAAGGTATTTTTGCAAATAGTAGAAAAAAACCCAGAAATAATTATTTAATGACTGTTCTTATATGGGTTTTTTATTATTGTTATTATTACTGTGAGCACTATGCAGAGAAGAGGGCACAGAGAAGCTCCCTTCTCCAGCAGCACTCTGTCGTGCTGCAGCAGGACAAATACTCCAGCATCAAGAAATCTCCCTGGCAGCTCTGGACAAATCAAAGCTGTCTCAGATGGAGGCTTTCTACATTCTCACCTCTTACCCAAGAGAAGCACCTTACCAAGGAACCTGGTCAACCTGAGATCTCTGTAGGGTAAGCAAAAAGAAATAAATCACATGAATCTGGAAGTACACAAAAATTCTCTCAAAGGTGTCTGTTTCTTTCCATTGAGTGGACCTTTAATGGGCGCCTCAGAAAGATGGCCAAGATTTGCTAGTATTCTTGTATTTTTACTTTACTTTTGCAATTAATTTACCTCTATGCTATGAAGAAAACACAATATTTGCCTCTCTGCATTAATTTTCTGCTCTCAAACACACTTGTTTCTCATAATGGAAATTTTATATGTGGCTGTTACAGAAGATGCACTTCTACAGGGACGTATCCTGTTCTCCACTGCAGAATGGAGAACTCTTCCTTAAAAGATGAAATGCTTTCTTTAGCAAAATCTCATAGTATTACAATATTTCTACTGGTTCCACTGCAATATTCCCATTGCCCACAACGTAATTTTGTGGCAAGGAGCACAGAAGTTCTCATGACAAATTTATGAGCTGGCATGACCCTTCCTACTTCATATATAACTTGCCTGCTGTTTAAAGTGCTAGAAAAAAAATATTTCTTTTATTCTGTCAGCAGTGTTCTGCCTCCTTGTTTCTTTTTACACTAACTTTAAAGTGGTAGTGCCAAACAAGCAGGAATAGGTTGACTCAAAGCAGAGCAAGCAGCTATAAATTACGTAGGTTGCTGTCTGCTGGCGCTCTCATGCAGCGTGTAACTGCCTGTAGCTGCAGTTCACAACATATAAGCAGCAACAGTAGCAGGAACTGCAGGTTAATGTAACATGGTCAGCTCATCTTAATGATGAGGCTACAAATACTGAATAACAGCTAGTGCCAGACAATTTCCATGAGTGTTAAATCTGAGAGTTGTTAAATTGGGTGCTGTTCACTGTATCTTGACTGAAAGCAAGCTGCGCACCGTGATGTGTTCTGGGTGAGTTTCCCAATCCTTCACATGCAAGACCAACTGGAAGTTTGTCACTGCTCCAATCCAGTTGGAAATCACAGATTTCTTCCCCCAAACCAACCTGGTACATAGCCATGTCTTTGTTCATTACTGGGGATCAGGCACGTACAAGATGTGTGTGAGGAGCCTGGGAGTGTTGCTGGTTCAAGAGCAATGCAAATTGGACAGTTAATTTCTTGAAGCTTCTACATCAAACCCAGCCACATTAAATAATTCCATTGATTGAATTATATTCACATAAAATTTTAACTTAATTGTTATGAAGTATAAATAAGTGAGTAAAACTCCCTGTCTGTTCTTGTACACTTCACACTAAGGAAAATAACTATATTTCCTAGATAAATTAATTGTTGTGAATTCTTCATCCACCTTAATTTATCACCGACCTCATTGTGAGGATTAATTAACATCAGCAAAGTACTTAATGAAGATGAAAAATGCTGTGTAAGTATTTAGAAAATATACATATCTGTTCTGAATAGAATATGAATCTCATCAAAACATTTCTTACTCTATCTCAGAAATACTGGAGTTTTACATGTGTTCCAGCACTTTGAAAGGCATGGCGGTTTTTTTTTTCCACTAGGGCTGTTCTCCATATATCTTTGATAATTAAAGCAGATTCCTGATGGTACTTTTGTGACAGGATTCCTAAACTCTTTTAGTAACTCAAGCTTAGGTTTGCAGGCATTGACAGGCATCTGACTGTCTCAGACACAGAGATGCAACCACTGACTGTAAGGCAGTAAAGGCTCCAATGTCCAGAACCAAATCACACTTTTTGATGAAGAACTTTAGAAAGAAACCCTAAGTTTAAAAGAGGTGCCCATAATATATTACTCAAACACAATTCGAGACAGCAATTTCCATCAAACTACTACTAATATTATGAAATAAATTAATGTGGAAAATAGAATAATACATTCTGAACAAAGGTGTGATGTGTTAAATAATTCTTTTGAGACAACTTCCCACACAAATGTTTTCCAGATGATTTCAGCATTTAGAGAGAAGGTTGTTCTGCTTTGACTGTTCTTTTGTTGAAGGGAGGGAACAAAAATAGACAAACTGTTGCTAGCAGTTACACTGAAAACCTGAAACAGTTTATCTTAGGCTATTCAGGAAGCTGATTTTGCATAGAAATAGCTTCAAATTATAATGCAGGTGTTGTTTCTAAAAAGTAAACAGTTCCGTGTTTCAAAATGTTTTGAAGTTGTATCTCGGAAGAAAGCACACTCACCAGACAGTCCAAGATTTTTAACAGGATTGTGATCAAATTATATTTATGACTATTCCAAAGTATAACCATATCCTTCACCCACCTGTGACAGCCAAAATCAAAGTTCCCGGAACATATCAGAGATATTCCCATGGATTTCAGTGGGATTTGGATTTTTGTGCACATATATTTTTTATTTTTCATGGACAATTCAGCAGATTAAACTTCTATGTCTGGAAATACGTTGAGATTCATTGATACGTAATAATATAAGTATCATGCCACTATGATTAAAGTGGGAAAGCAAGGTCTCTATGTTTGGACTTTTAAGAGAAGAAAATAATTTAGCAATTTGTCATTTCAAATTTACAATGGTACAACCATTCATCTCCACAGCAAGAGATAATTAATCTTTATCTTGTCATTTAAAAGATACTGTAAGTGCATATAGAGATAATATAGATTATGCTAACTTCTCCAATCCCTGTAGAGAGATCCACATAGATTTTACTTTGGAGACTGGCACCAAGAACTTAGGTAGCACCAAACTTTTATGGCCTTACTTTTTGGATTTGACTATTAATCTAAAACTTGTAAGGGAGTCTCAGAATATCAGTGGGAAAACCAAAAAAAAGAGTCAAGAGTAATAAAGACAAAACGGTTTTCATCTAAATGCTAAGACATCTGAGAAATATTCCTTCCAACTCTGTGGGCACTTATTGTAGCACCTTTATGTGTAATTACATGAGGCTGATTATTCCCATGTTAAGAATCTCACAAAAAAGGCAATATAAAAAATTCAACATTCATGGCAGGGCACATTTTGGTCACTACAGTCAGAAATACAAGTTTTATTTTAGCAGTTTATTACTTTAAAATACAATTTGCACTATCCATGTGATTGTCGACACCATCACTCTTCACCTTCATACTAGTATAGGATGGAAGGTGAAGGCTCTTTGCAGTGCTTTGACAGTAACACAGGGGACATGTACTTGTGAGCAATGCTGTCTTTTACTGCTTCCATGGAACAGTTCCTGTTTTGCATGCATGAGAGAAGAATGCACAGTGAAAACTAACAGCTATTTACTAAAAGAAAGGAACTCACATGTTGGAAGAGGGCAGAGAATAATTCTGTGGTTGATGCTGTTTCAAGGAAGAGAGCATTATTTTGTGTTGAGTTACATATGATGCATGACATCACATGGAAGCTACTCAGATAATTTGGTAAAATTGTCTTAGAACTGTAGTACAGGTAATAAGCTCATATCTCATAATTATTTTTAACTTAATTTTCTGTTAATATATATATTCCTGGGCTTAAATGGAGTCCAGTGTCCAGAAAAGGATTTATTTGTACCAGAAGTTATTTTTGTTGTTGCCTGCTGTATCCTTGGGCAGTTCAGTTAAGCTTTTTGATAATCAGGTTTTTATTCTGCACACTGTTCCTAGTAATTCTTCCTTCTTAAAAGTCTGATGTTTCGTAACTTGTGATTGAACAATATTTTAAGAAGTGAGAGTTGCCAGTACTGATGAAGTGACAAGCTTAATAATAAAACAAATGCAAGCTGTTTATGTAATAAAAGACTTTTAGGAGATTTTAGTCAAGTAGAGCTGTATTATCCAATAGTTTAGATTACATGTTGTTGTTAGTCAGAATTTTAGAGTTGTGTAAGGCAGGTGAAAGGATGCTAGTCACCAGATTTTTTATTTCTTAATTGTCCCTGAAAAGATTAATTTGAGCATTTAGAGCCAATGCTGAAGCTGACATAAGAATTTTTTTAAATCGGAGCAGTAAATTTACACTAAACCTCCATAACAACAAAGTACACTTAAAAATAATTATATATGTTAAGATGGCTTTGCTTTGAAGATTTTTATCTGTGTTTGCAATGAGATGTGCTAATAAAATGCATAAGAATGTTACAGCCCTGTCTGTATGAGCACCACTGTACATTAGATATATCCTGGTGTGAACAAATTAGGAAGAGCAAAGGATAACAAAATATACTATGCTGATAATCTGCTAGAAGATTACATTTATATATTAAGTATAGCATGAAACTTCAGGAATGTTTAGAGCAGTCAGTGTGAACTTTCACAGCATGATTTAATAAAATTGCAATATATGAATATACAAACTACTGGAAGAGTCATTACTTTCATTAAGAATATTACAGTGAATAAATTAACCTAAAACAATAAAACCTGAGCAGCAGATATATGTAAGTCATTTACATCTTGTAGTAGACTCATTTGGTGTAAAAAAGAATGAATGTATTATGGTAGAGGTTTCATTAGCACTTGCATTTCAATTGACTTAGAAGCACACCATACGAATACAAAGGCAATAAATATCATCTATAAACAAGAATACTGTAAAGGGCTTTTTCTTTTTTTAAACAAGATGTTCTGTGCCATTACACTTTAATAGTCATTTTGCATTTTCAGTATGAAAAAGCTAAGAAAGCTTGTATTGGTGTCATCAGCAGAACCGATGTTCATATTTTATATGACTACATTACATAACTCTCCATCAACCCTCTGAATGCATTGCCATTCAATGAGACAAGATCAGAAAGCAGATTATACCATATTCTGTTAAA
The DNA here is from genome assembly GCA_013399195.1 of Dicrurus megarhynchus. Taxonomy (NCBI): domain Eukaryota; kingdom Metazoa; phylum Chordata; class Aves; order Passeriformes; family Dicruridae; genus Dicrurus; species Dicrurus megarhynchus. The sequence continues at coordinate 420,970 of VXAD01000744.1, forward strand.
GTCACAGCAACTTTACCTCTTCTAGATAAATTCTGCCCATGTTTGCAAAGCATTTTATGCAGTCTTACTGAAATAGCCCAGGGAGTCTAATTGTTTATGAACACTGTTATTCACTGACACCAGGAGACATTTTAGCATGTTTTCATTAAAATTTTGGTAACACCTGGGTAAAAAGGGTCTGAGAACTCTCTTGATCTCATTTTCAACAGGACAAGAAGACTGAAAGGATTTCCGAATACCTGACCCTATGTCTGAACTGTTTTACACACTGTCATTTCTACGAATAAAATTCAATATAGACTTAGCTATCAGTTTGAATTACTTGTATTTTATTCTGCATCATAAATGATTGAGGGACCAGTATTACCCTGTGCCTGCATCTGATGCTCATCACCTGCGAGCTATCGTTGTTCATGTGAGTATATTTGGCATCTGATCTATCATAGCAATACATGCTGAACTGTTTCTAAATCAGAAATATGTGAGGTATAACATCACACAAACACAAAACCTCAGCTAGTTTCTGCCATCATATATGTATAACTGTACCACATCTCAAAAAGAGAATAATTTCTGAGACATTTTCATAAAAACAGCTAAACTGTTTGATGAATGTAAAAATATTTATACCTTTTCATACTCAAAAAAGGCATACAAACAGCTATTTTAAGTCTAAATAGTCTTTTTTTTTGGCCCAAAATGACACTTGAAGAGGGGATAGTAATACTTCCTATGGATAAACTATGTTTAAAAAGGATAATCCCTTTGATAAACCCACCCACTTTCCAAGGTTCATAAGAGCATCTTGATGACTCCCTGTAATAGTTCATGATTGGTTTTAACTTCCCTTTAATACAATTATGTTTTTGGCATCCAAAATCCTCTGGTAAAATATTCGAAATTTAATATTAAGTACTTTGTGACAAGCCGCCTATCAAATACCTCACCCTGTCATGTCTCTTTTTCAAGTTGATTTCTAATTTGGTTCATCTCTTCCCATGCAGAGGTCATTCAATAACACTAAATATACAGATTACACTTCCTTGTCAGGTATCGAATTCAATTATACTGCTTTTGAGAAGGGATTTACTGAAATAGCATACTATCCATGCTAGCAGTTCATCACTAATTTCTTGGGTTTAAGGATTTCTGTTCCAGTCTCTGTAATTTCCTTTATGAACTGTAATATATATTTCTCTCTTCGGAAGAACAATTCAGATGTGCTCTAAGATTTGTTTAGCAACAAAGAAGATGAAGTCCACCATGATTCATGCATTTTCAGTATTCTGTTTTGCTTCAGGGTGACTGTTCTGCATTCAGTAAATAAATTTTCTTCCATTTTTGGCACTCAGACACGCACAAGATTTTAATATTTGAAACTGGTGTTATACACCTGAAGAAACTGCACTATTAGCAAATTTGTCGTTTACGGGTTTTTTTTTTTTTTCAGATCACTTATGAATGTAGTTAATACAACTTGATCCAGAACATCTCTCTTTGGGATTCCTCTAATATCCTCCTTTCTCCAAAGCAAATGAAAATCCCCTCTCCTATATTTTGTTAATCCCCTGGAGCAATGCTTTTGCTCATAGCTGGTTAAGATTCGTTGCTAAGAAACATGCTAAGATTCCTGAATATGAGTAAAACCAAATATTCCATCATGTGTTTTTTGATTCTTCAATGAACTCTTGCAGATTAATAAATCTGTTTTCCCTCTAGAAAAGCCATCTGATTCTTTATCACTACATATAGTGTAGTGTCCACTGAACCTATTATTTACTGTAGTTTCAACTAATTTATTCATTAAAAGCTTCCGGCTTACTAGCCTTCAGTTCTCTAAATTTTCCCATGAAACCTTTTAATCTGTTACTGGTTTTGCAACCTTGCTTATTTTCTAGTGCAAAGCGGATATTCAGTAGATTAATTACAAACCACATCTCATATTCTGGAAGTTTTCACATGTTGATTTCTTCACAAAAAATATCTAGTTGTGGAGATATTGATACTCATTCCATCAGTTTCTTTCTAAATGTTTAAATGGTGGCACCACAAGACAAAATAGTTCATCCGTCCCATCCCACCCAGAGGATAGGACCCAGATTGTCATAAGCCCCTCTAAACAGAGCATTGAGTGAAATAATTCATTCTCTTTTCCTGTGGTGTCCTCGTCCTCCTTGAGAACTCATTTTAGATCTTCATCTGTACATAAGTGCTACACATTCTCTGGCAGGCTTCCAGGATTTTTTTCTGTATCTGAAAAAGACTTAGGGAACTTGGTTTTCAAAATCTCTTTTTGTTTTGCCTTGTTATTGTTTACATCTATCTTTCCTGCTTAATTTCATTTTTTTTTCTAGCCATAACTTCTGCTTTTAGATTTTAAAATCTGCACTTTCCTGTAATCTGTCATGGGTTTGGACCTGTTCTGTATATATAGATATATATAGACATATATATACACGCACACTTAAAGAGAATATGTACCATGATCTTAGACAAGATTCATGCTCCCTGTGTTTATTTTATCCTTTTAGCTATTTTTTTTCTAAATTGTGTTACACGCTGTCACAATGTCATCTGCATTCCAAGACTAAGGGACTAAAACTGTATAAAAATCATTTCAAAGGCTTGTCATATTGTCTCAGTTTTGAAACACTGAGATTCTGTGTACCACTGTAAATAATTTTGCAAGAATATTTCTCAAATTATTAAGTATAAATCAGAGCATCCGAGTACAGCACCAAAATTTTATTGGAGAGCATCATACCTTACTTATATTTTTTTTAAATGATGCTTCTATTCCTAAGGGATTATCTTTAGCTCTTTATAACAATGGCCCTCCTTTCCAAGAAAAAACTAGGTACAGTTGATCACTGTCTTTCAGGCAATCAGTTGTCACTTTTAGAAAGGATGAGGAAAAATACACAACTTTCCTATTAAAGAAAAGAAAGACACGCCAAATTTGTTATACAGATACAACTTTGGCTTTTACTAGCCTTCTGAAGATTGTTCTAATTCATCAAAGTTAGTGGATTTTTAAAACATTACATAGAGAGTGACTTTGCAATTAGCAGCCTGGCAGTGCTCTACTGTTAACACATATATATATGCATGAAAGAAAGATGTATGTACACCATATGATATTTTTTCCATAACAAAGAGAATGGGATATATTTATTTGTTCTTAATCAAAAAGATAAGACTAATAAACAAATTTTCTTTTGGGTTTCATCAGTTCTTTTGGTTTGGTTTTGTGTTTGTTCTGGGCTTTTGTGTTTGTTTTTTGTTTGGGCTTTGTTTGTTTGTTTGCTTTATTTGTCACTTGGTTGGGGTTTGGTTTTTTTTTTTATTTTTTACTTTGCACTAGCAGGCTAGTAACATTTAGGGAGAACTCTGGGTAGGTCTCTATTTCAACTCATGTGTCAGTACATGTACTGTTATATGTCCAGATGTCCAGAATTCCATCTATTTTGACCCCTTTTAAGCAGAAAGTTAAAGGAATTAATTCAAAATATTAATATATTGTAGAGATTATTTTCTAAGACTAGGGCTTTATAGCTCGAAAGTATTTTATAATTTTAACCATATACAGGGAAATCTCCATCCACTATAATGCAGAATACACTCATACATAGAGTGAGAGAATGATAACCTTGTACTTTGAGAAGGATCTGTTGGTCTGACATCAGTTCCAGATACCACTTAACCATCCAGTCACACATTTCAGTGTGATTGAAAATTCTTTGATTAGAAAGGAAGTACATAAAATAGATAATATGTTCTGGTTAACATGTTTATGATACAGTGAGTCAGCTTATAAATCATTCATCCCGAAACTAAGAACCAGCCAAGGAGTAATAGGGAAAGGTCATTAAGCTGTGAAAGTGTAAGTGGAGTCAACTCAAGAGTGTTTGGCAATTTAAATTATTGTAGTCATGGAAAAGTCATTTTGTTTCGTCATAGAAGATACAGGTTAAGAATTGTAACCAGTAAATCCATGGATGTGAAGGATAAGAATTGCACCTTATACATCCCCCCAATTATTATATACTTATGAATATTGTCTACATTTACCTCTGCTAGAATTAAAAACTCTGACATAATTAAATGGGATTTCAAGATTTCAGAAAGTGAAAAGAGACTATAAAGCTCTAACCCAGCTTCAAATCAGTTAATGAGACCCCTTCTAGATTCAACAAATTGGCTCATATAAAGTACAGATTGAAATTAAATTGAAGCATTTAGAAAACATTTTTCCTTGCATTCATGATTTCTCCTCCTCATACAAAATAGAACAGACCACACAGTGTAATAAGAGTTAAAATCTCAAGACTCTCATTTGTTTTAGTTGCATGGGCAGTCTGAGGCAGGAACTTTCCAGAAAGAGAAGATGGAATGATCACCTAGTCTGGGACTCATCATGTGGGGTGACTCATTAGAGTCTTATGAATTCTGGATAGGAGGATGAATACAAAGCTGGATCCACAGTCCAGAGAGACTCCAATTCTTCCATAGATTGGCACTTAGACATATGAATCTAATTTAGCAGATATTTTTTACAACTTCTTACATTACTTTACCCTGTTTACACCATGGCCTCCTTTCTGCTGACCAGGATAGCTGAAGCCTATATATTTCTGATGGGTTTTCAGTAAATAATTTCCCCATCTGGCTTATAAATTTTTTCTTGTGTGTTCAAGAGGTAATTTCAAAAGCTTTTGCAGATACTATATTGAGTAGTCAGGGGTTTATGATTGTCATCAAACAATTTCATAACTAAGATGCAGGGAAAACATGCCATGAATTTTGAATTAACTTACAGAGATGAAACAAGAGGTAAGAAATGTCAGCTGAAAGTCCTTCAGCAATGGAGTACTGGCAGAGTTTGTATTAGTTGTGTTTGGTTTTGTCATGGTATTACACCCTTCTTTATTAAAAAGGCAAATAAAACATGTTATTTCAAAATCTGAGCTATATTTAACCACTTTTTGGGTTTGGGGTTTTTTTATTGCAAGAAAAAAAGTTTGGACAAAGTTCATCAAAGAATATGTAATTTTTAAAGAGACTCAGTTTAGCTCTCAAATAAATTCATGTTCATTTACAGACTCTCTGTGTCATGTACTATGCTGCAATTTTGCCTGTTTCACTTTCCATGCTTTGATCAATTCAAATGCAAATTAAGAACAGCAAAAAGATTATATACTTCCCAAAAAAAGGGGGACTTTGATAACTTTTGGTTGAACTGAAACATTCTGGGAAAATTTTACCTTGGATTTTTCTTCCAATGGATTCTTTAGACAATAAATTTGCTTTTGCCAAAGTTTTATCTAATCTTGTCAGTAGGTTTCTTATTTAAAGTGAATATTAATGCAATGTTATCTCATGAGAGAGATTATATTATAAATATTTATGTATTTTTTTATATAGCCTAGTATAATTTTCTTGGCCAAAAATCATGCTAGAAAACAGATTTCTAATTCACTGATACAGACTATGTTAAGCCAAAACCCACTGAAAAGCTCCCATTAACTTCAGGGGAGCCCTTTAGCAGATTCAGTGCATATTTTTGACCTCCATGTCTGCTGCCAGCAAATACGTTCTAAGCATGAAAAAGACATCTGAAAAGCAGCCAGATATACTGCCTGGAGCATGTTTCACTCTGCAGCCAGTTCCACAGCACCCTTCTATTTTCCCACGTGCTGCTGGACTAGGCAGCATCAATCCTTTGTGCCTAGTACCTGCTGTTAAGATCGGATTATTAGAGAGAGATGTGTCTGCCTGAATTAAGGTGCAAACAAGACCATATGCCAAATTCAATAGTACAGATTTTATTTAGCAGTAGATGTGAGGTAGAGAGAGAAAGAGAGAGAAAGACATAGAAAAAAAAGAGGAGCAGGGAGAGAGAAAGACAGACAAAGTAGAAAGATAATCACCACCTGTGGATCCAGACTGCATCCCATTCGTTCTCTTTCTTCTCGGTGGTGGGGGTCCCACGAAACACAGAATTCAGTGAGTTAATACACATTCAGGTGGGAATACCCAAGCACCTCCCTTACAGGGACACATACTGGACAAATATCTGGTGCTTTTAGTCTTCTGATAGGCTGTTATCTGAAGCCCAGGTGGCTTGGTAGGGTAGGAGTGACATCCTCATGAAGCTGGGAAATGTGCCTTGACCAGGGACCCTCCTGGGTGACACAGCACCTGGTGCAGCCTCAGGAGCTTTCTTCCCCGTTGGTTTCTGACCCCACAACCAATGCTGGCTGGTGGGAGCTGATGAGGCACTTACCCTTTAGAAGAATCTTAGTCAGTGCATGAGATTTAACCAACCTGTATCTGAGTTAGATAGCAAGGGATATTATGAAAAGCCTTTTAAATGCTTTAAATTTGGAGAATGAAAAACAAGACCTTTTTTTAATATTCTGTCATTTCCCTGCTTACAGAAATACTGCAAATCTTCTGCGACTGCTATAATTTCAATGGCCTGCTGCAATTTGCCATTTGTGACAAAGTTCAATAAATAGAAAGTGTAAAGTGCATCAAAATTATATTTAAGGATCCTCTTCATCTGCAGAAGACCTGCTTATTAACTATATTGCACATTTAGCTCCAAGGATTCTGATTATAATCAATAACTAATCAGAAAGTAACTTACACAAATGAAGTCCTGAATAATATACAACTGAGTCATAACTTTCCCAAGTACATAAATACTAACCCTTTTATTGAAAAAATATGCAGTTAGCACTTTTCCTCTTTTTATTGTGGCATCTGTTTCAGAAAAACAAATTTAAAAAGTCAATTTGCAGCAGTAGCCTCTGCTTTCAAGAGCTCTGTATCTACAGTAGTGTATCCACTTTAATCAGAAAAGTTGGAAAAGTGCCCTCTCAAAGACATGGTGCAGGAAAGAACATGCAGATGGAGCTGATTGGAATGGAAGATCCAGGGGCAGAAAACTTTTCTAAACAGGCAACCTCTGAAGTGGACAAAAATGAAGCAAAAATCCATCTGCAGAACAAGCAAGCTAACACTTGTCTCAACTTGGAAGCATAACTCAAATGCTGTGGGAGAAAAGAGTGGTGAAGAGAGTTATTTATGGATGTCCAGGGATGAAAGCTTTGCCTATAAAGAAAACCCACAGACACTCCAGTGAGGTAAGTACCAACAGTGTAATAAGATTTAATGTGACCATCAAAAGGGAAATAAAATGGAAAACTTTTTGATCGCACTCTCTATAGTGAGGGCAAACTGCAGGAATGACCTTTACTGCTAATGCCAAAATATTGAGCCAAATTCCCTCCTGGTGTGACAATGCTGAATTCCAGTAAATTATGCCAGGGATGACCTCGGTCCATTCTGTTTACACATCTTAGCTATAAGCACCTAACAGTAGTCAGAGTGTATAGTTTGAAGCAATAACTTTTAACAGACCAGGGGTGAATTAAAAAAAAAAAAACAAACAAAAAAACCAGCCAATTTTACTGACAACTCAATTCAGCTTAGGTTTAATTGAAATGGCAACAACAAACTGGAGGCAATTCCTGCTAGAAAAATGGCTTCTCAATCCACCCAAAGCACAATAGCATGAATCAAACATTTCACTACCAGAGAACAAAGCAAAACAGGACATTTCTAATTTCTTATGAGTATCCTGAACTTAAAACTTTAGTACATAACACCTTCTGAAAACTGCCTGCTTTATGTTTTTAACACTTCCATGGACAGCTTTTATGCCATTGCTTATTCAGCTTTTATCAGTGGACGTCATGGTAGGAGAGACGAAAATTTGCATTCACTAAAATAAGAAGGCATAGCAGGTTTACCTCATGTAGTTCAAACTAAGAGTAAAGTGCTGGTAGCCGTGCACCCGTGGTAACTACTCAGCCGTTCTTCCCCTGCATTGAACCAAAACAATCAAAGGGCACCTACAAGAGGCAGTAGAGAAACATATTGTAGTTCACATATACGTATACCATAGTGCTTTACAGGGTTATTCCCAGGACAAATGGCTTCCCCAAAGACAGATAGTGGCTTCAGTAAAGCAGTGTATGACTTCAGACAGTGCCAAATTGCAAATAAAATAGCTACAGGCATGCATATTGTTGATCATTTTTACTACATTAGTATTTTAGACAAGGCTCCCTCTTTTCGAACCTTTTCCTTCATCTGAGAATGAAAACTTAGCTTGATGGCTTTCTATTCAAAGTAAGAAGTTTGGGTTTTTTGTTTGTTTGTTTGTTTTTAAATTCAGATAAACTCATTCCACTTTATTTCTACAAAAACCAAAGAGCCTGGGTCAATGAATGGCCCATGGTATTTGGCTCCCAAGAGTTAAGATAGTATCCCTGTGTCATACAATTTTTTCACTGAGGAGTCATGGGATCCAGCAGCAGCTCACAGGACTCTCATTCAGACAGACCTGCCAAGACCCCAGTATTAGGGACAAGGTGCTGGGCAGCAATTCAAACCATAGTTGTCTGATACTCAGTGACAAAGTAGAAGGCAGAGAGCCAAGAAACCTCAAACACTCCTGCTTAAAACTGCCCAGACTTCCCAGTCTTTCCTTTAGCAGGTGTCCTGTTCTTGTTCTGTAGGCACCCAGACACCAAAGGCAGTCCATGGAATAAGGCCATCACTGCATCTTGGATCCCTTAGGAACCAGGAAAATCCTGAAAAAAAAGACTATGCAGGCTACTTCAAGGTTGGCCTATGGCTCACTGAGACTTCACTGAAAGATTTCCATAAGATACTCGGACTTCATCAAAAATAAACCTTCCTATTCCAGAATAAACCTTTTTTTATGTTCCATTAGAGAAAATTCCAGTAATCACAACATATCACTAATGGCAAAACAATGCATTTACCAGAAATCTATCTTGATCCAATTTGTCTACAAGAAACCCAAACAGGACCACTTTTTAGCAGAGTTTAAGTCCAGTAGCATTCATTACTCTTATGGTACTGGATCCTTGGGTCCCAACACTTTATGCAGACAGTCTCCTCATCTAAGAAACACTTCAGTGTAAAATATGATCTCTGCATTTATCCTTCCTTTGTTACACACTCATAGTTTCATTCTTAAAGGAATAATAAGGAAATAGCATTTCCAGAGGTTCTACAATCAGAACACAGGAACTCTGAGTTCCTAAACATCTTTGGTTTATATTTTTCAGCTATCTTCAGTGCTGTGTTTTTGATCCACCTCGCTCCAGTTTCAGCCTGTGATCCTACTTCTCCTTGTACATTATGATGGGAAATCTTGTCACCCAATGAAGAGCGTGCACATCAAAAGAATCCTTAAGAAACGTGCATAATTGTGTCAGGCAGAGTATGTAATAGGGCAAAATGGAAAACTGATATCTCTGAAAGTGGTTTTCTGGATATTGAGTTTACTGAGATGTAAAACACAGAGATCTGTGAAAGGACAACACAAACTCTGCTCCCTGCTGTTTTATCTCATTTCACAAAAACATATCTATCAAAAACCTCAGTAATTTATTAGATGTTCTGGTGAGAATGTAACAAAGATGTATTAGAGTTCATTACAATAGAAATTTCTGTGATAAGAGCAAACATCCACTAATAAAGCAGGTCAAAACTACTTATAAAGGAAAAACTAATATCACTTCTGTTAGATGAATGATAAAAAGTGAAAGGAAAGTGTAAAAGGAAAGTAGATTTTTCATCTTCTGAGCACCATAAAGTTCATAATAAAGCTAATCTAGAATTATGATATCATAAACCAAAACTAATAATGGGTCACCTTCTTTGGGTTTATTTCTGTTTAAAATTAAAGTTCTATAGAACTGGAAAAGTGTCTTTCCAAATAAGAATAGAATGTAAAAATTTACCAAGTAGAATACCAATACCAGACCAAGAATGTATGAAATGTCCTATTCACTTCCATAAGGAATTAACGCTGTAACCTGGAGGTGAAGATATAAATACCAGCGGTGTTAATTGTTCTAACTGCACTGCTTCACAGTGATCTCACTAGTGATGTTATTATTTCATAAATATATATTCTCTGGCACTTCCCTTTGAGGTCAAATACCCCAGCTGCTGCTCCAAAACAGGAGCTGTTTGTTGGAGCCTGGAGTCAGCTCTGGCCTTCTTGGTGTTGAGGTTAAGCTTAGCCCTAGTACAAAATGTCTGAAATGTGGAAAACTGAAAGCATAGTCACAAAGCCAAGGTAATTGATTGCTATAAAAGAAATGCAACAGGGCTACTCTATTATATATTTTTGTATTTATTACTGCAGAGCCATCAAATATGAAGTTAAAAGAAGTTATAAACAAATGTTAAGGTGCTGGCAAAGTTTAACACAGAATCCAGGAATCGTGTAGGAGGTTTCAAGGTTTTCTTCATACTCTATTCCCAGGATAGTGTCTGAAATATTTCTGACTATGATTTGAATTAAAACTTCCCTTGATTTGAAAAACAAAATTTTATATCTGAATTTTTTCAGTGGGGAAATTTCAGGCAATTGCATGAGAACAAAAAGTTACCCATAAAAATAAAGAGATCTTCCATAAAACAAATATAATAAAGCATGGTTCTGTGAAGACCTTTTCACATAAATAGCTAAGAATAACCTGTCCACTTTTGTGAGCTGGTAACAGAGGAAAAAGTCAGCTTCGGAAGAGTGATTAGCATGGAATTAGACAGACACAGGATAAGAAAATAGAAAGGATGTTAAACAATTACTTAAGCCCAGCCTGTACAAATGAAATCAATGAACGTTTACCTACATCAGAAATTAGATTTAATGGGACAAAAGAGAAGAAAATAGAAAGTATCTCGATAACAGAGTTAATGATTATTAAAAGGTTTGAAACCTGCACAATGCTAGCACTCTAAGAGCAGAGTGTATACATTCAAGTCCAAGATCACTAAAAAGAGATAGAAAACAGATTAATTTAGAGGATATTTTTATGAGTTTATTAAGCCCAAGAGAAAACATTAAAGGCTGGAACAGGGCCAATATCATTAATTACAGAAGAGCAGCAATACATTAGGAATTTTCACAAGCCCTAGCCCTAGACAGATTTGTTTTAACAGATCACATAAAATAACTTTAGTTTATGTTATTTAATTTCCTATGAAAACCTAAGTATTCAGTATGGCCAGAAACAGGAGGAGGTGCTTTCCACAGGGTGGCAGTCCTTGTTGATATGCATCAAATCATTCTTAGTACTGGCAAGTCAGTCTGTTTTTCACTGGCTTCCATGCATTCTTCAAGAAAGGGCGTGGGAAAAGCTATTAGGGAGGAAACGAGAGCTGCTTATTCCTGTTGATATAAAACTGGTTCTGGTGTTGGTGTAAATTACCTTGTTGAGCTAACATAACTCCTCATTTACTAGTAGAATCTGTTCCTTTCAAACTAACTGATCCACAGAAGTTTGAGGTGAATCATCAGTTTTCACCAGGGTAGATGTAAATTATGTTAACGCTAACTTAGTGGTGGCATTTGCTTTCATTCAATTATTTATCTAAATTTTCAGAACAAAACTTGTGTGGGACTACAAATAACTTGTCCTATTGATAATCAGTGGTTAGTAAGTGGCATTTTCAGCATCCCTACATTGAAAACTGCAGAAATCTGAACTAGATTTTCACAGGCTTACTCAAACATGCAGAAGCAGAGCAAGAGCACAGAGTTCAGTTGAAATGAAGTCTAATCTACTGAAAAACTGCCTGAGAAGAAGGCTAATTTAGCCTCTGTGGTGTTCCCTGCTACCATGCCTAGACAGCTCCCACTGCCATGCTAATTAACTTAAAAATGTCTCACCAGAGGTATCTCTTCACTGCATTCTTGAGGAGCACCACACTAGTAACAATATGCAAAACCACTCTGCTGAATAAAAATGGATATACACGGTGACTAGAGGTAGTCTTGCACTTATGCTAAATGAACACCCTCAAAAAGGACAAATCATGTATCTTTCCTGATGTGAATTCTAATTAGACATTAAAGCAAGTTGAAGAAAAGACTGTAGGTAAAACCTTGCCATGTTGAAAATTCATGTGTATGTCAAAAGACTAATTTGATATAAGATATGCAACTATACCTTAACAGAAACACAGACTTTTTCCTATACATTTTTTTTGTTCAATAAAAGGCTGGATTGTGAGATGGAAGAGAAATCTTCATACAAATTTTCTATAGCAATCTTACTTTGCATGCAGATATTTTGCTCTAGCAAAATACAGACTGTTACCACAGATTAGAAATAGGAACCAGGAATGACACAAAATGTACTAGAAACCTATGGAAGACTGACTCTAAAATTGATGAGACAGAGTAGAGATCAAAACTGAAAGCCATTTTCTACTTCAATGCCCAAAATACAAAAAGGAGAAGAAATATACTTCCACAAAATACCAGAAGTAATAAGAGCTCTCATACAAAGAAGAAAACAGGTGTAGAAGAATTAGGCTAAGCCTTAGAAAATTTATAAATGGCAGAAAAATAATTGAAAGGCATTGCAAGCAGCTCTGTGTTTGGAAAGAAATAAGAATTCCAAATATATGTGCCAAAGAGTAGTAAACCTAATTTTTAAAAATTTTTCTTATTCAGATGTTGATTTGTTTGCTTGTTTACTGATTGTTCTGTTTAGCCATGTCGAATATCCAGACATGAAAATGTAATGGATTATAATAATGGTGATGACACTGCAAATAAATTACTTAAAATACACTAAAATGAATTCTTAACTAAAGCAAAATACCTGAGCATGTGTAATGCTAATGGTTTTATACCTAAACATGTACTAAAGTGATTTCCTGAGAACTGCTTCTTTCAGTAGAGTTAGGTACTATAATTCAGTTGTCTTTGTGATTCAGCATGAGTGATTACCAGGTGTTTGTTGAAGTTTGTAGCTTCTTGACCTTTGTTCCTGAATTTTGCTGCTGAATTTCACATATATATACTAATATAGAAAATCACTTTAGAAACTTTTATTTACAAATAACTGGTAGCCATTATAGCCATTTTGTCAAGGTGATATTATATTATTAATATTATATTAATTTTTTTAATATAGAAGATTTACATTTTAGGGTACTCATTGTGTAAAAAATATTTGTTTAGGCAAGAAGATTAAGGAGACAAGAACATATCTTACTCTCTGTATATGTACTGTAAATGAACTATTTTATGCCAAAAGAAAGTAATTCAGCATATTCTGGCCTAGACAAACACAGAGGAAATTAAATATGAAGTCTCTAGTGACTTGGAAAAGATGGTATTAATTGGAAAAGGGGACAGGAAACAATGTATTAAGTGTCTAAAGGAACCAGCCAGGTTATTTTTTCATCCTGTGTAAGGTCTACTATAGTTGATTATTCAAGATATCCTGCCCATAAAGAAGAACAGTAGTTAATGAGGATGGATGTATCACCTAAGCATATCAGAAATGGCTGCAGCAAGAAGAGAATTGTGATGCATGTGGAGGGCTTTTTTTTGTTCAGCTCCCTCTTATATGCCTGGCTTTGAAAGCAGAGGAAATTTTTTCTACATTTGCTGAAATGACACTACAGAAACAAATGCTAACCAGATTTAAATACTTATATTTCATAGCTTCTTTGTTTTCCAAAGGAAATATTTCAAAAAGCATTCCCTTAATGCAGGCAGAAAACAAATCCTCTGGAAGAGGGTGAACTAGGCTTAGTTATAATGAAGGTGGGGTAAGATAAGAAAATTATTTTATAAAGGGATAGAGATTTACTCAAAATTTAGGTGATGGTATTAGTCCCACTGATGGTCAAAGGATATATGTTATTCTATATAAGAGATGGAAAAAACTAATCCATATAAGAAAATCATGTCTTTTTGTCCTCTGGAGAAATCAAAATATGCTGATTAATATTGAAAGAATTTTCTCAGTGTTGTTTCTATACAATCAACAACATAAACGAATAGAAAATTTGGCAACTGTTGCAAGTGTTTAGCTTAGATATTCACCAAAAAAATCAAACATTCTGACCAGGCTAGCATTTTTATCTGGGAACAGCAAACTTGAAAAGGACTGGGAGGCTAACCAACTCAAAGAATTTCAGGACATTAGAAGGATTCTTATCAGTTAGAGTATTTATTTATTTATTCACTTTAATGATGTAAAGAAACTTTCTTATCCTAAAAACATAGACTATCCTGAGTGGGAAGGGAGACATAAGGACCATTGAGAGAAAGTCTCAGCACTGCACAGAATATCCCCAAAAGTCACACCATGCGTCTCAGAGCGTTTTCTAAGCCCATCTTGAAGGCTTGGTGCTGTGACCACTTCCCTGGGGAGCCTGTTCCAGAGCCCAACCACCCTCTGGGTGAAGAACCTTTGCCTGATATACAACCTAAACTTTCCCTGACTCAGCTTCATGCTGTTTTCTTGGGTCCTGTCACTGGTCACCACAGAGAAGAGATCAATATCTGCCCCTCCTCTTCCTCTCATGAGGAAGTTGTGACTGCAGTGAGGTCTCCCCTCAGTCTCCTCTAGGCTGAACAAAGTGACCTCAGCCCCTCCTCATAATATTTCCCCTCAAGGCCCTTCTTGTTAGAAAGAATAGAAGGAAAAAAGTAAATATATACAACCATGCAGAAGTCTCAGGTTATAGAGCATGGTGTTAATGACACAGAGTTTGTGGGCTCTCTTCCCAAATGGACCATTCACTTAAGAGTTGAACTCGATGATCCATGTGGGTCCCTTCCAACTCAGAATGTGCTGTGAAAAACAAGAAATAAGAGCTACATAGGTTATTATACACTAGAAGAATGGGATTTCTTTTTTAAGCAGACTAGAATGTGGAAAGTATTTCTCTCCTGAAAATCGCAGCCAAACTGCTCGTCCGTCATTGGCTTCTGGAAGGAATGATATGGCATTATTCCTTGGCTAAATGAAGCTGCTGCAGCTGAGCCCTGCACATGAGGAACCAAAGAACCCAGGTTGGTCTGTACCTGCAGGAACAGCCGTGGAGTAGTGACAATGAGCACAGCTGAGAAAATCACAATAAAGGCTTCACCCCAGGAGCAACACTGGGCATCACTGTGCCACAAAACATCACATGCTGTAGAATCGTTCCCTGTCAATGCCTTTTTGTCCAGGGAATTATACTTTGCTGATGGACAGAGTTAGCATCAAGTGGGCTGCAGCAGCATGCCAGCTCAGATGTGGGTTTTTTATCACCCACTCAGTGATGAGGTTGTGCATCTCTCACTGCTGTATCTAGACCAAAGGTTCAAATAGTCTGTACCAAAGACAAAGGGCAGAACTATGGAACTTAGTGCTTGAGAATGTCACCCAGAAAACACCATGTCAGTGTAATTTTCAAAGGTTTCAGAGAAGCAATCCAGTTCAATCCACACCCATCAGTAGAATACCTCAAATACCTTAGAATGGCAGTCATGGCTGATCTGTGCAATCAGTTAGCTTTGGAAGCTGCACTTACCCATGTGCCAGCACTCACCTCTGCCCACGGTTACTGTTTGTTACTTTCTGCAGTATTTTCATTGCTAAAGGCTTCAACAGCAAAGTTAGTTTTATATAAAAATATCACCTGCAGCAAAATATGTTTAGTCATGGGCAGTGCTTAAGTGGAGCCTGACACAATCAACACTGTCAAAATCAGTTTTAAGAACCATATAAATTAATTCGGTGCAAACTTTCAACTAGAAATATCCTTTTAGTCTAAAGCCCTAAATTTCAGCTGTTATTCACTACCCCTTCTATTCTTGTATCTAAACAGTATTATTAATATAAAAACTGTTCTTGATATAGTGAACAATACAGTTAATACTGATGATTAAAAGAGTATGACAAAATTGATGTGGCAATAAAGGGAGTAATACAATTTTATAAACTTCAGAGATCATCAGGATGGAAATAATTAAAAAAATTCAAACTGCCAGCTCTTGGATTTTGTCCTTCAACCCTGTCAAAGAAGTTAAGAGAAGTTAACACTGGTTTAGTCTATCACCTACAGCAATATTTTTTTCATTCAGAATACTTTTAGTGATGATTCAATGTATTCATTATAAAGAACTCTACCTGTTCATTTTGAAGTGCTGTAGAGTACTAAAATACCTTGCTATATTTAGAGTAAATACAGAAGGAAAGGTTCAAATGCACAACTACTCATGTTCTGGAGATTTAAATCTAGAGTTTCATGATAAAGCTGTTCCAGTAACCTTATCTACTGCTTCCATGAGCCTATCCTAAATACATCAGTGCATTTTTATTCCAAATAATTTTTAAGAAACAGAAACAGATCAGCATCTCTACGAAAGGCCAAAGTATACATAATCCCTGTGGGAAAATCAGACATACAAGAGAAGTGCCTATTTCCACCCTTGCTTTATAACAGGTTGCTGTTTTCATCATCTGTTGTGTGTCGTTGCATTAGGTTGTTTGTTTCCCAGCGATAGAAAGTACTGTGAACATGGTGCAAAAAATGACTGTATGACTGTCCTTAAACTGTATTCATCCAAGAAGAATGCTCGTTAATCTTGTATTGTTCAGAGAGGCCATACCTTTTGTACTTTTAAATTTTGTGCCATGCTTAGGCATCAGAGCTATGTTGATTTTTAACAGACCAAAGTTAATAATTATTCATTATATTCATTTCTGTTACAACTGCTTTTAGTGCAAGAGCTTCCTTCAAGGCCTCTACATTTGCAATTAATTTCTGATACCATCATATATTCAAGATTAATTTACTGCATGTACATTTATTACTTTAAAATAACAAGTATTGTAAGCTTTCAGCATTTTAAGAGATACCTTCATAAAAACATCTGCAAAAAAAATTAAAAGGACAAAAGCATAGTCAATTTAACATCATTTTTTTTAATTCTATTTCCTTTTTTTCCAATTCCTTTATCCTTGTCTAACTTCTCTTCCCTCAAAGTTAATCCACATTTTTTTCAACATCTTTTCCACCCTTCACCACATTACCTTCCTTTGTAACATATAGTTGAGCTTTATATTAGAGGACAAAAAGAGGAGAGACTGAAGTCTGCCTGGATTCAAAGCCTGGGATATTAGGAATCATAAGAGCTTTCCATATATGATGAGGTGACTTATTTTCTCTCCTTCTTTCACCATTGAATTTAATGCCTTTCTTCCCTTCTGACCAAGTATCTGTCTCAATCTGGCTGAAAAAAGTTCTGAAACAGCTTTTCTTGCTGTGTCTTTGTCAAAACTCTGTCACACCAGCCCAACAGCATGGGTCTGGAGAACAAAATGCTAACTCTCAAATCTCGAGGTTGTTGATGAAAAGAGATTGCCCAAAACACATAATGTTTGTCTTCAAGGAAGTCACAAGAATCATGATCTTAAAAATTAATTCAGACAATTAAATATTTTGAGTCCACTCCTTCAATTAATCCGATAAGATAAAGTACTTAAAGAAGGCACATGTAAGACACACATTTCTTTCTTCATTTTTTGATAAGATCCTGTTACTATTGTGTTTTGGAATAAGATCATTCATTGTATGTATTCTTTAACGTGTTTAGAACAATGAAGCTTCATTTGGTCCAGGCCATCACCACTGTAAACAAAATTAATGAAAATAATAAGTGAATATTGCACAAGAACTTCAAATACGGCTTTTTTGTTTGGGTTCATTCTCACGAGTCCATTCTTTATAGCCATTATCTGCACGTAATTCTTTGCACAAAGGAAAGGCCTAGAGTTGAAAAATATTCAGTTGCCAATTGTGAAAAATTAATTCATAGCCCATAATTATGATGATAATGACACCATCAGTAATCATAAATCATCATTATGACTGCATGATCACTGATTATTGTAGCACTGGGCTTTTGCTTAGTGCCCCATATTATTTTAGGAGCTACATGGCAAACTGAAAACATTGGCAAAGTAAACTTTACTACAATGAGGCCGCTAATTTACAAAGCAATGTTTCTTAAAATATTATGTTTCCATGTTTATTTGTTTTCCTATTAAAAGTGCAGTCGCACAGGCTGCTTGCAAATAATTCACTCTAAATTATTCAAATGTGATAGCATCATACATTCTAAGACGAAACTAATTATAAGGATGGACTGGAGTCTTCGATAATCTGGAATATTGTTTTTTAATCTAATTCTGCTTCTGAGATAATTACTCAGAATCAATCACTGTCAGGATTATAGCAATAATCAGATTGGAGTTAGAAGCTGTTGATAATATCTCCGAGTCCAATTTCTCCCACGATAAGGAGATCAAATCAATCCAGCAACTGAAAATTACATTAGGATTATTCTAAATATAGCTTGTTTACATCATTTTACATTTTTTGATCTTGGGTTTATGTTTACTTTATTTGGAATAAATATGTCCGTACCAAACTTTGGACAGTATTTTAAAAATAAACCAAATGGGTCTCAATTTATCAGAACAGCGGCTTTCATTGCAAGAACTACAGTGTTCACTCCATTTCCAGTGCTGATTTATGGTTCAAAAGGAGGACAACCAAACACGTTCCAGTTGTTTGTTTCTCTTTAACTCCTGAAAGAACACTAAGAAAGAAATTTGTCTGTTAAGCCAATGATTTGCTAAGTATGTCAATATAGTTGATAATCCACTAAGACTATAACAACTGGGTACTTAGTTATCTTCATTTTAAAAAGTGGCAAAGAATATTCTATCTTAAAAGGATATAAAAACATTTATTTGGCTTTGAAATTAAACGAAAGGGTCTATTTGGAGTGCATTTTCCAATGAGAATAACCATTTAAGTATGTGTTTAGAAGTCCAATTTATTCAGAAAAAAATAATTAAGCTTAGTAAACAGAATTGTAATAGTGATATCACATTACTGAAATCTGTCTACAGAATTTGTTTCATATTTTTTCTCTGCTTTATTGGTAATGATTTCCACTAATTTACTGGATTCAGAAGTTATTTCTTCAGTCTCTTTATGTACTCTTCCAACAATTTTGTATCTTCCATTGCCCTATTCTTCTACAAGGAATGAGTTAGCAATTCACTGCTGCATTATATATGGTCTTAAAAAGACAAAGGTATCTGGGCAGTTGCAAATCTGTCTGAATATTGCTGGTTTATTTTTTTGACCAGGGACATTATTATTGGCAATTTTGCTGACCTTTACCTAAGTCCATCATTTACTCTATGTTGTCTCCTCAACAAATGTTTTCTTTCCACATAGACAAGAGGAGGTAAAAAGAGGGCTGGGAAAGAAAAGGGAAAACAGACAAAATACATAGATGTTCCGAGAAAGAGAAGAGAAGTAAAATATGCAGTAGTAGAGAAGAAACTAATACAACTGAGGCAGAAAGATTAACTCTAGAAAGATGCAAAAAGATATGTATCTCTGAAGTACATAAGCACAAAAAAATATCCCATGTTATGCCAATCTTCACAACCCTCTATGCAGTCTCTAGGAGATGTAGGAGCCCCATTATGCACATTAAAATCTTGTCAGGCATCTGTCTCCCTTTATGAATGTAAAGACTATGAAAATCCTGTCTAATATTATACTTCTGAAATTTTTATATTCAGGAAGTCATGGAAAATTGCAAAATTATTTAGATCATATGTCAGCCCTATGTTTTATAAAATTCTTCTGATTGATCCTCATCAACTCAGTATACTTTAAATCTGGATTTTAACATAAATAATTTCATCAACCTAATTAAAAATATAAATTAAAATCACTTAATCAAAAGAAAGCATCCTATCTCTGACAAACAAAACAATTTTTTGATGAAACTTAAAATTCCCCTTCACATTTTATTGTCAGAAAATTTGTTGCATTCTTGACAGTACCTACAATTCTCTTTCCCCAGATGTGTCAGCAAAAATATTTATATAATAAAGGCATATTTAAACGAGTATAGAATTGTTAGTATTATTATTATCCTAACTTTAATTTATAGATACAAGATTCTGGCGTAATACCCATATGACTGTATGCCATTCTTACATTTTTAAGGAACACTGAATTGGAAATAAATTTCATTACATTTACCTCATTTTGATGCTACATTATATGGGCAGAGACATGCAAAGGGAGAAATAGGGCTTCAATATAAAGAGGTTTGGACTTTTAATATCTATCTACTTATAAACCCTAGACCTATTTTAAAGTCTGAGGTGATGGAAAGTGAGAAGATAGAATAACTTACACAAAAGTTGTTAGACTTTAAGCTTTCCAGCTTGTCTTCTGACATTCATTAATTATTAGATCATATCACATTTATGAGAGAAATTTCATATCCCACATAAAACCATTACACATCTTTTCTCAAGGCAAGTAGACTTTCACAGACAGAAGGCTGAATGAATACACAAACAGCAGATGAATTCTTAGGGTTCTTTTAACAAGCGTGTTTCTAAAAACAGCAAATGTAAAATCTCCAGAATTTACTGGAAAAATATCTCGAGGCTGAAGGCCAGTTTTTCTTTATGGGTATTAATCAAACTGCCTGAGAGAAGTGTCTTGGACTTCATAATTTCTTTTATGGCTAGCACAAGCCATATGCAAACAAAAAGTTCCCCACTGAAATCAATGATAATTTTGTTGCAGACCTCATGAGAGCAACAAGAAGCTGCACTGTTTGTCCCATCTTTTTTTTCATTTTTCTCCTCCACTTTCTATGTGAGCAAGGATTATTGGTAAAAGTGCCCAGGTACAATTTACATAAAATTTACTTCACAGGCATGCTATAACTGGGACTTTTTCTCTGGACCCTCCATGTCAGATCAATCTGGCTGGTATAACTTGCACTTGGCAAGGACACAAGCAGAACCACAGGACCCAGGGACTCGTCCTGCTGCATCATGGCAGCAGAGATTCTGACTGCCACAGATGGCATTATTTCAAGACTTGTGTGGTTTTCTTTTGATAAAAAATTTTTTGTGATCTTACGGACCCAGAAATCAGACTTCAGGAAAATTACTTTTATGTAGTATTCAGACAGGTGTTTAAAGTCTCCAAGACTGAGCAGAATGAACAAAAATCAGTAACACACAATGCCCATGAGTGGTGAGTAATACTGAGGTAGCATGTGAAAGAGAAATATATTCCTCTCATCCTGTAGTACCAACACCCTGTTATGCTACCGTACCCACTCAAGATGTAGGCCACTGGAATTCACTGGGACATAGGAGTTTTTGATGACACCATAACAATGAATTGTGATACTTAGTTTCACATGCTTCTTACAAGTGTAAGCTGAGGCCTTAACTCGTCACCAGGTCATCTCGATCTGCCTACCTTCTCACATTTACAGCACCAGAGAGTTTCCAGCAGGGCATGTGCAGCTTACTTGTGCATCTGCACCTGTCATGGCTGTAGACCAAGGTCTGAGCCCTGACCCAGTCAGCATTTTTCACCTGCAATAGAACCACACTCCCTGAAAGTACAACTCCCCAGGTAGCTGGAAATCACCTCCAGCTGACTGCAGTCTCCCTGAGTCTGCTGTAAAGCAGCACACTATCAGGAAGCTCTACATGCCTTCTTATACTGCCTCCTCACTGGCCTCTTACAAAGCAGAAAACTGAAGGACTGCAAAGAACGATCAGAGCCTGGTTTAACCCCATTATCTGCCCCAGGAAGTTTACTGAAGCAGACCTGGGGAGGCAGAGAGGCAAGAGTACTGCTTGGCCCAGTGGGTCTAATTGTCTGCTCCAGGGAGTTAGGCTAAAACCATAAAAAAGTTATTCAATTCCCACATGCAAACTCCAAGTGTCATCATCTTGTGACTTAATTCTCAGAAAATCAGCATTGCTACTAAGCAAAACACAAAATTGATCACATACTTAAAGCAACAGCATCTCAAAATGCCAGTTTATAAGTCAAATAATGTTTCTGTGGTTTTTGTTTTCTTTAAACATGGCACTCCAGCCATTTCTTATATTGCAGATGACACTGGAAAGGTTTTACATCAGTTCAAGTGAAATAAATTACCCTCTGGAGACACTATAGATTTGACATGTAGCTTTACCCTATTAAGTCACAGTGAAGATGGAGCTATATTCAAACTAGGAGCATGTTGAAGATAACAGGATCAGATATATCAAATATGTATATGGATATATATTCTCAGAATTTGCCAAGTAGATATTAATGAGGCATATATTGCTTCTCTCCTTGCCTTTAAAAATGTTACATACACCCTCCAAGTTACAGTAAACACGGTAGTTATCTAACTGTGATGAGTATTGCCCCACAAATTGTAGCCCTGGGCCCAGTTTCTGCAGTGGGTAGCACTTAATCAGGCAGCTGCTTCTCTGACATCACATGTTGCCCATAATGTGCAGGGTTACACATGGCTAAGTACAAATTACAAAGACAGGAGGGAAAGAACTGGCTCCACAGTCACTGTTCCCTTAGAGCATTCATTTATTCCTTGAGTAACAGAGCAGGTCAAGCAGAGTTTCTTATAAACAATTTGGTCTGTTTGGCTCCCCAAACTGAGATAAAATTTTAAAAAAGGCAAATTCCTTCCCCTATAAATATGTTCACTTCAAACAAATGCTGCTTCAGTAAAGCTCCAGCCTTCCCTTCAAGTTCACCTTATCACTTGGTATTCTATTGTGGCTGACTTTAGTAAAGAATTAGCTGTTGAAGTGTCATATAATAAACCAATATGATTGCTCTAATCACATCAAAACTAAAGATTTTAATTACTTTCTGGAAAAAAGGCCAGTGGAATTGATGTAGGTGTGTCAATTTTATTGAACACATGACCGTTTTCCCACTGTCAAATTTTTCCACTAGAGGACTTTCTAAAAATTGTTAAAAAACAGTTCTCTGGAGACACAGTACTGCTATCTGTGTAGTGAGTACTAATTCAGGGCCAGGCATGTACTTCCAAACTTTGTGATATGGTCTTAACTTTTTGCAGTTTAAAATGGGAATAATCCTTAAAACTGACAATTTTAAAATATGTAAACCAGTATCTCTGTCCTTTATATATATTTTAATTGGCTTTTCATTGTTGATGACAATAAACACAGATAAGTCTCTGAACACTAGGACCACTGCCTGGCTGGAGAGCATAAAAGAGCTTTGCAACAGGTCAACACTACATATGCAGCACATACACAAGGTACTGAACTCATAAGGCAGTATTCAGAAGAACCAATAAGTTTACACAGACAAGATGTGTCTCCACACTGTCACATCTCAGTGAAAAAGACCCTCTGAGACAATTATTAGTTTCAATCACTGCTTGTGGACCCAGGCTGGCTGACATGTCAGTTCCAGCACAAGAGCGTCTCTGCTCTTCACTCATCAGGATTTTTTTTCTGGGATCTGCATGGTCATGGCGTAGATACGTTCTCTGCTAATTAGTTTTTCTTTGATTTTGGATACCTGAGTGGCTGCTACCCAGGAACTCAAAAGCCATTCAGACTTGGCAATCTGCACATCTGTGATTGACACTTTCTTACTTTAATCTTCTGCATGTAGGAATGAAACCAACTTTTAAAAGACACAGTGGGCTCTGTAATGCAGTAGACCATCTGTGTAAGCCATGAGAGCTGCCAACAACAGAGAACCCCTCCTGCGCTCTGCTTTTTAAATAGGCTCCTTGGGGAATAGCAGCTGAGATTTACATTGTCTCAAAGCAGTCTAAGAATGAAAGAAATGGGATGCCCAAACTGTGATGGCAAATCCCTTAGGCTTTGTTGTTAGGTAGGATGGAGATGATGATGATGGTGACAGTACACTAATGAGGACAATGATGCTGTAGGCTGGGTAAGTTACCTAGGATTCCTTAATTAGAGGTGTCTAAAGCATATAACTAGCTTGTCTTCTCTAATTTGCCTTCTGATAGTTCATATGTGGCTATTTATCATTCTAAGACTTTCTGTCCCTAACCTTACCTAGACTCTTGAAAATCCATGCTAACGCTAATCTTAACTCGAAATAATTTTATGTCCATGTTTTCTGCAACCTTGGCCCTTCCTTGTCTCAACAAAAATCTGTATAATATTTTCAAGCTAAACTAGAATTTGTTTCAACTTTTAGTCAATTTCTGAAGTATAAAATTTCTTTTTAAAAAACATTCTTCAGAGCTCATGACTCTCAAGTCTGAAAAAACATGTGATGCATTTGTAATATATCAAATTTCTAGGTTTTCTTGGACATCATGTGAAACTGAGGGAGTTTCAGCCAGCAGTTCTGACAGAACTTTGCAATGAAAAAAGAAAAAAATTTAAATCAGCAGATGTTAGTCTAAGTGTACCAAAACCAAATAAATGTTTGTATGGATCCCTGCAAAGCAAAACTGTCAAACTGAACGTTATTTCAAGGCAACAGAGTTTGCTATAATGAAAACCACAGTTAATACTTTCATATTTCCAAGACCCATATTACCATATGTTCAAAGATATATTCATCCTCTCCTAATAGTTTTATGCTTTCAAAGGACATGGAAGCATATTTTCCTCTAAATAATGGCAAAATTATGCTGTTTCTTCCAGATGAAAGAAAGTGTATTCAGAAGAACAAAAGACAAAGGCCCAACAAAGAAGCCTAAGTGATCCTGTTTGTTTCCATATTTTTTTTTTATCAGTGATAGTCTAGATCTCTGTGTCACTGTGGTACCCTTAGCAAAATCCCATTTGTATATGAAAATAAGACAGGACTCCTTCTAGCAAACTGTGTTAGCAAACACAGTACTGATTCTGAGTGAAAACATGATGAGCAGTATTGTGGGTATCTACTCTACCCCTTACCACTCAGAGGCTGTTTTCTTTATTGACAGGATATAGCCTGGCGTAGTATTGCAAGTGTTTTTGTCATTATTAAGATTTGTTGAAAAGCTTCTAATTTAGCACTGTCAGCTCTAATAGGGGACAGGATTGATCAGCATATCTGACAATATGGTAGGCAGAAGCCTCCTCTTCAAAATTGCATTGTACCAAAGTGCCAGCTTCAAACATTGTGACAATCCCTTCACTTATGCATTGAATTATAAATAAGGACTCGGCACTATTATGCAATTGTAGTCAAACTTGTATTTTTAAACAGAAATATGAAGCTTAGGTTGTTTACACATTCCAGGTATATGCATAGCAGGACACCACAATACAAGTTAAAGTCCCCAGTCTGGAATGAGATCAGAAAAGGCGAACCAATCTGATTTCTATTATGTCCTCATGAATCCCCTGATCAGAATTCAATGCTCATTGAGTAGTTTAACAGACCACTATTGTTTCTCCCTCTTTTTGCCGGGGACAATTTTATTCCTAGGTGAATTACCACATTTAGTCCCTTCCCCTTTTGTTTTTTCTCTAGAGAACATTTGTAATAGGTCTAAAAATATTGACTTCGTATTTACACAGTTTTTTATTTGTATATTATTTTATCTATCGTATTAAAAGAATATCAACCATGTTAAAAAATGAAAATTTCATCAAACAGTCAACATAAAAATCATCCAGCGTCTGATTTTCAGCAATGGAACTTAGATGACCTTTGATGCTTATATCCAAAATTTGGATAAAACATCCAGTTACCTCTGAATGGTACTTCCATACTACTTATGTTTCTCTGATGGTTATAGGTCTAAATGCTTTGGAACTGTCAAGGTGTAGGACTCAGAAGGGTTCCTCAATGGTACCCACAACCTAGGCATTCCTAACCGATCTCCTCTGAAATATTCATATACCTAAGGATCTTCATTGCATGATCATCTCAACTTTGTCCTATATAGCTTACTCACAACATTATCTTACTGTCCCCTTTCAGTTTGTGGATCTAAAAATATTCATTTGGATCTCTACACTTATAAATGGCCATTATGCTGGGCAATTATAAATACAATTCAAGACTGGAATGGACACTTTTTCATAGTCACCTCTCACGGTGTTCATTTGGATTGTTTAACTGTCTTCCCCTATCAAAAGAAGTCATGCAAAAGGGTGGCATGGTATCACTGAAACAGTTTCCAAAATCCTTCAATTCCCCTCCCAAGTAAGTACCAGACCATGCTACTCTTTTTTTTCTTTTCTTTTGTGACTCTAAACAATATTGTCTATTTTGAAGTTTTATTAACCTGGATGTCTGATAACCAGTAAAGAATGGTTAATATTATGCCTGTAACAGATGAGGACTGAAGGTAGGCAGAAACACAGAAAAGTAAAAAAGGAAATAAAGGCACTAAAAAAAACCCAAAAGCCAAAAACAACAGTGCATGCTGATATTCAGAGACATTCATTTTTTAATGTAATAGTTAATTAGAATTATATTTTTTCTTATATCTACTGTCCTGGGGTGACTTTATGATGTGCATCCCCTATTGTTGCTCTATGCCCAGAAATTAATTTTGTGCCTTTCTGTGCCTTTAAACTGAGCCTGAGAGAGGGGAGAGAGAAAACTGAGTGAACTTTTCAAAACAGTTGTTCAAGGACACAGATACACACTCCTCTGCATCCTGCTGCGGCAGCAAGAGCAGAGGAAGCACCCTTCCTGCTTTTCAGCCAGCTTTAGCCTCCTTTTCTCCAGAGGGAGACAGAGATTTGAACTTTGTTTTCCTGGGACTTCAGTTTTTCCCTTCTTCTCTTCTGGACTGTTTCAACATCAGAACACATCGGGAGAATTTTCCACCGAGGCCCTGGAGGTGGGCCCACACCCACCCAGCTCTGAGGAGGAGGAGAGAGACCGCACCTACAGAAGGACTCTGAAATCTTCCCAGGTTTTTCTCCATGGTGAGAGGTTTTATTATTTAGTGTTATTATCCTTTTCCTGTGTGTTTGTTAAATAAATAGTTTTTTTATCTCTTTCACTTTCCTACGAAGAAATTTTTTTTCCCAAACCTGGTGGGGAAGGGGTGGTTGCAACCTGCCTTCTATCAGAGGATATTTTCCTCCAAATTTGTCCAAACCAGCACACTACTATTCAGAGATGACATGATGGAACGACTTTTTAGGACAGCTTTGAAAGAGGAAGAAGAAATTACTTCACATGGCTTTACCCAAGTTTTGTTGGGTCTTTTCCATTAAAACTGCTACTATGGAATGCATGGAATAAAAGCATTTTCAGTGAAGCAAGACAAATGAAAAAAGCCAGGCAAAAAAATTCTTTGCATTTGACATCAGAATCATTCCCCTCATATTGCAAATACCTTCCATGAACTCATCAGCTTCATCAAGTTTAGAAGCAATTTAGATTTCTCCATTGCTAAGCCTTTCCGAAACTTTCTTTTTTGATTAGGAAACTATTTATAATTTCTAGTTTAAATTTATATATTTGTATCCATTTAATTTTCTGTAAGTACTATCCTTCAGTATTTATGCCTTTGCATTTATTTCCTGAATGTATTTATGAAAAATAATCATGCCCTTCTCAACTTTTATTTTGCTAGGCTGAACAAACCAATTCCCTTTAATCTCTTTATATACTATAAGTCTTCCATTTCCCCTAGATATACAAGGAGTCCTCCTTTGTTCCTGTTCCAGCCTCAGAGGATTTTGTTTGTTTTAAACACAGATTAGTTAACGGAGTATTACTGTATTTTAAACCTGCTCCTACTAATAGCTTTGTAAAGCAACTATGCCTGGAATATTTCTCCTAAAAATATTCCACACTATATATTGCAAAACTACCACCTTTTTCCATGGCTGAAATTTAACCATCCTTTTTTTTGTGTAGGTTTGTTCTTCCATCACATTAAATTGATTAACTACTTTTGCTTATAAGAGGTATTATGCTACCCATTCCAAAATACATGATCTTTTACTGCTCTGTCTCATTGCTGTCCATCCCTTGAAGATAGACCACATGATAACCATGTGGTTCCTCACACTGGTAATAAGTTTTGGATTGGTATAAACTCTGCTTTTCTACACCATCAAGCACGTTAAGGAAAATATTGAACAGAGGTTTTAAAAATACCCAGCACCCAAAGAAAACAAGAAGTGATTGATCCCCTTCCTTCATAATTAGTATCAAGGAATTATCATCTTTCTCTTAGCCAGCTTTTTATTCACCATACGCCAAACTCCATGCACCCCATGGTCTTCACTAATTACTTGTGGGCATTAAATCAAAAGCATTTCCTTAAACATGACTAAAGAAAGTTAATAAATTTACCATTTTTTTAAAGTCAGTAGTCTTAGTAGTAAGGATGTTAATTTATTAGAAATTATCCTTCACAAAAACATTGTAATTTTTAGTTTACTTTCCATTTACACCTGCTTCCTATACATAAAATTCTCAAACTGCAATGAGCAGGTATTTCCTGACCACCTCTCCACCACACTCACTTTTTCAAAAGTAGATACTGTGTTTGGTATTTTATTTTTAGCTTTCTATGTCCTAAGTTCAATTCCCTAGAACAAATCTAACTGAAATAATCACTATTGGATTTGCAAATTATTTTTCCAATTGTTTTAGTATTTCTAAAAGGTAAGTTAGATTTTAACCAATTAGTAGCCCAAATATTGTTTTCACAGAACCACAGAATCTTTGGTTTGAAAAGACCTCCAAGATCATCAAGTCCAGATTTAGACTGATCACCACCTTGCCAAATAAACCATGGCACTAAGTGCCACATCCAACTGTTTCTTGGACACTTCCAGGGACAGTGACTCCACCATCTCCATGGCAATCCCTTCCAGTGCTTAACAACCCATTCCAAGAAGAAATTCCTCCTAATATCAAACCTGAACCTCCCCTGGCACAGCTTGAGGCTTTGTCCTCTTGTCTTGTCAGTGGTTGCCTGGGATAAGAGGCCGACCCCCACCTGGCTACAGTCTCCTTTCAGGCAGTTGTAGAGAATGATGAGGCTTCCCCTGAGCTTCCTTTTCTCCAGGCTAAATACCCTCAGCTCCCTCAGCCACTCCTCATATGACTTACTCTCTAGACTCTCTAGATGTGTGTTTTCATCCCAAATTTTCATTATGATGGCAGTTTTCATTACTCAATGTGCTGTTTTGTGAGTACATACATATATACATTACATGTACGTGTTACTCTCTACATTAAAACTGTAATTAAACTAATAATTTCCATTCCAGTTCACAGAATTTCTTTAGCGTTATACACATCCTTGGCATTTGCAGTGTGTTGCATAGGCCTTCACATCTTATCTCATTATTTATGTGACTGAAAGCTATATTTCTATTTTTATTTACAAAGTGAAAAACTCCTCATCTTTTAGCTATTTTCACTGTATTCTTTATTTCTCTTAGTTTCAAGAATTACCTCATTTGTTCATCATTCTTTTTCCCTTTACTTGACTATACCTTTCTTCTGGATGCCCATGTGAGTTGTTCATTCTTTACTTATTATTTATCCTTTGTCACTTTATTATTTGCCCTCTGAAATATAAACTCTGTAAAATATTTGGATTTGTTTAGAGTAAATTAAATAAATTCTGGGCATCCTCCATGTTCCAAGTCTTTGTGTCTTTTCAGTAACTCACATTAACAAGTTTCTTCTATTTCTTATGCTTTGATCTTCCCCCCAGATCTACTTTCCTATAAGTAACATTTTCAGAAGTACTGCAGGAGATCTAGAATTGTTCACTCCCAGATTTTTTTCCATTATCTCTTCTCAGTAAGATGCATGCCCCCATTTATTCTAAAAAAACTAATTAATAAATTAATTAAAATTTTGATCCTCAGTGGTTTTGCTACCTGTCTCCATGAAAGACATGAGCCTATTACAGGAAGAATGAACTGGAAAGGACAAGAGGATAAGATGGTAGGGGAAAAAAAAGTGTACAAGATTTAGAAATGTGGTCGGGACACAAAGGAAAAAAAAAGAGGAAAAATTCAGGCTTATACAATTAGATGGGGACAAAATAATATAAACCATAAATTTTCCAGGCAGAAAGAAACCCAGAAAGTCAAGACAGGAGAGATAGTAGAAAGCAATTTAGACAGCAGTATGAAATACAGCAGCAAAAGCAACCCAATGCAATTTTGGTCTCTCTATGCATTGATAACACAACAGAGTGCAGCATTCTGTCATCTGGGATAAGGAAAAGTAACACAATAGAAACATCCTTAAGTTCTTGAGTACCTTACACAAGGAAAAGTGATTGTATCTTATACTACAACCACCATAGAATCTCCTCCCAAAGAACATCAGGGCTCAGACTACATTCAGTTTTCCAAATGCTGTCTTTGTTGAACTACTCTTTTTAGATGCCCAATGTGGATTCCATACAGTCTGCAATATTGCTGGCTGCAGGGTTCACAAATGGGGAAGCTGAACAGAAGTGTAGTGACTAGGCTCACTCCCTCATAATCTTTACATTTGCATTGTTAAAAAACTATGTACAAGTCATGAGTACTTCTCATCCTGTGCTCTTAATTCTTCCCATATCCTTTGTTTAGTGCAGAATCTCTCAGTAGTTTGTTAGCTGAGCCACCTATAGCAAATATAGCAAACACAGAGCGACTTTGTAGCAGAGCACTAATACCATTTATCAGATATTTGTAAATCACTCTGTTAATACCTGCTACTGCTTCCCTCTCTTCATTTTTTTTTTCAAGACCACCTGTGCTCACAAGGCCATTTCAGCAGGGAAATTCCTAGAGCCCTGATCCAAGTTACATATGAAATTTAAACATGCCCCAGAGCAGAAAACTGAGATGCCAAGCTGCCCCAACCACTGCAGTACTGAACACCCTCAGCAAGATTTCACTTTGTACTGTGCTAGACACGAAGCCTTTTACGAAATAGACACGAAAATTGCAATTTGGCTGGAAACTTTGGATAGTATATGCAGAATCTAGGAAAAAATCTATCTAGCATCAACCTACAGTTAGGAGAAATGCTTTGCATTTCATCATTTAATGGAGTCAACCGGCCCTTCTTGAGATATGAAAGTATTTTGAGTTTGGTTTGAGTCCAGGGTGAGAATGCAAATGGAGCATTTATCTTAGATAACAGGGACCACAGGACAAATCTATTTGTTGTTCTTATTTGCAAATCCTAAATAATATTTTTTGTTACGATAATATTTTTACTTTTAGGATGGAGGACATTCCTATTACTCATCTGCTTATGAATTAGGCAGCACATTTCTCTCCTTCTAGATCCCTCCCCTATCATTTGTGTTATCAGCACATTTTAGTCACTTTGAAAATGTATTTTATTTCAATAACTAACTTCCTCCAACTATGCCCTACATGCTCAGCTTCCAGATCAGTCTTGAGTGAGATCTCCTCTGAATTCTAATCACTAAAATCATATTCATCTACACATTTATATCAAAGTCAATCTTAGGCCCACCTGTTTTAAGGATTAATTTTGAACTGCTCTACTAGAATCTATAGATGTTTGAGTTCACATATTACTGAAGGATTTGATAGACAGAGAGATACAAAGGTTTAGTAACTTAAATCATCATCTGACCTATGCTTGGCATTTCATTTCCACATCAACTATGTCTATAATCTCTAAAGCAAACATGGATTACAGCAGACTTGAATGAAAATTGATATTATAGTGTATGTTGTCAGAGGAACTATTTCAGCAGCTCATTAGATTTTCAAGAAGTCTGATGGCATTAAACACATCTCTTGTTTATCTTGATGTAAAGTAAACAAAATTTTACCTTAGAAATTAATATTTATAGCCATTTGTCTAAGTAATATCATAAACTTAGATCTTTTTACTGTCCTGTGCTTTGAATCAACTTCATTTATTATGTAAAAAGTAGCTTTCATTAAGGTGGTTGCTTTACATTAATCTCTAGAAAATGTAGTGTTTACCCTGCTAGGAAAACGAAGTGTTACTGGACAGCACATCCCTTGTATCCCTTGTATTCCAACAGAGGGCCATGCGAATTTGGGTAGAGGTTATATCTAACCTTCTGCAACTACAAGATGGAAACAACAAACATTTTCCTGAGATTTAACAAAAATGAATCAATTAAGACTTCAGCCTTAGTTGCCTGAGATCTTAATATAAAGCACAGCTTTGATGGGCAATTGAACATGCGGGTATTCCTATGGTGAGTGTACTGAAAGTGATTATAATCTCCTCTTGATGATACAGAAGCACGGTCGGAGCCTTGTTCTGTTTTTACTGCCAAATCTGAATGTTAAATGAATACCTAATCTTTTAGAGTGGCCTGCAAGTATTAGATTTGTCCCTCTCTTTTCCACTGCTGTGGAACTTAGTGTATTTTAACACAACCTCACCAAAGCTCTGCAGCTTAAAATGTATTGGTCTGGGTGTTTCCTTATGTACAAAGAATTCTGCTGGCAGAAATACCAGAAATAAGGTATACAGTAGGGAGTTCTGAAGCTGACTTTTTGGTTCCCGGACACCAGCACAAATGAGATTATTCTTGAAGAGAACATAGCCACATCATATCAACAACATGTAATAGTGTGAGTAAAAAGAACAGGAATGATTGCTTTTAAAATATATTTTATAGAAAAATTTGTGAAGTCATTAGATTCTTCTCTGAGATTTTTAAATTTTTATTTCCAAAGACTTAAAACGCTTATTTGGAGATTTAAAAAAATACCCATAATCATATCAATTTCAAATCTACTTTTCCTCTCCTGTTGATATAAGGTAATGCTTTGTACTCACTTTTAAATCAAAGAAGACATATCTGTAGAAGTGTAGTGGTTTGGTTCAAAATGCCCATTACTTACTTATTTTCCTTCTGCGAGATAAGAACCAGGAGAAAAGCAAAGCAGGCACAAAACTTAAACCTTAAAAGCATAAAGAAGTTTATTAAAAGAACTAAAAGGCGGGAAAAAAAAGTTAGATTAAACCTTCAGAACACTTCTCCTCCCCCCACCTTCTTCTCCTCCTCCCACCAACAACATGAAAAAACAACCCTCAAGGTTTTCCAGAGTCAGTTTACCATCTCTAGAAGAACTTTCTCAGTCCACCTAGGGAGAGGAGTCTCTCTTGCTCATGCTATGGAGACATCTCCACACGAAAACAGTTAAACAGTTCTCTTGTGGCTCAGTGTCACAGCAAGGCCACCCGGAATGGTTTTTCCTTGCCTGTGAAAGTCCCTTCCCTCAACTTGCAGCTTTCCCCACAACTGCTTTCGAGGGTTAATTTCTTTAGCTAATGGGGTACCATTTTAAGGATGAGCTGTTCAGAAACAAAAGTTCTCTTTACCCATCTGTGGGTGCATATTCATCTCTAGGAACAGAGGTCCTCCCTTTCTCCGGTAGTGAGAGGGTCCTCATCTCCTTCAAAACAAAAGTTCTTTTCACCTGTCTGTAGGTGCATCTTTATCTCTAGGCATCGAGGCCCCCTTCTTCTCTGGCAGCAAGAGGGTCCTCATCACCTTCAACTGAAAAGGCACAGAGGCCTTCCTCTGGGAGCGAGAGAGTCTACATCACTTTCAACTCTCTCTGTTAAAACTTCTCAATAAATCACAGCTACTTCAGTAGTTGCTTAATGCAGCACAGGTACTTCTACCCATGGGTTGCGGTTTTGAACGCTCTGCCTCCCCCCACCATGCTTCATGAAATTACAACGGGAACACTGAGATATATTATAGTCCATCACCACAGCCTTACAAGAGAATTTCAGCTTCCAGGAGAAGCATCTCCTCTTTCTCCTCTCTCAGGGTTTCAGCTCCTCCTTCTTCGCTGACTTTGGTGTCTCTGTGCTGTTTATTTCACGTGCCATCATCTGTCCTTTTCCTCTGACTCAGGAGAGGATTGAATGTCTGGAAGCTTCATCTGTTCTGGAGAAATCTTACAGCACTAAAAGAGTTAATCTCACCCGGCCTTGCAGCTGGAATTCGCTTATCTCTCCTTGCCGGGCAGCAGCAGTGGGTGAGGGGGGGCATGGCCCGTCCGGAGCAGCTGAGGGGGCCTGGCCCGCCCGAAGCAGGGCTGGGGCCGGAGCAGGGCTGGGGGGGCCGGGCCGGGCCGCAGATGGAACAGGGCCGCTCCAGGGTGGGCTCCTGGCCGGCCCGGCCCCGCTGGGCCGTGCCCCGGGCCTCCCCCAGTTACCTGTCCGAAGGCCGGAAATCCGAGAGAGCTTCCCGGGCTCCGTTCGTTCTTAAATGTGGATCACAGAGGCGTACCAAGCTTCTTAAGTGGCTTAAAGAAGTTGTCAATATTCCAACTAGCCAGTTGATTGGTTAGGTCGGGTCTAGAGGAAACTGTAAGCACCTCTGTGCAAAAAAAAAAATCACTTCCGAGGCTGAAGGAGTCTTCCTCAAAAACTCAAACTATGCTAACCCATGACAAGAAGTCACCCATGATTAAAGTTCCATCATTTTACCATCCTTTTGAGGCATATTTACTGTTTGCTGGGTCTGTGTATTTTTAATATTCATATAGTGAAGCAACACATTGCCTTAATTAAAATAAGTCACATTAATTTATCAATCTCTGTTTGAAATTTGTCAAATAGTGATTAAGGTGTAATAGAAAGATGCAATCATAGCTACCAGGAATTCAGCAGTTGTCTCACAGTAAGAAACTCTTGACCTTACAACTCATTTACTCTTCAGCTTGGCCTGGTAATCTCCAGAAGGAAATGATGTGGAACACATGAGGATTCAGGTCAGAACCTTGTTAGAGTCAGTGTGAAAGAGCAAAAGATTATTAGGACTCTCAATAAATTATGACTGAAAATTATTTAAAGGCAAAATTATGCTAGGCTGCAAAAGGAGCAAGAAGAAAAATAAGTAAATAATAAGTCTTTATTCCTCTGAAATCACATCAAACCTGATGTATATTGACACTATACCACTATACAAGATGCCTACCTACATACAGACTGATTTTCTCTGTTATATTGTAAATATTTTTGTTTTCAAAAGCCTATTGCTATTTATGATAATGGATGATAAGAAACAGATACACAGTTCTATTATGTGTATGTGGGTTTTTCCTATTTGCTCTACTTCTTACACTGATAAAATCTTGTAGTTACTTATGCAAAAATATTTGGACAATAAACAGAATCAGTATTGCTTAATTACAAACAACCAAGTTCTCTCTCAAAATGGCATTAAACTCCCTTCACTCCCACATTCAGATACTGTGCTCATTCACAGTTTTCTTTACTCCGTAAAAGTACCAATATCTGCAAGCTTGTACACAAATTGGAAGCAGAACAGTGTGTCCAAAAAAGGCTTATTAGTCTAAAATCATAACTGGCAATATCTGAACAAACTATGCTCTTTGGCAGTTTGCAGTTGTGTGTTTTTTCTTTCAGTATATTTAGTACTACTCCCATTATCTGGGAGTGGTTAAATGTTGTTTAGCATCATCTTATCATTATTTGCCCACTGCTTAGCTTCTGCCTTGAATCCAGACTTTACCTAAACTGTCCTAGTTTGGAGAGTACTATCACACACAGTCCCATCACATCTGTCTTACTGTTATTCCAAATCTCTAACCTCAGTGGTCAGTCTTGCCTCTCCTCCAGGTTTCCTGCAATGTCTCTACTAGATGAAGGCCTTACTTCATCTTACTTACTTACTTACTTAAGTCAATACTTACATTGGCTGTAAATTACTAATCTAGCTATGGCTTATCAGTCTTGTCTTCTAGTTACTGGCTATTGATGAACAATCCTTTTCAAGATCTCATTAGTTCCTGAAGGACTTAAGGTCCAGAAAAACATTCAACTGGAGATTATGATTTGGTTTTTTAATTGCATATCTAGGCCTGACAACCTGCCCATATGAAAACAGGATTTTCAGTGGCCCTTTGGCTTCCTCATGTTCTTGAAGACTAGAAATGTGGTTGTACTATTCAATACCACCAGAGAAGGTAATCTCCACAGAAAATGTCCTTTCTGCTTCTAAGACACTTCCTGGAAAAAGAAAAAAGTCTGTAAAACTCTGTGCACTGTTATCCACAAAGTAAATATAAGGGAACTGATCTTAGGCAATCATGTCAACACAAGAAAAAAATCAGAAAAATATCTCCATAAAATGAAGGGGGAAAAAGGGCAAGCAATATGTTGAAAAAATGTTTCAATGTGATCACCAAAGTCGGGCTTGTCAGAAGACTATGGTCTCTCAGACAGTAGTGAATATGCTGTGATTCCTCTATTGTACCAAGTACTCAATAGGAGAGAAATTCTCAACTAATGAGAACAAGATCTTTGTGTTATATACATTCATAAATGTATTTTAGGATCAGTTGGTAGATGCTATTCTTATGTGTCTAGGACACATACATCCCATCTTGGGTTGCCAGTCAAATGCTCACATCAAGGCTTATTGCACTTGCTGCAATCCTCAAAAACAATCTCATGACACGAGAACTGCCATTAAGAGATTCCTTCCCAAATTACTTGTCGTTGTACAGGAAACCACCAGATGGCGACTAGAAATGCAGATCATCATTTCCTGAGACCGAATAATGTTCTGTCTTCAGACCTGGCTTGCTGATGGCCTCAAAGGGCAGTCAGCTTAGAGTCGATGAAAGGAAAGCATTTATCACCTTCTGCAGTTTACACCTGCCTGCCTGCCAAAATTTTAAGAGAGCTGCAAACAACTTAAACATGCATAGATCTGTTCATAATGTCATAGTCTGCTATGAAATTTATTCTATAAGCTCTCCTTTGCCCCCAGCTTAGCAACACATCACTGTGAATGCAGCAGAGATAAATCTGCTATCACTCAAGAAATCCTAGGTCACCTATCAACTCAGTGACTGGGAGCAAGTCATTTTGTAACAGGGAATGGGAGCCCAACTGTTCTGAAAGATAAAGTATGTTACAGCAGAAAAAAATCAAAATAAAGGGGAAAAGGCTGAGGGCAGAAGTAAGAAAGTTTTTCCACTATTGTAATAACACACATATTTATTAATCTCTCTTAGTGTTGCTTTAGTCCTAAAACAATGACTGTGAATCAAATGAATGAGAGTCTTCTTGTTGCCAATGTGTCAGCTCAACTGGGTTTATGATTTTCTTTGTTACATCTGCTTCATTAATTCGCTTTAAATGACCTGAGAAACTGCTGGGAACATATTTTACTGCTAAATAATTTATGTGGACAGTAATGATGTGTGGATATTAGTCTGCAGTTGCCTTCCCTTTTACATGTTACAGTCCACTCTCCCAGATAACAAAGCTAATTACAAAACATCCACAGTTCTTAAATCCTCTAGTTAGACTAGCTATGCAGCTTCAGTGGCTAGTGGCACTCACATTTGCTTATGTTGCATTGAGTTCCATCTGTCTTCCTCAAAAGAACATGTTTACAGTACTTTCATTGTGTACATTGAGTATTTGAACATGCAAACTATGGGTTAGAAGACTTTAAATGAATCTTTATACTCTGCCTCTTCAGTTTATATGAGGAAAATACAACTCTTGATGGACCAGAGTATTTTGATATATTCAGGAGCTAATCTTTCTTCTTTCACTTTTGAAACGAAGTGTTAAATTGTTTCGGGTGTTTTAGTGGGTGGGGGGGTTTTGTTTGTTTGGATATTTCCTTATATCCTGAACTTCTTTATCAAGGAAAAAAGTAGGAATTCTTCTCAACTATCTCTAGATAAAAATGACAATACCTAAAATTCACTGGAAGAAGCCAATTGTCTTTTGTTAATGTATTTTTTAGTTCCAATCTGATTAATTGGATATAACCAAGAATATTCCTCCTTTATCATCTTAAGAATTTTGCTTTAAATAAAGACATCAAAATGCAAATCTAACATGTACAAAGAGCTTGGAGAAGTTGAGGAATCACCACAAGTGGAACAAAACTTGTCATCAAGAATTGTCTAGTTTTGCGAATTTTGCCTTGCAATGAGTTGGAAGGAGACTACTACTTTACCAAAAAACTAGATTCAGTAGATTTATGGTATCAACCATCAAGTACAAATTATGGTACCAAACAAAACATATTTAAAGTAGAGGAATTAAATGTGAATTAACTGCAGGTGTAGCTTGCAATGTGTTCCTATCTTCCAGAAAACCCTCTTTGCCCTTCTCTTTGAGAAGATTGTTCAACTGATTTAAATTTGAACTTTTTTTTTAGTAATCCTAGAACCTGAAGATGTGCTTCTTGATGGTGAGTGGAATTTGTATTGTCAGTTTCCAAAATTTGCTTGCAGCTGGGCCTGGACATGATACCTAAAGCTAAAGGTACAGAAAGTGTTGTTCCACATTGGAAAGCGGCCTAAAAATGTACATCATCTCAGGGACAGCACTGGAATTAAAGTACCTACAGAAAATATCATGTTATTATTATTAGTCCTCACTACTCCTTTTGGTACTACAGCACACCCTCCCCACACTTCCAGCCAACTCCACATGAGATGTGTAAAGATGCAAGGGAACTAAGTAATTTCCTATTTTCTTCAAGCATGCTTGAACATCAGCTTCATCGTTCTCCTCAGATCCTTACAGTGGTCATCAGGTGCCTTACAGCTTCCACAGAAAAAGGACCAATGATAGACAAAAATGCAGTATTCTTACAAGACCAGTCTAGCTCTTACTGTTCTGCAGGTGTTTACTATTGTCTATTTATTTAGTTACCTGAATTTCATGTTGAACATTCTGTATTCCATAATCTATGGAAATTATATTAGTATACATGTATGTGGTATGTGTACATATTATCTATAATGTCTAATATATAGTCTATAATATATTAATATTCTGAGCTTTGTCTTATGACAAAATACTAATTTACCTGCCCCTGATGACCAAAATGTGGCTTGAGTGCAAATTTTTTATTTCTAATTTTTATAGATCACGTGCAATGACCATGTCCATTACAGTTTAATTGGATTTGAGCTCTTTAACTTTAAGCACTTGTACAAAACTACAGTCTGTGATATAAAATATCACTTCATAAATGCAGTGGAAATGTACTAAGAAATACAAAAAATGAAAGAAATTAAAGAAATAGAAATATCTATATTCTTTAGAGCTCTTGTTAATAAGCCTATAATGCGTACGTGTTTGGCCAATAAAATTTCACTTACTGTAGGTTTCATTTCATAAATAAAATAGAATGCATGCATGAAAGTAATTTTTATACACCACTTATTTCCTTCAAAACCAGAGCATATTCCAACTCTGGTTTTTGTATATCTACTAAATGTGAGTTGTGAGCAAAAAAACAAGAAGCAGTTGAAATAAAGTTTGGGCATGCTTTTCTTACACTGTTCATTAATAAGCCCAAAAAAACTAGCAAAAATTTAATGTGGCCCTTTGCAGGACTATTAGTCAGTCACCCAAATTTCAGCTGAACTAACTCCGAAAAGCTTTTGGCTTTTTTGTTGATATATGAAATGTACAAACAGCAAGGAGAACAAACATAAAATTCTGAAAACAGCCCTCTTCCCCATACCTATTATTCCGGGGAAAAAGCCATCATCTGCTCCAATATACAATGCTGAGTAGACTAGGCAATCTGCCAAGGCCTCCTTTCTTTGTGACATTAGATCAGATAAAGCCTAATAAATTTAAAAGAAAACACCTCCATTAATGATGGAATCAAACTACTTAACCAAACAGCAAACTATTTCAATATTAGGAATTTACCCTGATGCTGACTTTTGAGATGGGAAACACAAAATGAGGATGTGATAAGGAGGGAATGTATCACTTCAGTGGTGTTCTTTCTAGTCTGACTTTTCACTGAGCAGGGCAACTCAGAAGGTGGACATTTCAAAGCCACCCATTCACAATTCTTGTCCTTCACTTATGTCATAAATTTCAGTATCTAATAAACTTTAAGAAGCATCAATGCTTGGTATGATGTAAGCAAAATATTTTAATACCTATCTCAGGCAAGATCACCACAAAATTAAAGAAGACACATTATGAGATTTGTGTAATTAAATGAAAAGTTTGTTTAAAAAAAATGGAAAAAGAGGATTTTGCTATAGGGCCTACTTATTCAACCACCTTTTAACTGTAACGATAACTGTAAGCACAGTTTTCCACCTCCAATTGTTTGCTATTTTTTTATTGTTAACATCCATGTTTACTTGCACAATTTATAGGAACAGTTTTTGTGTGAGAGAAAGTGTAGGCTCACACTAAAGTGAGGCAAAGACACAGTTTCATTTCATAAACTTACTGTTCCCACCAGAAAGTCTTGCATCTACAGTTTCTCTGTAGAGTGACAGGTTGTTCCTCATAAAAAATGATTGTAACATCAGAGACAAGAGGATTTCACACAATTTTCAGTGAGGCAGATTTCCCTTTAAACTCAATTTATGAGCTTCATTGTCTTTTGACACCAAGACAGTCAAGATGTCCAGTTAGTAAATCTGAAATCTCTGAATGTGCAAGTGGACATTCCTAAATCCAGACTGTATGGGGCAAGTCTACTAATGTCCACAACTGTGGCTTCCAAAGCATTTTGAGGTAATGGCATTTTCTTTTTTTTTAATACCAGCAATAATAAAGCTGTAGATGGGATGCCCAGAGAAGGTGTGAAATCTCTGTCTTTGGAGATTCTGGAAACTTGACAGTACAAGTTAATCTTGTTTTCTTCAGGGATCACTAAGTTACAGTTCTCTGCAGGTGACTAAGTTGATTGTCCAACCTTTGATTGAACAGCAGAAAGCCAAGAGACTGAGTAGTCTCTGTTACTTCTCCCGCTGTTAGAATGGTAGCTGAGGGTTGCTTTGGACATTCAGCTCTAGAGGGACTGTGGGAGACTATGCTGTCCTGTCTTTCCATCAAACAACCCCACAGACACGTCTAGCTCTCAGTTCCTGGGTCATTCACCATCAGAACTTCTGATTTCTCAGATCTCGGAGAACGACCTTTTCTTACCTGCTCTCACCTTCTGTCCTCTACCTCTATTGCCCCTTTCCCTGTTCATCCTAGCCTGTGGATTAACCAAGAACATAAGGCACAGTTCTTAGATCTTCACAGATCTTCTTCTACCTCGATATCACCTTAAAAGAAACAAGAAATCTTTGAACCCTGCCCTCTAACTCCTACCATTTAAAGCCCACATCATCAAGTTGACATCCTACCACCAAAGATTCACTTGCCTCTTCTAGAGAGAAGTATCCCATTCCTCCCTGATAGGCTATAATAATCGAAGAATGTCCTCTTGTTGTAAAAGCCAAAATCCTCAAGACAGCACTAGCCACTAAGCCAGAAGTTTATTTGCGTAATATGTCTATTTCTGGCTGCAACTTTTTCTCTAACTGGTAAAATGCAAGAAAAGAAAATCTCGGTACCAATACTTCACTTACTGATCCAGAGCTTTGTAGTCTTCTCTGATTTTGTTCAGGTTCTGGCTTGCAGTTTCATTTATTCCCACATGAAGGGGTAACAAGGGACAGAAGTCTGTGCTCTTGACAAGCTGTGGCACTCTCTTGGCAACATCTTGGACCTTAGCTCCCAGAAGGCAGCACACCTCTCATGACTCCCTGTCAGAGCAGCAGATCAGCTCCTGAGTGCCCCTTAACAGAAAATCACCCCCTCATTCTTTCTTTTTGCAGTGTATACATCTGAAATACCTCTAAGGTAAGAAGCATTTTTGTCCCCATTTCTGAACAGAGAATTGAAGCACTGGGAGATTAAATGAATTGCCCAAAGTGATACAGGTAGTAAGGAATAAATCCTAGTCTTCTGACACCAACTCAGTGCTTTAGTAATCCTCTCAGTTACAGTTGCTAGAAGGAAATAAGCCTGATCCCCTGTAAATATACCTCCAGATGTGTAATCCTGCTTGAATGTGTAATGTCTGTTTCACTGGCTGGAGAACCGAAAGCCAGCTAACTATATGAAGATGTCATTATATCACTTCAACAGTGCCCCTGACCACATTGAATAGGACCCACACTCTGCTGTTGCTGCCCTGCACAGACACAGCAAAGTCAGGTCAGAATCTGCAGAGATGTAGTTATAGATTCTTCTTCTATCAAAATATTAAATAATGGTTTTGAAATTTAGTGCATGTATAGAAGATTGTATTTGTACATATGCTAAACACAGTGCTTTGGTTTTTTTAATATTTCGAAACAACTACTTATTACACCTTAAAATACTGCCTTCAAGAGCTAAAGGCAAAGGCCTACACATTGGTTTGAAGTTCTAGCAGGTCCTGGATAATGCAGTGACAAGCAAAAAAACCCCAAATTTATACAACTAAAATGTACCTATAGTTTCACGGGACTGGTTAGTTATTGCCAAAATATGTCAATGTGAACCTCTGGTATTCAAGTTTGAAGTATATAAATACACAGAGAATGCCCAAATTTTGCTCAGTTAGAAAAGTTAGAAAACACTCATTTCTGTGGGACAGAAAAGTCCAAAAGATCGTAGCACTTTGTGTGATAAGGCATTAGAGCGAACAAATAATTTTTAGTCATGTCCAAGGTACGAGACATTGACAGAAAGACAAATTTTCCAGGTTTCAGTGCAGCAGACAGAACTCTGCATTTGGCCTAATCTACTCAGTAGCATTTCCCTGAGCATGATGACCACTGGAAGGTCCTAGGCCTGTTCACAGGAGGTCAGTGCTGACTTGCTGCCACTGTACCTCCCTTTGCCCTATCTCCTCACAGCCAGGAATGTGACTACAAAAGCAGGTGCTTTTGTCATTTTTTGTTGAGCTTCTTTTGTTTCCACTGAATGGAAGTCTACCGTGTCCATTCCCTCAGGGGTACCCCACTGGCAGGCAGGCTTTAGCAAGGCGACATGGGGAAAAAGCTGGCAGGGAGATAAAATGCAGCTACCCTCTCCCAAGGAGTTCCCTATAAAAAAAAATCTGAAAAGCTACTACCGTTTATTCCCTTAAATCTCCACAATACCTAATTCTGTGGCACTGAGAATATTAACATTTTTTTAAAGCAATGCAAAGTGATGTCTGGACATTGAGGAAGCTATGTATATTTATACCAAGTAAAATATGATATAGAAATATGATATATATTTTCACATAGTTATTACACATGCTTTAGCATACTGCTGTTCCTGTAGGTTTTTGAATCCAATGTCTGCCCAAATTGTAAGTGTTTTGAGGCAAAAGGTGGCTCCATATCTTTATGTAGTGCCTGTACCAGCATCAGCATTTAACTGTACAAATATTTCCAACAGGAGTTTTGAATATTAAGCTTTTCCCTAAAAGAGAAAATATCAATATGCCTTGAAAAATTTGGGACAGGAAATCATTATTTGAAAATCATGTAAGTTGGCATTATGCTTTTGATCACTAATTTCTCTTCTGATATTCTGCTAAGAAGCAATTATCTTGAATTTAGTTTAAAGGAAGAGTAGAATTGTTTTGCCATTGGAAATAGAAAATTTTCAGAAACAAAGAATTAAGAATTTGGAGGAAACATTTTACATTTCTGTGAGGAGTGACTGTAAAATAACAAACAAAACACTCTGCTCTCATCTGCTTCCTTACACCCACTGTAGGGAGAAACAAGACCAAGAAAATAACAGAACAGTGGGAACTTTCTCTATGTAAAGAGGGGATTGTTATCAAGAGCTATAGCTTGAAAGCAACAGGTTGAAAATTTTTCAACAGCCATTCTTCTGGGAGAAAACTCTATTTCTCCTAAACTAATTTATTTTTTTTAATGAACACAGCAGGAATTTTGCATTGGAAAAAGTCTTTAGGTATATTGGGTTTTTTATCCACAACAAATGAAAAGAGACCTCACCCAGAGTAGTCAAAGCTCAGTAGCTGTGCAGTTACCTGCATACATGGGTCCTTAGTTTAAAGTCCTTCTTTGTCCAACTCAGAAAACTACATTTTTACCTCCCAACTGAGTATCCTGGATTTGGAAATAGGATCAATCATACCCTTTCTTTAGCACGGTGACATTCTATGTAAATAATCCAGTGGGCCAGCCACTTAAAGACTGACCCAATGGTCACTGTATTCCCTTGAGAAGCAAGGAACAGAGACCCAAGGCCCCTCTATGATAAATATTTTAACATTTACCTGACATGAAACAGTTCCATTAAGACAGCCTGGAAAAGGTCAGCTACCATACATATC
Organism: Dicrurus megarhynchus; assembly: GCA_013399195.1. Lineage (NCBI taxonomy): Eukaryota > Metazoa > Chordata > Aves > Passeriformes > Dicruridae > Dicrurus > Dicrurus megarhynchus. The sequence continues at coordinate 464,846 of VXAD01000744.1, forward strand.
TAGTCAGCAGGAAAGACCTTGCTTATTTTGTTCCATCTATAATTATATATTAAAGAAAGAAAAACATGATAATAGACAGCTTTCTGTTCTAGCATACTGCTTTGATCACTATAAAAGCTAGAAAAGTCATATGGGAAATAAGGGTGAAGGTTTTAGCTAGACCTATTTATTGATTACAGTGATAGATATTTTTCACCAATTTTTAAATCAAGATGTGGTCCAAGTTCAGGCAGTTATTATTCAGGGAACTCTCATGGCCAAGTCTGTCAGGAGGGATTATTAGGAGATTACACTAATTTCTTTGGGCTCTGTAAATTTAGAATTTATGAAGATAACACAATACAAGGAGGCAAGTCAGCAGCAAAGGGCAGTGAAGTAGCTGTGAGTGACCTACTGAGCTGGTTGTGTGTTTAGGCCATTTGTTCTGAACAAGACACATACCAAAAATTCAGACAGTGGCCATGGTCCCCTCAGATATCAGGAAAAATATCTACCCTGAACAACAATATGAGATTTTAGACAGAAAAGGATCTTGTGGGCTTCTCCACAAATCCAAAAGAGCAAACAGAAATCAGTTCTTTTCTTCCAAGGTCATTTGCTATTATTTAGGCAGCCAGAGCTGCAATATAAAGTACTATTCCTCTATGAAATTTTTTGTAACCTGCATATTATTCTTATATTGAAATGCTTTTGAGTCACCAGTATTTCAACCAGATTTCATAGGAGAGAACAGCAGAGAGCATGAAATTCTTGCTCTAGATATCTACCATCCAGTCTGTCCAAAGCAGACTCACTGTCTGAACTCCATTATATTCTTGGGGAGATAATCAATACGGTTAATGGAGTTTAAAGAACAATTCATCTGATCAAATTTAGGACAAGATGAACTGCTCTCTAGATGCCACTGACTGTATTGGCTATATCTTCATTGACTCTAATGGGACTTACACAATTAATACAAATATGGCCAAATGCATTACATGTAACCAAGGCAAGATGAATCTTAACTAGACTCTTTCCATTATGTGGGTAATGAAAATACTCACAGCTACATTAGACAGTGCACAAGACATTTTTTGTTTAAGTCTCTTTGTTTCATCTGAAATTGAGCTGAAGACTGCCCTCACCCTTTATCATAGCTAAGAAGTTGAGAGCAAGCAGAGATATTGCTAATAGTACTGTTCCTGTTGGGACATGATGTAAAAGAACTGCTGTACCTCAGCAATGCTTTACTGGCTGGCCATCTAGGTTTGAGCAGATTACTGGCTTTGATGTGTGTGTGAATATGCATAAATATGCATCCCTAGAAACCAAACTGTACCCTTCTCTGCTTATAGTAATGTGCCCAAATCAGTAACACAAGGGATAACTGAACTTTGGAGTTGAAATTTTCAAATATTTTGACTATTCTAACTTACATTGCTTGGAAATGAGAATGTTGGATCTTCAGCATTCCACTATTACTTTCCTTAGATTGTAAAATATGTTTAGTTACGTGTGACATAATGCAATTATTTTAACATAAATTCAAATACCAGTAGATGAGTACAAGAATCTAAATATAGGAAAAAAAAACAGAAATAAAAATATTATGGATGTTTTAGAAGGAGCTACATGCCAAAATATTTTTAAGAACGCTAGAAGGTGAAAAGTTTCTTGTAATAACTGTTCTCATAAAGTATATGCAAATGTTCACTATAATGAATAAAAGATTATTAAACTCTTTTGTACCCTGAATCCATGTTTGGCTCGACCTTATCTCATTAAGAACTTGGTGCTGAAATAATATCTGCCAGATGGCATTATAATTCTGGGTCCAAGGAGCACGGGCTAATTCCTTCAGGTGAAATGTTTTCAACCAGGATGTATCAGAAGTGGTCTCCTGTTACCTTTAAAATTTGTTTAACAGAGACCAATCGTTTGTCTAAACAAATGGTTACAGTTTGCAATCAAACAAACAGTTCAGTCAAATTCCAATACTTTAACTGATAGGAACACAATTTCAAATGACCAGCTGGGACATTCCATTTTACTTCTTGCTATTGATTCTGGCAGGAAGAATAATCTGTGAGTTTTTCTCAAAAGTTCAGTGATACAAAATAGTTGTTTTCTACAGATTTATAGGGATTATGGATCTTTTAGATTGCATATCACAGTTAAATTATTTTGGTTTCAATACTGACAATATTTCTGTAAATTCCTGATTTTCAAAAATTCTGTTCCTCTCTGGGCATACATGATTTACTCATAAAAGTTAGAAAAAGGACATTGTTTCTCCAAAAACATAGGACAACCTTCAGTTCCTGTGTGAGATGGCAGCAAGGAGATTCTTTGTAGTTTTACAACTGAGTATATGAAACTTGCATGTGCAGACCATAAGCTATGTCATTTTGGAAAGGGATTCATGTCATTCTGAGCATGTTGTTATGAACGAGCACAACTGTCGCGGGTCAGTATGCAAACTAGAAGCAAAAGGATAAAGAAACTCCGTTTGAGCTTTCAAAAACATAGGGAAGTAAAAAAGGTACATCGAGCTACTAAAAATGACATGATACAAAAATGCAGACCTCATCAGTTTCATCTCGTGTGAGTCATGATATGGGATTGTCATGGCTTAGGAATGATATTCCCCAATTTACTACTCTCACTAAAAAGAAAACCACAAGCCTCTCCCTTCATCCCTTCTGGTGGGAGACAAAAGGCAGAGATCGTAAGTTGAGGTGAGAACAACTTACTGGAAAAAGCAATGAGATAAGAAAATGAACAGTAACAGCAACAATACTAGTAAGAGAAAGTGTACACAGGAGAGGGTGATTTACATGAAAAATGCTCACCTAACCTGACCCAAAGCAGTTTCACGCCCAGACAAAGAACAGTGGTTAAAGGGTTTTCCACCCTGCCACACTTTGTGCCACCGGAAGCTATGCCCATCTTCCCAGAAGCAGACTCCCTTCCTTCTTCCCCCAGAGGTGATGTATCTGGTGTGGAATAACAACTCAGACACGCCCACATGGCTCCAAGGCACTGCCCACTCAGTGGCTACCACAAAAAAATTAACCCTGTCCTGGCCAAACCCAGGACAGGAACCGCAGTGGGGCCAGGTGGATTACATAGACTATCCTGAGTAGTGAAATTATGGGAAGAAGTAAATTAAAAATAAAAACGAAATAAAAAGAAAGGCAGAATTGTAATTTTAAAAGTCAGGGTGGAAAGAAAATCTGCCAAAAATTCCTGTATGAGTAACAATGACAGTCCTGTTATCCCAGACATAGTCTCTTCCACTTAAGAGTCAGCCCAAGGACATGAACGCTGAAAATAGCTCCGTGCAAATGCCAGGAAAGACTGAAGACCTTATTCTGGATGTCATCTCAGAGACAGACCAATGGGCCAGATGTGCTAGACTATAACTTGAACCTACCAATCTCTTGCTTATAGAAAGTATGTTTTTCAATATGGCAATAGGGCAGAACAATATTTATTGAGAGTATGGCTACCCTGAGTGACTGACTCAAAACCTGGGCTTTTAAACAGTATTGGGTAATACTGTTTTAATTAATTAAACAGGTAATTCCTGTTTAGCAGGAAGCATCCGTTTTGACTCAGCAAAATGACATTCTTGGTCAATCAGCAGGTTCTCAGACAGAATGATAATGCCCAGAAAGGAGCTTCACAGATTTGCATTAAATACCAGAGAAACGTTGTAACTTGATGTGGACTGAAATCACCACAAACTAAATTTATCTGCTAGCAGAGTATACAAACTCTGCTACACAAATGATCCTGAATATCAGTGGACCTCCACAGGATGAAAAACTAAACACAATAAATCCATTCAGATCTTCTAAAGAGCTATAGCCTACCTTATCATGGTCAGGAATTAGGAGCTGTCAGACTGTAGTCATTGACTATAAAGACACATCAGTATCTTATGTATTCTGGCTCCACTAGGTAATACTATGCTGCTGCCCACATGCATATTCACGTAATACACCCACAACCTCAACATCTCAATAATCATAAGAGAGCTTTTTTTTTTTTTTTTTGTAAATTGATGTCTGTGTGTGTTTAACAGCATTGTGTTGGTCTTCAGTTTCATTCTTCGGGCTTTAGGAGTAACACAGAGTAACCAGAACTGATAGTCAGCAAACAGCAGGGAATTGTTTTCAAAGCAGGAGAAACAGAGAAGATATTTTTGATCATGTTTTTGACCTGTCCCAGTGACCCTGTGGAGCACAGCACAAAACTTCATGAAAGGAAATATTTGTTTAAAAAGGCATCTGAATCCCAGGATGTTGTAGCAGAAATTGTAGACTGGTATTTTTTTACAAGTCTCTTTGTAGTGTTAACTGTAGTCAGGGTGTAGAGATTATTCTTAGTCAGCATCAGTGTTTTATACTGATCTTAAGCACTATACTCATTTTAGTTCTTACCTACCAAAATTTAATTTTCAGCATGGTCACACAGCATTTGGTCAGCTTAGCACGTGGACATACTCTTAGTTTGATGATATTTCTTTGACACTAACTACCTTAGCAAGAAGTACTGTGCATTTCCAAATGTTAAGTTTCCATAGTTGTAAACACCAAAATAATCAATTCCATATGCAGAATTGCAGATTGAATAGTGGTATTAAATCACATTAATCCTTCTGCTTTGATGTACACTTTCTTTATCCAGCAACAACAATAACCCTAGCAGGGAAGACAGTAATAGCAGGTCTTCTGATGCTCAGAGAGTTCAGCCACAATCTATGAGGTTTAGCAGAGATCAACCCTTAAATCTCTGAAGCCAAATTGGAACATAAGACAAACTAGTTTTGTTTCAACTCTCAGCTTCCTGAGTTTTTCTGTTTTCTTTACACCACTTATAGACTCAGTCTTCCTGCACCTAAGACCTTTCAGTTCCATAATCCTCCCTCTAGCTGTATGTTCTATAACCTCTGAATGCAAATCAAGGGACCTCAGCTGGTGTTTCTGGCTGGCTGCTAAACAGTCTTCTCACGCTCCTGTTAAAGTCCCCTTGTGTTACGCAGAAAATGCTCCCTAATTCACTTATAGCTACCTTAAACTTTAGAAAATATCATGGTGCAAAGAATTTGCACCAAACCACTTCAGACTTGTATATTTCTGCAAAGATGTTTAAGTTTGAATACATACATTGCAATTTTATACATGGAGAAGACCAAAGAGGAATTCTACAGGACTTTGGATCTTACTCATACCAGTTCATTCAATAGGCCAGAGAACACTTTCGTGTCTGCCCCTAACTCCTCTGTATATGAGCATAATCCAGCTGCAAATTTGAAAGTTATTTTTCATTTTATCTGAAAAATTTTAGATTTGTTTCATTTTCACCAATTAAGCATAAATCCTACACAATATCAGTCAATAAAGAAAGACAACCAAGTAGATACATTCAAGTGCTCAGAAGACAGCTAATGAGATTTATCTGTTGTGTAAGTCAAACTTTTTCTATAAGAAAATTTTGCATTCTGTTAACTTTGTTTCAAATTTTTCTCTCCGCTTTCTTGCATTTACTTGAGTCCCATCCCCAGGGTAATAAAAAAGCTGATGAACATCAGCAACCTGATTCCACACAGGCCATTTTGGAATAACTCTCAGAAGACCAGGAACAAGCAAATCCTAAGATTGGCCATGGCCAAGGGAATTGACACAGATCCCTACTTGCCAGAGGTGATTTTTTCCAGTTTTCTGCTGCAAATTATAAATGCCTTGCTCAGCTGTTTATTAGAGTCAGAACTTAGCAAGTTCTTTGTAGATCCTGCAAAATATTTTGAGTTTATCTGGATGGTGGTATAGGATCTCTATAGAATGGATCTCCAGATATTATTGATGACTGGTCATGTGCGCTGTCAGAATGAAAGTGAAAAAACTACAACTAAATATATATATATCATGGTTGGCTGGTTGGTTGGTTGGTTGGTTGGTTGGTGGGCTTTTTTCTTCCATATTCTACAAGATCTAAGACACTGCTTCTCTCTCTGAGAAAAGGACAGTTGAGCCATTTTCACTCTCAATGCGAACAATGAAGCAGATAGATATTCCTCCCTGGAAGGAGGAAAAGTGTCATTTTCTTGAAGGTTAGAGGAGGTCAAATTTATGCCCTCACCATGTAAAATACAAGGGGGGGTTTACGGATATTTTACTACCTCAAAATTTATAACAAAAACATCCACATTCTTTATAAACAAGTTGATTTTGGAAATGATGACACTGTTGTGAGGTCTAGCTTGCAGGCTACTGACCTCCACTCTTGGGGAAGGGAGATGATGCTACTCAGGGCTCCTTTGGTCTATTGTCCCTGAATGATGGTGTTCAGATGAAGCCCCACCATGTAGAACAGGAACATAAATCAACATAGTTCTTATAGGATGTGAAGAGCATTTGATATTTGGGGGTGGTTTTCTGACCTGTTCCAGTGGGGGAAAGAGACAACATCCCTGTCCTGTTGATCTTTACGAAAGTCCACCAAGTTTCTTACTCTCAGCCTATTCTGCAGTGACTAACTCTCCAGGTATCCTGGGGGGCAAAGCAGTTACTTCCCATGAACAGAAATGTCTTCAGAACTACCCCAAACTGAGTGGTCAAAGGACTCAAAAGCTATAAAAGAGAATTGATAAGCAAAGGGATCATACATTTACACACTTCACATACAAGATGTAAAGTATGAACACCTGAATCTTATTCTCTGACAAGACCAAACTGAAATACATTAATAAAAAATGTGTGGAGACATTTATTTAGTAACTAGTAAGCAGAATATTTTGATCTGGCTCATGCAGTCATTAGGACACTAACTCTACAGGCTGACATTCCCACAGGCAGCAAGAAAAAGAGCTACCGTTGTCAACAGCTTACATATATATCTTTTTGCATAGATGTATTACTTTGCTTGTGGTGGCACTAAAAGGATGTGGAAGTAAAAGAGTGCATATATTTCCAAGATATCCGAGTTCAACAACTGTCTGCTTCTGATTTTTAAAAAAATACTATCTTGATATTTTCCTATGTCACCAAACAGCTCTTTATCCTTGCTTTTCTTCCACTTCTTACAAGACAAAAAAATCTCTGTTCTTATAGAGTCAAAGAAACGAGAATCTCACTGGTTTTAACCAGGGGAAAGGATGGACAAGTTATTGTATACTTGAAATTCCCAGTGAGAATTTCAGGAGAAACAAGGAGAGGGTTAATTTCTCTGTATTGTCAGCAGGCTTCCTTCACCCCGCAGCGAAAATTCCAGAACAGAACAGTAAGACCCAAATAACAAGGCAAATCATAATAATGATAGCAAATAAATAACAGTGTTAAGACATATTCCAGTCATCTCTTTTGCCTTTTATTTTGCCAGAGGCATTCTACTTTTTTCTATTAAAATAAAACAAATAAAAAGCAGCAACATTCTTTATCAGCTTTGAAAATATTACTTTAAAAAATGGATCCCTCTCAGCAATTTTATTAAAATAAAGTTGAATATCTTCTGCTTTTAAAAGTGGAAATGATTCCGTGCTTTTAATTTCTTTCTGAAGTAACGAATTGCACAGCACCAGAATGCTGCTTACCATTACTGGTTTTGGCCTTAGGGAATGTTACTTTATTACCTTTCCAAACCATACTTCAGAGGAATTAATTAATTGATGCTCTTAGCAGCCTCATCCTGACAAAAACATATGATACTCAAATGTTAAACATGGAAGCTAAGATGAAACTGTCAGGAGAAGGCTGAAAGTGGTTATTAATATGGGTTTTGATAAATATCTTCTCAGGCTCACACTGTGCCTCGTCTACTTTCATCTTGGAAAGTAGTTAATCTGATTGATGAAGATCCTGTTTCAGATTGTCTCCATGCTGAGTTTAATAACTGCTTCTTTTTTTTTCTCAAAAATAAAAAGTCCCTTATTGCAAGGCAAAAAAGCTTTGCGCTGGCATGTTTTGCAATCATGTAAGAAGCCTAACAGTGAAACCCTTGGGTTTTTTCACATTCCATGCTTGAACAGTGTTGCTTAATTACCACACCATTCCATGTATGACAGTCCACTCCCTCCTCCTCCCTGTGTGCTTCCCAAAGCAGACTCTGATAAGAAAATTGTCATATGCTGCTAATGTTAAGCCCTTAGGCTTAAAAGTGTAAGCTCATCATGGCATCCTATCAGGCCTCCAGCACAAAGGGGCAACACAGCAAGCCAGTTTTGTGCCATTACTAACATTCCAGTGTTAAAAATGAGCAAGCAGGGGGTTTTGTTATTATTTAAATTATTCTGTTTTAAACATATAGCCACAGTAATGGCTGCCAAGTTGAATAGAAAGGTGTACAGATTAACATCTGTAGATGCATTACCATACAGAAACCAAACTTCAAAATACAGTATATATTTTAGAAGAGAATTTCAAATATTTTCTAAGCAACTAATTCTACAGATAAACTTGGATATCACTGAGGGCTACAGCAATACTGAGGAACAGGTTGTATCCACAATCCAGCCAAGACTCTACAGCCCTTTAGGAAATTGTCTGGGAAATGTTATTTTGTGCGAAAATACTGACTCATCAGAAAATAAATTTAGAAAGGTTCAGTTTTTGCTGCCTTTTGTTCCAAAAACAATGTAACGGAATGTTCTTTTTTTGTGTATGTTTTTATCTGAAAGGGCTCTTTATTTCGGATTGTAGTTGCTTTTCATAATTAAAAGCATGAAGGGAAAATATATCTAAGTAAATGTAAAAAACTGTTCCAATTCACTGAAACTTTGTTTTTATATTGGTACCATGCAAATATTTCTGAAAGGCAGCAAAAATGTTTTCGTTCTGTAAAGAATTACAATATATTAGGGCAGCGTTCCATGAAGTCTTCTCTTAACAATGTAGACAAACTCAATTTTGTTCCTGCAAGATCAAGGGGTCTACTGGGAGTACAGTGCTCCTTGTTCCAGCAGCTGAGGCCTTAGCAGACATCTGAGGGGATAGAGAAGATGTGAATCTCTGTGCAACAAAAGGAAAACACCTGAAGGGTCAGGCTTGGTGTTCCTTGCAGTAGTGGTAAGGAACAGGCCAGGTGAGAATTTAAACTAGACATCTATGAGAGGCAGGTGCTACCTTTTCCCACATACCCAAACCCCTTACTGGTGGTATTGGTAGTACTGCAGAAACTGATATGGTTTTCCGGGGCCTAAACACTGATAAAGGAAATAGGAAAGGCCCACAACATCCACCGTTCATCAGTTCCCACATGTAAGCTAGGGTTGTTCCTTCCTTCCCTCACCAGGGAAGGAAGCAGTTATTTACTGTGAGGGAAGCTGCACCACTGCCTGCAAATGCCACACACACTGTGGCGTAGCAGAGGGAATCTGAGTTTGCTGCCAGTCAAAGGACTGATGATATCTCTGTCTCTTTTGAAATGGAGGAAAAGCTTCTCACATACCCTGACTCAACAGAGAGCTAAAACAGCACTACCTGTATGCTTTCTCAAAAAATGAAGAGGGGAAGGGAAGGGAAAGAAGAGGTCTCACTTTCCTGAAAGTTCATGTCTTGATAAACATATAATACAACATTTTTAAATGGCTCTTTTATCAGTGTCATTTTATCAGATGATGTTGCTCATAACAATTTTAAACATCACATGAGTGCCTTGGGTGCTGCACTATTTTAGGTGTACTTTCCCAGAGGAACAGCACACTGAGCCAACTGCCAGCAAATGTAGAACACAAACTTTGCAGGGAAGTATTGGTTTTCCCTTTTCTTTTGTTTCTTGTTTTTGTGAGTCCTTTTACTCAGAGTTTGAATTAGGAAGCAATTTTTTCTCTTCGGTCTTAGATGTTTATTATATCTTATCTATAACATAGCTACAGAGAGGCTGCCTTTTAAGTTAACAAGGCGAAAATGGCCCTGAGTTTCAACTTCCAAGGTTATTTAAAGCCTAATTTAACCAGTTAAGAATTGCCAAGTAATATGTTTGTACTTATAATCCAATTACTAACTATTCATGTCCCGCACTGTGGATTTTTTGAACCAATACAAGAAAACCCAGATTTGTGAAGAAGAAAGAAGAAAGAAGAAGTAAGAAACCCACACCCAAAATCCTCCATATTGTTACACTTATACTAATATATTCCATAAACATAAATTCTACATTTCTACATATTCCACCCAGTGACACAACTTTATTACACAGCAGTAACCTCAGCGTTATCACACAATCTAGGAACCCTAAGGTCAAATGTAGTGTGCTTTTGAAGTTCATTGCCTGTAAGCACTGAAAGATTAAAATTCTCAGAATTCAGGGTTCCAACAGGGAAGGACTGGAAATGCTCAGGCTGCCAATCTACATAGGAGCAGCTGGTGGATTTTCACTCCAGATTAGTGTGGCTTGTTTTGTTTTGTTTTGTGATAAGTTACAGAGATTGAAAAAAGGAGAAATCAACTGATCCGAAGGGGCCAACAGAGACTATTTCATATTAAAATGGAAATAAAATCACACCTGACTTGATTAAGAAAAAAGTGTTAAAAAATTAGTATTTTTATAATGGTGCCAGCTCAGATTTTCTCTTGCACTCTGACTTTTTACGGTTTCACAACAGAAGGGAGGACAATAAGAAACTGTCTCTCTGCAATTGGGAATTATCTTTACATGGGTGTCCCAGTAGGAGAAAAGCAGATGTGGATTTTGTCACAACAGGCATCATCACTCATTCCCATAGCAGGACTGCTAGATTGTGTATCAATAGAGCAGCAGGAGGACTGAAATGAGATATTCTTATTTATTCATGATTGTAAAGTTGAATTGCTAAATAGCAACCTTTCATCCCTGAAAGACACCCCAAAAACTTCCACAACTGATTTCATTATCAGAACTTTTCTCCCCAAATTCTTCATGGTCAGCCTATTTCTGTCAACTATCAAAACAAAATTTATTTTTCAGAAAGGTATTTATAATCTGCACTTATTAAATATGTCCTGCTTGTCTCAGATCTCCTCAGACACGCTGTAGTCAAGTCTCTTATTTTTATGCATTCTTTAAAAAAAGGAGCAACTTGACTGTCTTTTGGTGGGAGTTTGATATAACCAAAAAGAGAGATATGGTTTCCTCTGCTGAAAAGCAGAACTACAAGTACTGTGAGTAATGAAGCGCATGCAAGTAAGTGAGGTTTCTCAGTAGGAGAGAGGCAGAAATTTGGGCCAGGGGAGAGAAGAAAGGAGGAGGAAAAAAAAGGAACTTTTAGGTGAGAAAGGACTTCTTGGTGGATGGAGATGATAAATTCTTTGGTGGAACAAACCCAGGAAAAACTAGTAAAATTAGATATTTTGCATGTAAAATTTAATATTTTTATCCTTCAAGCATACAGAAGGTTTTTGTGGTTTCAGTGGAATTTTCCTTCAAATTATGAACATTATCTTTCATGTGTGGATGAGGAGGGGGAAGGGGAAGTGACGGAGGAGTGCTGATTCATATGATGATTCATAGCAGAGAAATTAGTACAACCACTTTCTCTTTCTCTCCGTTAGTTACTGGTATTCTTCTGTCCCCTCCTATAGCATTAAATGATACGTAGCAGAAGAAAGCCCAGTGAAGGATCTCTTAAAATTTCTTAACCATCCATATCACCAGCCAATATAGGTCTTCCCACTCCATCCACTTATCTCCTGGTTTGTTTTATGTATAACTCACTAGTTTTCCTCCCATAGCAAGGCTGGGAAAATCATACAATGAGACTTAACTCCTCATCTTGAAATATAGTCTTTATCTGTCAGGCCGGTGATGAAGGGGCAAATTTGTTCCCAGTTCTGGGCCCCCCGCAAAAAGAATGTTGAGACATTCAAAGGTGTCCAGAGAAGGGCAACAAGGCTGGTGTCTAGACAACAAGGGTCTAGAACACAGGCCCTACAAGGAGTGGCTGAGGGAGCTAGGGTTGTTTAGCCTGGAGAGGAGGAGGCTCAGGGGAGACCTTATCACTCTCTACAACTGCCTGAAAGGAGGGTGTAGCCAGGTGAGGGTTGATCTCTTCTCCCAGGCAACCACTGACAGGACAAAAGGACAGAGTCTTAAGCTGCACCAGGCGAAGTTTAGGCTGGACATTAGGAAAAAAGTTCTTAACAGAAAGAGTGATTGGACAGTGGAATGCTCTCCAAGACAGCTGCCCAGGAAGGTGGTGGAGTCACCATCCCTGGCGGTGTTTTTTTAAAAAAGAGTGGACGTGGCACTCAGTCTCATGGTTTAGTTGATGAGGTGGCGTTAGGTCATAGGTTGGACTTGATGATCCCAAAGGCCTTTTCCAGCCTGATTAATTCTGCGATTCTTTTGTAAATGAGCACATTCTATTAACATGGGTAAAACTTGTCTGCTAACAGGAAAAGTCAATTGGCTCATCAGTTTGTACTGAGGGGTACTGAATCCTGGTCTTTTTTTTTCTTTGCTATTCCTACATTTTAATACAAAGAAAACAATTAGTCTTCTGGAAAAATGATAGCCGAGGTTTAATTTATTTGAGAGGAGAGAGATTAAATTTCTACACCAATGAACAGTAGCTTTACAAAAAAATAGAGTACACTGTTGGCAAAAGTACTATTAAGAGATGCAGTTTTAAGAATTCAAATTGGCACCAGATTGGTGGCAGCTCTGAGAAGCTGTGAGGATATACATTAGTTACTTTAGCATCTGTGGAAGAAACTGTAGGCCTAAGTGTCTTGCTTTTGTTTGTATCAATCCCTGTGACTGTTAAAGCGATAAGTATGTCTGACATGTTTCATTTCAAAGAAACCTCTTTGTGACTAACAATGAGTTGATCTCATTACCTGCTTCTTGTATCAGTCTGGTGAAAGAGTAAATCTGAAGTTCAATTTGTCAGTCTTTCTTCTTAATCAGTCTGGAAAAAAAGTCTTTAAACTAAAGTGACTAATTCAGAAAAAAAGAAATGGAAAACTAGATGTTCTTATCTTTTAAAATCTGGGCTCTAGCTGGAAGCTACATTTTTTTATTAAAATACCTTTTATAAGCCTAAGATATTAACTAGTCTAGAAAGAACATTTATCAAAGCTGCAGTTAGTCTCTGAAAAGCAGTTAGGTCTGAGGAAAATGAAATTAAATATGAAAATTCAGTGCCACTGTGGAACGAAGCAGTGCATGGAAATATAAAAGTGCTGGTATATATTACAGTAGTTTAGCACATACCACACAGAACAAGTCATTACATAATTATAATTAAAGTTGCCTAATTGTATTCCTACATTATTATTACCAAAGGCAAGAATAAAGAAACCTTCACTCATATATGTGAGTCTCCTTCACTAAGACTTATCACCCTTAGGAATACAGGCATCCACAATAGAGTAAATCAAAGCACCACATACTCTCTTGATTTGCTGCTATGTCTTCTATATCACTCCACTTTGTAAAATATGACCATTTAAGAATGTATTGTGTATGAGCTAAACTTATTGTAAAGAATTTCAGTTTTAAATAAGACTATAAGAGTACTCTCAAGAGTAGGACACTACTCAAGCAAGATAAAATACAGGCATTATCAAAATAGCAATATCCAAACTGAGTCACTGAGTGAGGAACAGGGCAAGATGGACTGACTTGAATGAATATAACAGCAAAAGACAGTGGACAAATTGGGAAAAAATAGGGTAATTTAATAGCATCAGTTGAAAGAAGAGTGAAGTCCAAGAATCATCAAGGTCACCTCAAAGACACTCAGTTAAGAAAGGGCCTGAAATGGGAAGAGACTTAAAGTGCCTAAGTACAGGAAGTCTCTCAAGGAGTATCAAAGAATTCAAGGTGAGATTAAACAAACAACATGAGCTAGAAATAGAAAATGCAACATTTAATAGAAAAGTAATATTTGAAGTGCTCAAACATGCTTATTTAGGCATTCAAAGTTCAAGTTCTGGCTAACAGGAACAAATATACATTTCCCCCTACTTTACATTATTATATATAGGATATGTTTGAGTCAACTATTTCATCATCACAACCATGATGCACAGCAGGAGCTTTTCAGAAATGAAAGTTGAAATGCACATATTTTTACAAGAATTCAAAGGAACATGTCAGCTTATTCAATTTTCAAAAAAGGCTTTGCATTGTGCAATGACCTAAAAAGCACGTGGAAGAAATCCATAGGAAAATGAGTGATGAGTAAAAATTCCACACAACAAAAAGAAAGTCCATGTTTGGTGGGGAAGGCTTGCTAAATACAGCACTGAGGAGTACCTGTCTGCCCCCTGGCATTGACACTAACCTGGGTGGGACAGGGTTCAATTTGGTACACTTGCTCTACCTCACTTGTCTTCAGCAAACCCTGCTTTCAGCTCCTGCTACCGCCACTTCACTGTCTGTGTTTGATTTAGAAAGCGAATTTGCCCCCTGTCCATCGCATATGTGAATGGAGAATTTCTGCTGGATTTCTTCTCTCCTGCCCTATCTTTTGCACTTTCCCCATATTTTTTATGTTACATCCTGAGACCTGCTTGAAAAAACTTGCTAGGAATTTTGATTTGGATGCCAAATTATAGTTTCTTCTAACAGTTTGGCTTTTTTTTGCCAAATTACATCCCTCATAATAAACCAAGTTTATAGGGTTTCCAGCACATTCCTAGAAATGAGGCAAGGATGAAGCTGGGATACATTAAGAGAAATGCAGCCCATACAGAGAACTTAAACCAGCAGAGAGAAAAGAAATAGGAAGCTCCAAGACTGTAATTGGACTGCAGTTACTGTTGTCCCAAAATATAATTTCTTCATTGCATTTAAAAATGAAGATATTCTGGTTAAGGACAGCTTTTCTTCTGATATTCCTAAACCAGAAGCAAAAATGTTCAAGCGGTCTCCTATCTTCACAGTGACAATATATTTCCATGTAGCAATCATATGCCAGAAAGTATTTTGACAGAAAATTGCCGGTGAAACCTTCCTTTGAGGATAGAAATAAAAACCAACTACAAGAAAACAAACACAAGAATGATATCAACAGAAAACAGGTTTAAATGCATAATTTCACAATTTTACTAGAAATATGTTTGCGTCAGAGATGTGATGATTGAGAGAGACCAGTGGAGGTCATTTAGTCCAGTCACTCACTCAAGGCAAAGCAAGTGATGTTGGTGACAGAATTTCTTTCTCTTTGCCAGGAAGACAATGATGTTGACTCTTTCTTCCCCCCATATGGGACTGTGTTTTAACATTTTCCAACATGCTTTCATGTTGCACTCTCTCCATTGATCTTCAGTTCCACGTTACATGCAAACATATGATAACCTAAGTGCCAGAGATATGATGGATATTTTTAATTTGCTTTCTTTTTATCCCTAAATCTGCTTTTTTTCCTTGCTCACAATGTTCCATTTCATTAAATGACCAGTGGTTTACAGAGTTGGTATGTTCATTATCATGTTCTGCCACTTCAGGCTGTATGTGGGTTCTTCTCTCCATCCTGTCTTTATCTTAGCTGCTCTTTGTCTTCAGATACCAGGCTCTTGCTATTTGGCGATCACAGCTGCTTTATTTTTTTTATTATTATTAAGACAGTATTATTTTCCTGAGAGTTGTAAACAATACCATCATATTACTACCTATGTTTCCGACGCACCTTAAAAAGCTATATGCTTGTATTTATTCTCTGAGGAAAAAAATGGAAAATAAAAAAGGGGTTTTTCAGCATTAGATCAGTAACCTGATCTCAGAGAAGAGGGAGGCTGAGTCATGATTACTGAATGCTGAACTCCTGAGATTGGCCATACCGATGATTAGGAGAAATGTTCCTCAAAGGCAGTAGCAAAAAAGAAAAGAAATGATTGTATGTGGTTGATTTACAAGTATGAGAATGAAACAAAGATGCAGATGGTGGAGAAATATAAGGGCAGGAGAAACTGGATGAACATCAGTATTTACAGGAATGGTGATGAGGGAGAAAGAAACAAGGGCAGTAATGGTAAGTGAGGAACATTGTCTGTGACAGTCAATACTCAATGCGAGCACTCTTCAATCAATATGCAAAGAAGCAGCTAAAGTGGCTACAGCAAAAGGCTCCGGGAAGAAGTGAAAATGGCTGCAGCACATACAGTGCACATTTGTTAATCAACAACCAGCTGAAGTCGTGCCATCCACTGCGACATGCAAAAGAGCAAAAGAGGCAGGGAGCAGGCAAACTAAGGTTAAGTGAATAAAATGTGATTGATTATCAACAAGGCCAGCAAGCAGGTGAGAAGCAAAGGCAGTTAAGACTGAAGGATGAAAAGCACAGTTCTTTGTAGTGACAACAGAAAATGCCTAACCACACACACACACCTGCAGCCCTATTCTGCTCAGAACCCTTCCAGCCTCATGCACACCAGAGGAGCTGCAGAGTGGCTCAGGCAGGCTGGAAATTTCCCACAATACCCCATCTTTTTTGTCTCTAAGTGCTAAAGAGAATTCCCTAGTGCAAATTCTGTCTTGTTCCAGGCATATCCTCAACATTTGTGTAATACCCACCTTTTCAGTCCTATATTAGAGTAGTGAGTAGGAACTATGATTACCAGCTATCACCATATACATTCTACACTGCTAGCAATAATGTGCACTCTGCTCTTTCAATTCCTTTCTCTATTCAGTGCTTTGCTATTTCTTTGGCCTTTTACCAGTCCAAATCTTTACTTTTGTTTGTTACTTCCACTCATTCAGCTTTTTTTATTGTAAGTTATGATGGAATAAATACAGCTTGCCAATGGAACAGAGAAGGACACATAGAGAAGGACAGCACATTGCAGTCAGCCTAAAAATAAAGAAGAGTAGAAATATTTAGTTAGAGCCTTTAGATACAAGAAGGACAGCCACTACTAGACTTCTTCCAGTGCTACCATGACATTTTTCTCTTATGGTTTGTGTTTGTTTGGGTTTTTTGGATATGGGGTAGAGTTGGTTTTTTTTCGGCTTATGAACAAACTGAAATGATTCCCAAAGGAGATATATTGTAAATGAAGGTGAACAGGTTCAATCAATTATATCAGTATTCTACAACAGGATCTATCAAGAAATTTGTGACCCATAAGTCATATACCTTGTTTGCTTAACGAGACTGCCCAGGACAGCTGTTCAGAGGCAATTTCTCACCATAATCAGGAATCTGAATATTACCCTTTGAACAGCTAAACAGGTCGTGATATTATCCACTCTGAGAAGAAGAATATAGTTAGACTATGATGGACATAGCCCTTATGAGCTTCCAGTACCATTTTCTGCCTGGATGCTGAAATTCTATGGCACATTACACATTTTAGGTACAAAATATTCAAAACCAATGTAAGGCCCTGAGTTATCAGCAAATCTGACTTTGTTTTCTCATAGTAATTTGAAGTGGAAGATATTTAGCATAGGAAAAATACCATAGGTATTTCTAAGAAGGACTCATGCAAAACTTGCTGTCTCTGGCCTGAGATAATTTTACACCATGATATTATAGGGTTATATGTTATAGATTACATATCACTTCCATTACATTCCTGTAATAATTAAACAGTAAAGGGTACAATACAGAATCACATATTTTTCACAGATGTGCTATGCTTGGAAATATGTTTTAGGTAGAAATACTGGGAAAATGCTTTCCAAGTTTCTTTGTTGATTATAAAATTACTTTAAATTACTTTTGATTAAAAAATGAATCTGAAACCATGTTTGTACAGACCCTCAAAATACATTTTTTTCTTAGACTCCTATAACTTGAAAAAATATTTTCATTAAATCTACATATAATCATGTTCTCTAGCACCTTTTATGGAATTGGAATTTTCCTGGAGGAATCTCCATGAAAGCATATAAACTACATCTTACTCTCAAAAAGTTATTAGTATAAAGAAAGAAAAAATGAGCTGTTTCTCTGTGCTATTTCATACAATTACTCTCAGATACCATTATCAACTAAAACAGTTATTCCACATGATAGATTTATCTATAAACATCTAGCGTCTGCATACAAAAAAAATAGACATCAATATTCAGACAGATCAATATTACTATATCCTCTTTCACCTGCAAGTGGAAAAAAAAAAAAGTGTATAACTTAGAAGAATAAATATTAGCAATAATGGTCAGAATACCAAAAGCTTACCACTGAATTTTATATTTTCTGTGAAATAAACAGTGAGAGTATAAGCATGTTCATAAATGAAGGGGAAAACAGCACTCCATAACAATAGGTGTACATTGTGTTAGGTTAAGGGGAAAAAAAGCCTTAACAAATGCCAAGGAAATTCACACATCTTAAGGAGCTATTTAGCAGAATTCCATAAAGGTGTGCTTACATCTACCGAGGTTTGGGAGCCCTCAGTAATGATTTTCAAATCTATTTGTTAATCTCAGCCACTCTGGACAGAAGGTAAGAATCTCTAAGATATCTGACAGAAGAGAAAGATAGCATCAGTGAATAGTGATGGAGGACTTAGAACTGTTTTGATGTTCAGCTATTGCTGGTTGCTGGGATTTGGTTCAGCTGAGAGCCATTACAAGCTTCACAGTTGTAGCAAGGCTACAGTTCCCATTTTCACCTTACTAAACATCACAAAATACAACTGCTCAATACAAACCCAAACAAAATTGAATTGGACTATGCACACTTACAGAGCAAGTTTTCAGAGGAGATCACTGCTCTTTATTTATTAACATAACTATGGATTTTTGCAGCCTGAGCAGCAGTAGCTTCTTGAGTAATATGGTACTAGCAGTAGTGACTTTACAATGCCATGTGGAGGTGAAGAGATCAAGACAGAGCCAGAGATTTGTAGGACACTGCCACAAAGGGGAGCCTTTCCTAAAGGAAATGTTAATGGAAAGGGACTCTGAGAAGGACAGATTGTCTAGTCATTGTAACTCCCATTAGTTAAAATTCTCAAGTGAATGGGGAATATAACATAGTCAGCCTCAGTGAGAAATCTTTATCTACAGAAGGAAATGTGCTGGTTACTGGAGAGGAGCATTTCCTTCATACAATTATACATATCTGCATAATTGTAAACTTCAGCTTACCCAGCTGCTGTGATATGGATTAAGGTACTGGAGTGTAAGGGTTTAGACTTTATTCAATATTAGTCCACTCTGTTTCAACAGGGAAGAAGCTGCATGTTGAAAAAGGAGTGGGGAAAGGTAATTTCATGTCAGCTGCTCTGATACAGAAAGGGCTGAGGAGTTTCCCACACTCATCCCCATAGGTCTGAACTCTTTATACGAAGTGAGAAAGTGACATTAAAAAGACATTTGTGTGGGCTGACTAGAAAGAAAATGATGAAACCAGGCAGAGGTCTGGAGATATAATGCATTGATAGATAAGCAATAAGCAGCTATGGCAATCTGAGCTCATCACAGAAGACATAAATCAAAAAAACCTGATTCAGTCAGGAGATATGGAGATGCCATGTAGCACAGGAAAAAGGCTAATACTGTGACCTGTCATAATGTCAGAATTATTTTAAGGTAGAAAACATGGGGCTGACTTTGAAGAGTACTTCATGACACATGCAGGGAGGTTTGCCAAATTCAAACAGTGGGGTACACAAAAGGAAGTCCTGCCAAAGCACGCCTCAGGACACTGGGCTCCTTATTGATCCTATGCAGAAGTTACCTCTGTATCAGTTTAAGAAACTTACCCTTGTCTCCCCTTCCCTGCCTTTAACTTTCCCAAAGAGAAAATGCTCTGTAAATTCTGTTCCAATTACTCCAATTTTATATTTCCCAAATGGTTTTTTCCAACATTGTTCTCTTGCAAGCATATAGTATAAACATGTTGAGAAATGCTATAAAGATAGTACAATATAATTTCCTCAGATTCTAAGGGGATTTGTCAACTATCCCCAGAGCGGCAATATTGGGAATGGGGAGGTATGTTTCCTTGCCACTTTAATTCCCCTGGGGAAGACCTTAGTGCATTTCAGGTAGGATTTTCTATGAAGGCCATATTTCTATGGGCTATATAGGCACCTAAGGAAGAGTAAGAACCACAGTGAGGTTTATAAAAGCATCCAATTTAACGGTGGATTAAAATTATCAAAACTAGGCTGAAAAGCAAAAAAAAAAAAGTGAAAAGATTCTCACAGTATTTAAACCCTCTAAAAAGTCTCAGCTAAATCAAATTTAAAAGCATGCACCCCATGAAAAAAACCAATGGACCTTCTGTTCCTACGTTATTTATGAGCTTATAAAAATTCCACCTTTAGCAGCTGTCACTTTTTAATTTGACAAAAATGCAAATGTCACCGTTCTAGAAATAATTGCAACATCATCTCATGTTTTCTGTATTAAACAAAAAAATAATTAGGCATATAACACTACTCTTCTGGTCACTCAGGAGCAGTGGCAGCCAAACATTTTATAAAGTCAGTGAATTGACTGGACTGTTTCAGTGATCATTGATGGCTGCTACCTATTTCACTGTCTGTAGTTGCTGGAAAATTTATTAATCTATCTAAGACAAAAATAATGTTAATGTCCCAGAATTCTGTTGCAAAGTAAAGTGAGTGAAGAGCCAGATTTATGTTTGAATCCTATTTGAAATGTTATTCGTGACATTTTCCAACAAAAGTTGCAATTAGTGTCATGGACATTGCTGTCATTGCAATGCAAACACTTTGTTTCTTGTCTGTCAAAATCAGAGCAGCTGTCACAATTCAACTAAATTGAAAAGAATTGTAATTAGAAATCCCTACTTTATAAAATGTCTCCATAGTTTAGCTAAAATCAAAGTAGTAATTACTCAGATTTCAGTCAGAAATGCAGTCTTCAAACTTTTAAAATAGAAAATACTGCCTTTTTTGCTTTTCCGAATGCCAAAAGCAATTAGAAAAAAAAATGAAGGTTAACTGAGATTAAAATATTACTGTATATCCTCAGTATTAGAAAGTAATACTGTGAAAAAATATTAAATTATATATATAGTATATAATCCTTTCTCCCTTCAGTGTTTTCTGTATAGAAAGTTGATGCATTTACCCTAGAGCCAATAACATGTAAAGAGCACAATAAAGAGGCATTTAGAATTAGAGACTGAGTTTGCATCATAATTTTTCAGGTACTCACAGATTCCACCAGAAAGTTCTTGTTATTTAAAACCAGTAAATGATGCAGAATAGTATCTGATGTAGCTACAGCCCAAACATGGGTGCTAGTTTGGGAGAATAGGAAGGAAGAATTAGTTTTAAACCTTTCATCCAACTCAGATCTCTATAGGGGCTGTTATTATAGTGAAGGCAGTGTGGTATCATACAATTTCACAGCTGTGACTGGCTTTATTAATTTAATAAGAAGTATCTAAATTAGTTTAAATGTCATTTAACCTGTACAACCATTAATTCTTAAAAATAAAATAGTTTTCAGCACATTCCTATACTCTTTTTTGCAATAATTTGCAAATATTTCTACTTCTTAAAAAAAAATCTTTTTAGAACTTACCCTTTATTGTTCAGCAGAGACATTATTCAGACAATTCTTTATTGCTATTTTCTTGCCTTTAATATCAACAAATTCACCAACATTTCTTACAGAGTAACAAATAGACTCAGCAAAATATTAACCGTCAGGCGTCTGTCCCAAAATTTCTGCAGAAAGATAACAAGATAGCTGAATAATGAGGGAGTAAAATTTCTTCATGAACAGACATAAATGTTTAAGTTTGTTGAATAAATTACGGGCTTTTAATAATTTTTTTATTTCCAGGTATCCTTGATTTATTTCCCACTTGAATGTCAATTTCAACTTTTAAAATACATTTATGTCTCCCTTTATACACCCCATATATTCAGAGTTAGACATATGAAATAAAAGCACACTGAGTTATCTAAGTAAGTGACCTGATTTTTAGAAATGTTGAGACTCAGCTTCCAGTGTGATCAATATATATTGATTCTACATACTACATTCTCTTTATGCAGTTGAAAACATACCAATGTTGCCATCCAGTATTTCATCAGGAAGCTATAAAAATTTCTTAGATATCTGTATTATTGACAAGCTAAAAGTAAGTGTCAAACTATAATTCCCGTGGTGTATAATCTTAATAATGCTCAGCATTGATTTGTAGAGTTTGAATTAGAGAACTTATTTATGTATTCTCTGAAATGCAACAAAAGTTTTCAAACAGAATGCTATAGAAAGGGCTTTAAAAGTGTCTCTTACCTCTCAGACAGTTCATTTGAAATCTTTTGTCTTAGAGATGTTATTAACAGTATATATTCATATTCTACGTTTCATGTAAGAACAGTTCCTCTGTGAAGCCAAGCCACTGATCCTAAAAGGTTTGTTTTGTTCATATCATTCTTACCATCCTGAAAATGCCATAACTTCCCTTACCTTATAGCTCTTACTGGATTATAAACTGGAAAAATCGACATCCTATCTCTGTTAACCTTTGGCAAAGCTTGAGGAACTATTTCTTGCTCATGAAAAAGCCATCTAATTGCTAATCTATAATCCTTTTAATATGCTCTACGTTGTGGATTGATCTATTGCCAGCTGACCCAGCAGTGCCCATGGCTATATTACTCCTATTATTCACATGTTCCAGTGGAACTCTTTAATGAAGTCTGAAGGGCTTGCATACTACTGATATTAAGCATGGTTACACTTGTATTGCACCTAATTATGGAACACTCTATTGTATCACCTAATTGTGCAAATTACTTTTTTTCCCAAGGCGTAATTTATTTCAACTATGAGTTTTATCATATTGTTTTCATCCGTGTTCTTTTTTTTTGGAGGCAATGACTTATTTACAGCTTCAATGCTATGTTTTTAATATCCTAATAAATGTTACATTGCTTGACCAGACTGGAAATAAAATTAGCAAGGTAAAGAAAGATGTTCTGAAAAACAGGAGTCATAAATAGTAATAGTATCTTCTATAATTAGAATTTAACTCAAGGATTTAAAACTACTCTAAAAACAATGACAAATTGCTAGGCCTTAAAACACTCTTTTATGAAAACATATTATAAATATTATAAAATATTATAAATCTGTAGAGAAAGAAATTAATGAAACCTGTTAATAGCAATGACACTCTACTATCATCTGCCATAGTTCTTCAATCTTGACTTTTTCACTTTCTTCCTCATAGGAAATACAGAAACAGTATGGTTTGCATTGCTTTCTCCTTTAGGAGTTTGAAGCAATTCACAGCTGTTAAGGCTGATGTAATCAGTTTCAGTGTCCCATGCCAAAAAACAAATGTCTTTCCACTTCATGCATTGCACAGCAACTAGGCACATCATCTGTAAGTACAGCATCAGAAAAAAAGTTTCTAATCCAGCCATCTGTAATCCTGCACAATTTAGAAAATAAAGGCCCCTATTCCCTTCACTGATGACTTTCATTGAGTCTTATTATGGTTTGGGTCATGTACCTGTCCTGCAGTTACAAGAGAAATCATTTACCCTTCATAATGCCATAAGAAAAATAATAGCCTGTTCACTCAAAAAATCACTCAAACCAGTTGTCACATGTTTCCCTGTCAACCATCCCAAGAAATACGAGCATCACACAACCTGTGTTTTCTAAACTGCATCTTGGGTACGTTATCATCTTACCCCAACTTGGCAGAAGCCTCTATTTGTATTGCATTGGAAATTAACATTTTACTATTAAGCTCTAATAATTAAAGAATAGTAAGCATGTTGTAATATCTCAACTGTTAAGTGATCAGCAGAATACATGTGCTCCTCACTGGTAAAAAAGAAATATCAAAGCCTCAACTGAATAGTAACCTTCTGCTTTCTCTGAAAAGAGAAAAACCAAGCTTTTTCTCTTAGGTCTGTTTCAAAATATTAAATCAAAACCTTAGACAAGTAATGTAACAGTGGAGTATTGATTACTTTCTTAGTCTTGATAAGGTTTATGTATTTATACACAAATACAGATTCACAACAAAATATACTTATGATAGCCAACTTATACTACACAATATTGTGCTTATGATAGCCAGCTTATACTACACAATATTGTGCAACTGGCTTTTGCTTGTGCTTCCTAAACACCACAGAAAATGAGGATGAATGCGTGCTGTCTCTGAAACACTTCATTAAGGTTGTCTAATTAGAATGCTACTTAATTATCCAATATAATGGCTACAAGTGCTTATAAGACATGCAAATACTCATAGACACATGTCTAATTCAGGATAATAGTTTAAAATGCACTACATTGGTGGCTTTGGGTGTCATAACTGTAAATAAAACTGCAGCAGTTGCACATTACTCAATATGTATGAGTTTCCTTGACAAAATACTGGCCTCACAAAAATCTCTTGAAAGAATAACCTCCTCTGGCAAGCAGTAGTTCTCTCGTTCAGTTTGGCTTTTCTTACAAGTCACTTTCCCAGGACAGTGCCTAATCCCTTCATGAGTCTTTCCATAGAGCATCCTTCTTTCCTACCTGCACATGTATCTGAAGTTCCTGACAAAGAAAATCAGAGACAATAATGAATTCATTCTGTCTTTTCATGGTGTCAGAAATTTGGGACCTACTTCAGAGGATTTGTGTCTTACAGCATAAACCCAGACAGCATTTCCCACAACTAAGAGGCCAGGAGCAACTCTAAAGTACGTTCTCATGCTATTTTACATCACTTCCCTGCACTGTACAATGTAACTATGCAACCCCCCTGAAATATTACCCACACTACAGGAATCACCTAGAAATGAGACATACAGTGCCTAAAGAGACTTGATAAGCCAAAACTGGAGACCAGAAATTCACCTGAAGTTGTGGTGCAAACGAGATACTCACTCTGAGTATTCTTCCTCCCTAACAGTAACCTCATTGTCATCCCAAGGAACCTCTGAATTTTAGGTGAGATTCAGCATGGACAACAATGCAACAAGCTGGGAAAGAGAGTAGGTAAGAGAGGTAAGTGAAAAAATAAGAAGTTCTACTAGGAAAATCAATAGATTATTCATCCTGGGTAATACATGCTATTAACATAAATGTGTTCATTAGTCTGCTAATAGATTTACCAGCCAAAAGCATTCTTCCCTTTAGGACTATGAACACCACAGAATATAAGTCTCTGACTCTCTTAAAAGAAGAGAACCATGCCAATGTTGGATATATTTCCTTTGACCAACACTAGCAAACACTCACCAAACCGAAAAAAAAAAAAAAACCAACAAAAAATAAACCATCCCTAAATCAAAAAACTAACCAAACAAAAAAAAAATCCACCTGGTTATGCAGGACATCAACATTGCTCTGGTGATACCTTAGTTAGAAGTTTCTTGACTAACTGAAGGAGGAAACCATTGAAGCAGACAATAAGAACCAAGTTCAAACAATGTCATCAGTCACGCAGGCTGAGAGAAAGGGTATGAAAGGCCCAGAAGATCACGGATTGCATGCAAAAATGAAAAACATCTGGGAAAATATATGTAGAAGTTGATTTATTTTTTACTATTTCAGATTCCTGAGATCCTGCCCAAATCCTTTATGTTCTCCATTATTAAAATTTCAATTTGTTATCAGCTTTTTTTTAAAATATCTTATCTTTGAAAGAAACTTAAAAAAAAGTGGCTTTTAGGTTTGGAGGGAAGGGGAAGAGGAAACAAATTATATATTTTATCTTAGATTTTGACTAAATGACAGTGATAGTCACTGTCAGTCTATTTCCCCGTTACTTCTAAGATATCTCTGATAGTTTATACTTAGCAGCCATATGTGTGTATCACTTATCTGGTATGTTCTCTAGGACCTGTTGAAGTAAATTGGTACAGATTCATTTGGGTTTTAAGATATTAGGTTTTTGTTTTGCTTTGGGGTTTTTTGTCAAACAATTTTAACCCATTTTCAATTGCCCTTAAAAAAAAAACCTACATTTACATCCATAAGGAGTAGTAATAGTTTCTTCATTTTTTAAAGTTAAAGATTAGATGATCTTTTCTTTCTGGAAGTTAACAAATTTTTAACTCTGCAGGTTGTCAGTTTGTAGTTTGAATGCCGCTGAAGTAGGCTTTGAACACCTTTGCAAGAAGGCTTCATGAAGTTTCTGTTGTTGATGATACAGTTAGACAATCTGAAAAGAGTGAAAGCAACTCAGACACTTCTGCTAATATATTGATGAGCTATTTTAAAATTATCAGATTCACAGGTGTGTTTGACATACTGTGCTATTTGGCTAACTTTACTCTGTGAGCTGGCTAGTAGAGCTCATCACAGCCATTAGGTTCTGACCTCCTACCTTGCAGCCACTTTAAAATTTTGAAAGAAGTTTCATATATATAAGATTCATATTATCATTAATTATTCATATTAATTATTCATATTATTCATATTAATCATTTATCTGTTGTTTGCTGGATTACATCTATTATTTGCTTTCTCCAGAAATATGTATTTGAATTCACATATCACCGGTTCATCACAAGGATGTAATTCATCAAAAGAATTTGCAAGTGCAATATGTGATGCTTCTCTGTACAAAGTACAGCACAAATTTTAATTAAGTTTCCCACAAATGAAACTGACTGGCCACTGTATCATTTTCCTGGTAGTATACTGTGTTCCTAATTTTTACCAAAATATCAGAACAAGTCAATATTTAGAAAATAAGTGACAGTAAATTCACAGATTAAGCACCCATTACAAAGAACAGCTCAACTATAAAACTCCAAAATCAAAGTTAATTGTAAATTGTCATAACTATCTGATTTGGGAGTTGATCGATCAAACAAACTTAAGCAGCAATAGATTTCATAAAATTGTGAGAACCTTGCGGCAAAGCCATCAAACAGAAATAGCAACATTAATCAAAAATGGCTCACTGCAATAAGTGAAAGTTTAATAAGTATAAATGTACTGAAGCAAAACATTTAGTTAACCCTACACGCTCTGCTGATTCAGCAGACTACACCATAGGTTGTTCTAGTAAAGCATGTTTGTATCATAAAGTAATTGAAGGAATCAGTTCCTGTGGTGCCAGCAGCCTATTTATTTGTGAAGAAAATTTTAGTGTGGAAGAAGAGAAAGAGGGAGATTATTCATTTGCAGCAGATAAAAATAAATCTTTTGTTTACACTAGGTCCAGTGGAAAAAATATTACCTGAGAATAAATTTAAATAGTTTCATGAAAATATTTTTTCTTAAAATCTGACCAGAAAATGCATGTTCTAGGTAAATGTTGCCATAAAGGTTGAAAAACATTTCACTATTTTTTGGGGGACATATTTTCATGTCCTCGTTTTATACTGTGCAGACTTATCAGTGGTTTTTGTTTGGTTAGTTTTTTCCACAGGCTAATTCTAGAGAATATTTCTTAACAGTCTAGTTATTCTGAAACACGGTGCTCTCAGTGGACATGTGTTACACTGTGCAACCTCTATCCAGGAGAAAAAGTTCACACAGGGAAAAAAAAATCAACATCTTTAAAACAAACCAGTTTGGAATGTACTTTACTTCAAGACATATTTCATTNCCCTTTTGTTTACATTTAAACTCCATATAATTCAGCAAGAAAAAATATGGTACAATGGAAAAAAATTTCCCCATGTGATAGAAATAGATAACATAAATTCAACCTCCAGAACAATTCTTTCAATGCATTAACAGATAAAGTGTGCACAGTTCAGCCTGTAATGCACTATGAACCAGGCAGTGGACATACAGCTAATTCAGGCCCTGAAGTCTGTGATACTTTTCTTAAAAGAACTATGGCTGAATAACTATACAGGTTAAGATTATAAGAGTATCTGGAAGGAAACGAAAATATGGATAATAAATAAAACAATCTACTGAGGATGGACACTGGGTCTGGAAGGTTACTGTTCAATCCATGGTAAGTTAAGAAACAAAGGAGCTGTGCAAAGAGTGCAGAAAAGCGACATAGTTTTTGCATCTTCTAAGCTTCTGAAATGGCAACCAGAAGAACTTTTAAGCATGCACTATCCCAAAGCAATTTACTGCAGTGAGGTGAGTATAGGCAATCCTCAGATCAGTCTCCTCCCACTTGCAACTATCCATCCATCCCACCAGTTTCAGGGTCTTGGGAAGGCTACTGCTGCTATGGCTCCCAGTGCCAGAAAGTGTGTGAGGAAAAAGACCTATTGACTCAGATAGTAATATGACAAAGAAAGAATTTGTTAATTTTTGTTCTCTCTTCGTCTTCCACACTAGGCTTCTATTAAACTCTTCAAAGTATTGCAAAGACAAATGATGTAAATACAGTTAGAAATTTACTTATTGGATCAAATATTTAAATCCTGGGAGAACTAAATTGAAACTATTTCTGAATTCAGAATAGGGACTTGGGTACCTTTTTTCATATTACAAGAGTACTCTGACAAATTGTCTACTGGCTAGGGTACAATAGATGTTTCTCGTTATGTCTCTCAGTTTTGAACTGTTAGTGGTATAAAATAACTTTCAGTACTGTAAAAACTCTATATAATACATATATACCAGGAAAGAATTTTAGAATAAAGTGCATCAGATGAAGTAGCTGGAAATAAAAGACTTAAAAATAAGTTAAAATAAGTTATTTCCTGATCCTTAACACAATAGTGGCAAACTCAAAAAAAAATCACAGTTTGAAACAACAAATTTAAGCAAAACAATTATATTTAATGATCTGCAAGGACAAGCTAGTGAACCATCTAAAAACAATGAATCATGAACCAGGAAAGAAAAGAGACTGTAATGTGTCTGAAAACCAGTATCACAATTAAGTACATAACTCTGAGTATAAATCAGAATTCATCACCTTATGACTGATAAAGCATCAGCTTTATGACTCAGTACCTGCTAAGTCACAGTTATATGTGTAAACTTTGAGATAGAAAAATGCTTAATGGCAAAATATAGAATTTGGCTTGATATGGAAACAGAATATTGATTCCTCATAATATAGAGTACTTTGACAACTGAAAGTAGTGTAAGACCTAGTCTACACTACTGAAGTGAGCAAAAAGATCATTGATTTCCTAGTGGTTTTTATATTTAAAATAAATAAATAAACACATTCTTTTGTAATTGTACCATATGCTTTTAAAGAAAGCTTCTGAATTAAATATGGAACCTTTGTTTAGAAAAAGCCAATTATTCACCTGGGTATTTTCCAAGATGAACACTATTGCAAATAGTGAAAATCAGCAGCAAATATCATTTGAGCATGAAAACAATCTTAAATTGAAAAAAAAAAATTGAACCTTTCAGAATATTTCTCATCTTCCTATTAAACATTATCCACCTTCTCTAATACAGGATTCAATTTCCAGCACAAAAGAGATAAAACACCGATAATGGTAATGGATATTAATCTGAAATGGAATGAAGAAAGAAAAAAAGAAGCATGCATTAATATATGTTAATGTTAGTGTTTGCAAAATTTCCATAATATCATGTTTTTAATGTATTTAGGCAAACTGAAAACAACTGACATTAACAGTAGATTACAAATCCCTTTATTTTGTATGTCCTCGTATAATTTACATGCTGCGATCATTATGTTTCTTGACACACATTTGCAATGAAAATAGCAATTAACTAAATTAATCTGGCACTACTGAAGTGGGCATTGCAGTACAGTATCTCTGAAGTTTTGAGCCTCAAATATACCCCAAACACCCAGAAAACAAACAGGACACACAGTATCATATGTACTAGGTTACACCACAGAGTTCTCTTAACACACTGAGAAACAGCCAATATGCCCTTGGAAAATATATTGCATTAAACATGTCAATATCTAACACTATCAGCTTAATGAAACAGATGTTCAGGATTCCAAGTGGATTGAATGACACTGATAACTTCATTCACAAGTAATAGTCAATATAAAATATGATTTTCTTAATAGACCAGAGCACAGTATTGATAATTAAATAAACTTTTAATAATGAATCTGTCACAGAGCAAGAAGTGCCATGAATCATTCATAGTTACATGCTTGAGGCAAAAAGTGAAAAATGGCTGATTTTTTTCACATTTTTTTTTCCTGGCGAGATTTGCTTTTCCAAATTAGCTGGCCAAACCAGTTGAATAACGAGGTCAAATTTTTGACAGGGTTAAAGCATCATGGGTTTACATCTTTTAAATAAGGTGGCAGTAAAGCTTTACTGTTCAGTAAATTATTCAAGATTATGTAAAGCAAGAAATTATGATAGAATAGATGACATGAGGTTTCCTTTGCAAAGCTGTAGTATACAATAGCTGTTCTTAATATTTCACTGTATTTACTTCCTATGAATATACATTCCTTCTTCAGTTTGGTCCAGTCTGGAAGTGTCTGGCACAACTTGGGGTAAAAACTGAAACACAGCACAACTCTGCCATAATCTGTCCACAGAGTTTTTGGGGCTAAGGTACTCCAAAACATACAGTCATTCTTGACATACCAGGAAAGCTCTGAGGTTTCTAAAAAGGTGGCCTGCTAAAGATACCTCAGACAGGCACCTCACACAAAGCCACACAAAGAGAATTTACTCAAAATATAGAATATTGGAGGAAGATAAAAAGTTGTGTCAAGTTTTCAGGTGACACCAAATTGGTGAAGACAGTCAACAGGCTCCAGAGCAGAGCTGCCACCCAATGGGACCTGTAGAATCTGGAGGAATGGGCCACAGGGCCCTGATGAAATTCACCAAGGACAAATTCTGAGGCACATGGGAAGGGAGATCACCTTGCTATGATATTGGCTCTATTGAAAGGTCCTGGAGCAGATTGTAGAAAGTGAGTTAAGTGAGCATGAGCCAAATGGTACTTATTGGTACCGAAAGGTTATAAACTGGCCTTAGTGTTTTTTGTTCAGTCTGACTCTGCTAAGTTTTGTGTAGATGAAAACAGACCAGGCAGAATAGAGACTACTCAGTGAAATAGCCAATGAAGACTGAAAACAGTGCTAGAGACCTTCTTGGATAAGACACTACCCAAAGGAGCTTGAGTGCTCCAGACTCTACTTTTGTTATTCTGTTCCCATCTTCATCTTCCTGAGGGTCAAGCAACAGCACAAAACATTTCTGTGTTGCAGTCTATGTAGTGTAGATTTATATCTTACATAATTTTAAAACCAATTATCTTAAATTACAAAATTAGATAAATTTTCTTTCACTGTGCTCCATTCTGCCGAGACTGGTTTTCTTCCACTTAACTCACTGACAACTTACTTTACCACAGTGACACAATGCTGCAAACTGCAAGAGAAAAACTGCTCAGGAGAGAAACTACTCAGTAGATAATTGGTGACCTCTAGTATCGGTTCATCAGTGATGTGTCAAGCACCACCGCTGTGCAGCACAACTCTTTGCATGTTCCTAGAGGACTGTACAGTTTGTTTTCCACAGGACTGCAGGGCAGGGTTAATAGTTTTGCAGACATTTTCTAGTCTGTCTCATATTCTTTCTCTGCTGTGCCATATTTCTTCAGTTTCTTCACTCAAAAGGATTTACCTTCTTACAATCAGATGCATATGGTGAGTAATGCAAGTAGCTCTGTATTATACTCACGTTCTCAATTAGTTCCTCCCTATTGAAGAAGTAGATCCAGGACAGTTTCTCCTCTGGTTGCATTTTCTACTTTCTGGATCATAAAGCTGTCTTCTCTGTATTCTTGGAACTACTTCAATGTTTTACTGTCTTCATTACCTAATGGTTTTCAAAATGGTTATTGTTAAGTCCCTCATGAATATAGTAGCTTCTGCCTTTTAACACTTCAAGAGCTGATGTAGGAATTTTCCATTCCAAGTCAGGTGACCTATAACAAACACACACAATCATATCCTCATCATATCCATTTATTTTGCCAACGTATATGGTACATATCCCGGTTTTAGAGACAAAATTTTTAGGAGGAGACGCTCTGGAGTGAGCACTTCCTCCCAAGGGAACGGGGCCTCCCCCTTTCCTCCACCAAAGCGGGGAAAATTAACAAAAGCAATGAAAGTGGAAGAAAANCCTACAGATACAGGGACTGGGGCACTGAGCAGGCGGCTGTGGAATAAAGGAGCCTCGTAACATCACCCCAGGACAGTACATCTAGCTGGTACTGTTTTGTTTTCTTATTTTTCTATTTAATGATTCAAACAGTTTATATTATATAGCTATATTGTCGCTTTTTTGCTGCTTTTTTTTTTTTTTTTTTGGGTGGGTGGGGCTGTTTTGGGGTTTTTTTGTATTTTAATTCTCCTCTAGGAATATGTTGGTTTGTGTTTTCTCCTCTTTTGATGTCTTAGCACTTTTCTTGCCCTCTCTTTCTCCTGACACATGTTGCATCTTTCTTTTCTACTGTTTAATACAAATAGCCTAGAGCAACTAAAAGATTTCTTTTTTCTTTCAACTGAAAATTAGGCACTTTACCCTATGGGCTTTGCCTGAAAAGATAAAGATCTTTGTCATCTATTTGTATACATTCCTTTAAGAAAGCATATTCTGTATATCAACTAACAGATACAGTAAGGCACGGTAGTTGCTAGGAGAATTTCTCACTACAATAACAGAACAAATAGTGATTTGTCAGAATATAATTTATAGCTTCCCTAAGGCTGCAGTAAATTATGCATCTTCTTTTACACACACAATGTCTTACAAATGTCTACTGAAGATACCTCTTTTTCTACCTGTGTTTTTTTCCCGTAATGCTTCATATTTTTAATATAGACAGCAATACGTTCACAAGAATGAATAACATTTATTTTTTTTTAAACTTACATCCACAATAAGTATGATTTCCTTATAAGTACGCTCTGTAAAGTAGCCAGCTTCTAATGACATATAGCAATTGTTAATTTCTAATCATTATGGAACATTGTAGAATTGGCAGAATGTCCATTCCTTCTTCCTTTTCATGAAGGGTATTAGGACATTTTGTAAGCAACTGAAGTATTTAGGAGAATCACAGAATGGGTCACGCTGAAAGGGGGTCATCTGGTCCAACCTCCCTGCTCAAGCAGGGCCATCCTAGGGAATGAGTGATAAGTTTTCAGAAATACTTCTAACTTCTTTGGGTAATTTTAAAGCATGCCCTTTGAGATGCTGAAAATCAAACCAGAGTAATTTTTTCTTTTTTGTATTGGTTTCCTTTCACAGGGAAGATTTCTAGTAAACTCCCTAGAAAGAGAGCTCTAATTTTATGTTGTTCATCTTGGTCACAGAGTACGGCATCAGCAACTGTCACTTGCTCAATTACTTTTGGTTGTCAGAACAGACTTACTGGTATCAGAGACCTCTACTAAAGTTTCTGAGAAGCTTCACATCCTTCAGTTTACAGATTGCAAAATTATTTACAGAATAGTGTTATAATGCACCTATTTGTTCCAAAGGAACTGCAAATTACCAGAATTTAAAATAAAAGTCTTACATGAAGCACAGTTACAGCTTCCAACAAGTTCCAGTGTTCTCAAAACAAGAGAGCAGTGAGAAAGCAAACTCACAAATAAAGAAATGAAAGTTTGAGCTGTCTAGAACATAATTTGTGCAGTGTCCAAAAGTTAAAAATAGTCACATTTTTTAGCTGGATTAATTTCAATATTTTTAATTATAGTTTGCTTTCATGGTATTAACTTTAAAGATGCAGGTATTTGCACCCAATGAAAATGTAACTGCATTTCATACACTGAGACAATGTGGAGTCTGAAGGCAGTGGTATTTTTGATTAATGTAAAATATAATGTCTAAGGCGATGAGTGTCAAAACTGAGACACGAAAAACCATGATGAAAACTTATAGTAAGAAAAATTCTTACGTATTTAAATGATCAAAGAATTTATTATTTACGGAAAAAATGCACTTTTGACCTTATACTCCAAAGTCTATACTGTTCTCAATTCATGGCAAGGCATAAAAGGCTGAACAAATCCAAGAGCTTATGTGAATTAAATGATTCATTTCAGTCATAGAGCAAGTGCAGTAAATTATACTAAATGCAGAACAAGACAGCAGAAGACAAAGCAAATAGCTCAGGAAACTGACTCTTATTTTAGAAGGCAAAATGATCTTAAACTTGCACAGCAAATCTTGAAGAAAATTCATAACCATATTGTGTAGATTATGTATATTATTCCAATGTAGGATCGTAGTGGCTTGACCCTGGCTGGACAGTGGGTGCCCACTAAGCTGTTCTACCACTCCCCTTCTCAGCTGGGGAGGGGAGATAAAATATAAGGAAAGCTTCATGGATCAAAATAAGGACAGTGTGGGTAACTCAGCAGTTACCATCATGGGCAAAACAGACTTGACTTGGGGAAATTAGATATTTATTTTTATGCATCAGAATCAATAAATTAATGAGAAAATCCAAATCTTAAAACACTTTCCCTCTACTCCTGCCTTCTTCTTGGGCTCAACTTTACTCCCAGTTTTCTCTACCTCCTTCTTCCCAGTGGCACAGAGGTTAGGGAATGGGGCCTGCAGTCAGTTCATCGCACACTGTTTCTTCTGCTCCTTCCTCCTCAGGGTAGGACTATTCACACTCTCCTGCTCCAGTGAGAGGTTCCTCTTATGGGAGACAGTTCTACACAAGCTTCTGCAACATGAGTTCTTCCCACAGGTTGCAGTTCTTCATTCACTGCTGCAGTGGGGGTTCCCCCCAGGGTCACAACTCCTGCCAGCAAATGTGCTCCAGCATCATCTCCTCTGACTCCATGGCTCCACAAGTCCTGCCAGGAGTTTGTACAAGTGCAGACTTCCCATGGGGTCACAGGCTTCTTGAGATGCATGTCCCTGCTCTGTCATGGAGTCCTGCACAGGCTGCAAGTTGATCTCTGCACTACTGTGGACGTCCCTGGGCTGCAGGGGGACAGCCTACCTCCAAGGACTTTAGGGGAATCTCTGACCTGGAACCTGAAGCACCTCTGCCTACCCCTTCTTCACTGATCTTGCTGTTTGCAGAGCTGTTTCTCTCATGTATTCTCTCTCCTCTCTTATCTGTCTGCGGTTGCTGTTGTGCAGCACCTTTTTTCTGCTTCTCAATTATGTCATCCCAGAGGTGCTGCCACCATTGCTGATGGGCTCATCCTTGGCCAGCAGTGGGTCCATCTTAGATCCAGACAGCTTTGTCTCCACTGGACATTAGAGAAGCTTCTGGCAGCTTCTCACAGAAGCCAGCCCTGTAGCTCCCCCTGCTACCAAAATCTTGCCACACAAACCAAGTACAAGGATTTCCTCTTAAACCTTTTTATTTAAAGAAAGGAGACAAACAGTTACATCTAAAGAGTTCTTTTTTGGTTTTTTTTCACTGCTGGTTTGATTTTCTTAACTGACCTTGTTTAGGTTCTTCATCAGGATCAAACGAGCATCAGACCCAACACAAACAGATGAGAACATGGCTACAGTGGATATGGGCAAAGATGATAAAAACATGGACAATTGCAACAGAATGCCTTAAACTCTCCTAGAGAAAACCACTTCATCTGCTGTGTATGGAAAACCAAATCCTCATTTATGTTTTCAGGACATGTTGAACCTCTTAGGTCTGTGACATTTGGTTTTAAATTCAATAATATTCCAAATCACTCTGGGAGTTTAGACTTGCTATGCAAGAAGTTTGCAAATATTAGCTAGCTTTTAAGGAAAATTACTGGTAAATATTACTCAAAGGTATGAGCACTGAAGAACTGGGTAGGAAATTGTCTGAGCCTATGGTAACTCTGCATCAAGCCAAAACTAAGACTTCTGAAGGGTTTTATGGGAAGAAATAGAGAGCATCTGTTCAGAAGAGGCAGTAGCTCCCATGGGATATGAGAACTGCAAGTTCAAGACATTCTTTCCAAATGAGTCAGGGCAAAGATGTAAAGTCTGCTTTTTCATACTATCAGTGCATGGCTATCTGTTTGCAATGACAGGATGTTTTTTTTCTAGTTTTTACAGAAATTAAATGCTGAATAAGAGACATCTTTCCTGAATTAAAAAAAAACAAAAAAAAAAAAACAAAACAACCCAAACCAAATCTGTACATTCATGTGGATAGTTCCATTCTAGTACCTCAGTATGTTCTACTGAAAACTGAAAATTTCTGGTATCATTTTTAATCTTTGTTACTTAGTTCTTGGCTTTTTCAGACTACTAAAATTTGTCATAGTACATTACAGAGGTCTTCCTTAACAGAAGGAAAAAAAACCAGCCTAGAGTCACTGATAAAAAGATACTTCAATGGTAGCTGTGCAAACTAAACCATTATATGGGCTCAATATTATCATTAACTTTAAGCTTTGACTTAGCAAATCTGCCTGGTCTCTAGTTCTTTGTGCATTTCTAAGTTACAGCCAGTCTTTGATTCCTGAATTTGAGAGTGTGATGTAATGTGTATAGTTTGTCTTCTATTGTATCTCAAAGATAATTTTCTGCAGTGTTAATTTTCTCATGTTTCACACACCCAAGGAACTGAGGAGGTTCAGAAGAGTTTATAGTGACAACTGTTTTAGAATATATGGAGGTTTGGAGTTGCTGCTGATTTGAAACATATGACCTCATACTACAAGGTCCAAGGTGATTCAAGGGAAAAATTTCAGATATTTTCAAGTTTTCCAAGTTAGTGGTTGACCTGCCCCAGCACACAGGAAAATTTTAAACACACTGAGACACTTCGCCTTGATCTCCAACTCAAGAAGAAAAAGGGGAAAGGATTTGACTGTCAGCTGCCAAGGAATGTAAATGAAGATTGCTGTTTTATTATTAACTTGATTGATATATTCTAGGTAAAAGCACTCTGGAGCACTCCTGTTAGGTAGTGATATTGGGTGAAATAGCTGTTTTGCATCTGCCCAGTTATCATTATGTTAATTAAGTTAATAAAGTTACAGCGTCTAGCAGTAATCATATTCTTATGTGTGCATCTTATTTGCCTGAGGTGTTTAAATCAATACACAGGTCTTATCAAGCCTGACAAAAATCCATATTTTGTTATATGATTACCAGTCTAAAAAGAAATTTTTGGGGTTTGGGATGTATTCAGTTGCTGGTAGATTGAAATTTTTCCATTTTTAGGAAACATACCAAAGGGATATATACATAACTTTCAAAGTACAACTGCAGTCCACACATACAACGTCAGGTTGCATCAATGAGGATTTTTAATGAGCCCAGGGTAGTGTAGACAATCATATTTCTTTTTTAATGCTATTTTATAAGTCATTACATCAAATGGATTAACCTCTACATATTTAAATTCTTTTTATCTAATTGGATGAGATTTTTCCAAATATCCTAAAATTTCTCTTTTCCACAGAGTTTTCAGAGCAATTTTTGACTTTATAATTAAGAGAGCTGTTTTCTGATCTTGCTCTAAATAATGATAGTGTCATTGGATTTGAAATTAAAATACAAGTGAGAGGAGAAAATTCACTTAAAACGGAGTCAAATAAACGTTATCATTCCTATCATTTAGCAGTTCTAAATTAGCCTATGGAATCCAAAAGACATTATGGAAACCTAAGGATAAACCAGCTTCATCAAAGTTTGACTTGTTATAGTTTGAAAAAATTGATATTGAAATGCAAACATCTGTATAAAAGAAACAGAAACTATTCTGTTTAGACATAAAAAAAATTTTGAGGACATCTGAAAGAAAAGACTTGATGAGCAGGTTAAGCCAGACTATTTCTATAATATCCCACATCCACCCCTCTGAAGAATCCAATTGCAGCCACTATCTGAGAAAAGCTGTAAAGTAAATGTCCCTTTGATTCTACTGAGGCATATCATTATATCGGACCACCAGGATTAAAAGCATTTTACACATCTAAGGATTACTTCCTTATTTGTTTCTTCACCTCACTATAGATTTTCAGTATAAATGCAAAATAGAAGATGGCCACCAGCAGAAGATGTCACAACCAGGAGTTGTGATAAGATGCACTCAACACAACATTAATCTGCAGGCTTGCACACCATTCTGGAAGACCCTCTAGGCTTTTTAGTGTGGAAGACAAGCTGATTGATGGGGTTGACAGCCCTGAAGGATGGGATGCCATCCAAACAGACCTGGACAAGCTTGAGACGTGGAAACTCCAGAGGACAAAGCCAAGTGCAAGGTCCGTCACCGGAGTCAGGGCAATCCCCATTATCAGTACAGGTTGGGGTATGAACAGATGGAGACCAGCCCTGCCCAGAAGAACCTGGGGGTGCTGGTGGATGAGAGGCTGGACATGGCCCAGCAATGTTCACTCACAGCCCAGAAAGCCAAACGTGTCCTGGGCTGCATCCCAAGAAGCATGGGCAGCAGGGAGAGGGAGGGGATTCTGCCCCTCTGCTCTGCTCTGGAACACTGCATCCAGCTCTGGGGTCCCAGTGCAGGAAGGACATGGACCTGCTGGAGCGAGTCCAGAGGAAGCCAACAAGATGATCAGAGGCATGGAGCACCTCTCCTAGGAGGAAAGGCTGAGGAAATCGGGATTTTCTCAGCCAGCAAAAGGGAAGGCTTAGAGGAGATCTTACTGCAGCCTTTCAGTACTTGAAGGAAGCCTATAAGAAAGATGGGGACAAACTTTTTAGCAGGGTCTGTAGTGACAGGATGAGAGGAAGTGGCTTCAAACTAAAGGACAGTCGATTTAGATTAGATATCAGAAAAAAGTTTTTTACAGTGAGGATTGGGAGACACTGACACAGGTTGCCCAGAGAGGTGGTAGACGCCCCCTCCCTGAAAACATTCAACATCAGGTTGGACAGGGTTCTGCTTAACCTGATCTAGTTGAAGATGTCCTTGCTCATTGTAGTGAGGTTGGAATAGATGGCCTTCAAAAGATCCTATCCAACTCAAGTTATTCTATGATTTCATGAAGAAACAATGAAAATATCTAAGTGAAGGTCTGGGTCAGAATATGTGACTAGATGCTGTTTTAGGGCATGGTCAGATATGGGGGTTGAATTCAGACTTTCTGTGGGCCCTTTGGGTCCAGAACTGATTTGGCAGTTTGGGGAAAGAATGTGGAAAAGGGATTGTTGGTGAAAGGGACATTGTTTGCATAAGTTCTGGAAATTCAACAATGTTAAGTATTTCATACCATGAGTGGCAAATTAAAATTCAGAAACCAAAAAGCAAACACACCCAAAATGTATTCATTAAAAAACAATGGGGTTTAGCTTTTTTTTTTGACATTTTTAAACTAATGTCAAAAGATAATTAACTTATGAGTCTCTGATTTTGAAACTTATTCTGGTTGGGTTTTGGGGTTTTTTCCATAATTCCAGTAGAATTTCTATGGTGATATTCAGTGAGGCTCTTCCACATTCATATGTGAAACTACTGAATACAACAGAACAATCAGTCAATAGAGGCCCAGTTGCAATGAGACTTTCAGTTGTAATGAGATGATGTGTCAGCCAAACTGATATCATAAATAAAAGCCTTTCTCTCTATAGAAACCAGTAAAGTAAGCAGAAAGCTTACTGTCTTTGTTTAAAATACTTTGGGTTCTAATAATAAATTTCAGACCTAATCTGAAATATCTTAAGGTCAATAGAAAAGCTCCCAACAGTAATCAGGGCTTTTGATAAGGTTTTTGGGTTTTGGGTTTTTTTCTGAAAGAGAAAGTACGTCATATGTTCCTCTGAATGGAGTTCATTGATGACAATTGTTACACTTGACTTGATGATGTATGGAAAAGTTGGGCAATGTTTTTTTCCCAGCTAGTGCCTTTTTTTTTCCTCCCTTCTACAACTGCAGCCAGCTGTGCTTTACCTATGTTCTACAATGTAGAACATTAGGATTTAGATTTAGCTAAACTCCTATATCTTTCAAACTTTGCCCTGCAATTTCGTTCTCAAAAAAAAACCCCAAAACCCCAATCTATCATACTCTAATGTATAATTAGTACAATCATTTGATTAAACTGTGTCTGCTTAATTTCAATCAGCAATGCTAACATGCCAGGAAAGATTATCTCAGTCCAGCCCATTTTCAAAACTGTCACTGGCTCATAAATTCTTTGTTGTGTTGACACAAAAGACATCAAGTCAAAGGGCATTTTCTGTTGAATGGCAGCTGGGACAGACATCACATGTGTAGTGTTAGCACTTCCCTAGTGTGCAGTCTCTTTTGATTTTACTGTAAATGCTTTTTCTTGCATCTGATTCACCTAAAAGCATCAGATATCAGCAAACAACAAAAGTGTTTATGATAGCGTATTTGTATAGCCATAATTAAAAAAATACTGATCAGGAATACCAATTTTACAAAGGCTGTCATCCTCCTTATATTTAGAGAACTTACTTGACGTTTGGGTTTAGTTATCACTTTTCTTTTTCTTTGGGTTTGACAATTTAGAGTGGAGTTCTTTTCCAGTTCTCTCTAGTTCGGACAAATTAGCAATGCTAGTTCTAGTACAAATCTCAAAGTTTTGGTACTGATTTCACAGACACCTCAAACAAGATTTTGAAAAGGAAAACCTATTAGGAAACTTAATCATTTGTAGTAAAATTATGTTAGCTACTACTTGGCAAGATTGCTTTAGAACTAAGGCTTTGAAGCCTGTCACAGGTCTTAAAAATAAAATTGCTTGAGTAGTTGAGGAGAACTGTATTAAAATGCAAATTTCCAGCTGCTAATATTTCTTCAAAAACCAATAATCCCTCAAGGCCACCAATATGTCAAATACTTAATGGAAAAATATCCCTTAGGCAAAATGGCCTTTCTAAGTTGACTTTTGATTAAACTTAAAATACTATATAGCAAAAAAACTTAAAATCAAAAAGAGGATATAAATATAGTACTAGACTAAAATGTCATAAAGAATGCAATTGGAGGAGCAAATTTAAGGTCGTTAATTTTTATGTAATTTTCTACCCTTTCTGAGGATTAGTCAAGGAAATAATTGCTAATATAAGGTATACCTTATAGCACACACCTACAAATGGGCCTTGGAGGAACAGAAACTAATATTTTTTTCAAAGTAATACTGATGTAAACAAAAAGTTCTGATATAGTTGGTGTGTATAGCACAGAAGTCAAAGTCTCCACTGTCAAACACTTCTGCTTCTACTATGCTGTACAAAACCTCAAACCTAAGGCTCAAAATTATCAAGCGAGAATGCAACAGATCTTATTCTCCCTGGCTATCAAATCCCAGGGCTCTATGCATCTCTGTCAAACACAGGAGAGAATTTTCCTTTGAAAAAGAATGACTCAGTAAAAAGTCTAACCCTGATCTCACAAAAAGCAGTGACAAAACATTAATGTGAGGAGGACTGGGATATTGGTTTGTTTAAGTTGCAGTACGCTTTGACTGAGTACATCAAAATTTTGAGGAAATGAAATTGTTGTTTAAACATTAAATCAATCATAGAACCAATAGCGCTAGAATGCTGAATTCCATCATTCCTAAGTGTTGTCTAATAAAAGAGATTTGTGGAAATCACAAGATGTCTGTTTACTGATTAGCATACTCTGTGACCAGCATGCTGTTGCAATATCACATTTTACAATGAAAACTTTGTGGCAGCGAGGTAAAAAACCATGAGATACACACAGTTTGTAATGTCACTGAGTGAAGAGACTATTTAGTAGCAAGAAAATGCAACACTGGGTGTCTGATGAATAATCCAGGCTCAGATCATCTGCAATGTGCAGCACAATTGTTTTTGAATGGGAATTGGACAAGTGTTTTGGTCAGATAAGAAAATCTTATGTGATCATGAGGAAACAGCAGCTGGATTCGCAGCTGGGGTGAAGCAGAATAGTCTGACTAAATTATCTTGAACTACAAAGATCTGTATCAGTTAAAGACATGATATTGCATTTGATCTTCAGAAGATGTGGTATGATGTTCTTAATCTGCAACATAATTCCAAAGAACATGTTTTCAGCACTAAAGGTATTTTATAGTATTTTGAAACATAATAATCTGTATAGCTTCACTTTAACTTTTGAGGCTTCAGTCACCAATGCATTAATCTAGTGAATGTGAACCAAACAAAAAGAATTAAGTTACCCTGAGGAAAAAGTATGAGGCAGAAGCAATATCAGGCCCCTGCTTTTAAATAGTTCTAGTTTTTTAGCAGCACAGATCCATAGCCTCTCTGAAGAGTTACAGAGGCACCCTGAAATCTGTATTCCTCCCAATCAGTTCCTTACATCTAAGAAAACTAACTGCCCTAGGTCTCACCTGCAGATGTCTGACCATCTTCCCATATAACCTACGATCTTGATACAGGATTCTCAATTTTACCCTTCAAGTTTACAGAATTATCAGTAGTTAATAATCTAATCTAGTAACCTTTAAGGACTCTTCAAAAGAAAAGTACCCACCCTTTTGAAACCCCATGGGTTTAGTTCCTGGGTGAGCAGATAAAGTAGAATCAGACATGGACACTTCATGTGATCAGCAAGTTTCCAGTTCACCAAGTACTCAATTGTTTTTTGTAAAAAGAAATTGAAGTCTAAAGAAACTTTAATTTGGGGGTTTTTTTTTCAATCACAAGGAGGTCATTTATTGAGTGCTTACGCCACCATAATAAAGGCAGTGACCAGTGATCACACTCAAAACCTGGCTGTGATCAGTGATCAAAATATACTTGTTGACAAAACGTGTCACAGTAGCATTTCTCACAGCATCAAAATAGCTATACAAACTGTTTCATTTACACTGGGTGGAGGATGAATAGTAGTACTTCTACATTTTCAGTCTGACAATTATATGCTTAAGAGAGGGTTGAAAATAAAAATGAAATATAGTTAGGAGTACAATAAACAAGGATTACTTCACTTACAGTATTTGGCACGAACAACTTTAAATGAAAAATATTTCAAGTGCATTTCAATCTAACTCTCTGAACTTGTCTTTAAAATTAGTTTTGTTGATTCATGCTTAGGCCTTAGCTGCACTTCCAGCCAAAGTACATGTCATCAAAACCATGTAAGTACAGTCATATTGTTATCCCAGCTTTACACGGCATTTAACAATGCTTTGTTCTAAACTCACTTTTGGTTGTTTTTGAGCCAGACTTCGCAGCAATAAGTAGTTGTGATGAGCACTGTTGAACTAAAGATGGAACCAGACAGTGTTCTGTATTCAGTTCAGGGAGACCTAGACCCCTTTCTCTTCATAACTCCAGAGAAAAAATGAAAGGTTCTCTCAGTCTTTCTGAGATTCAGAATTAAATGCTGCCAGACTTTCACTCCTTTAATACATTTTTTGGTTGCGTTGTTAGCAATTTAAGCTCACAAACAGGTGACCCTACGTAATAAGGTTATAGCTTTCTTTCAACATCAGTTATCCGGCCTTTGTTTATCTATTAAGATGTTCTGACAATCTGCTGAAAGTTAGCAGTCTTACCCTTTTATTTAGTCTGTTTTCTGATATTTCCCTTTATTTTCCCCAGGATCCATTAGGAGTTAAATTTTAGTTTTGAACAAATTCAAACATCCTTATTTCTCTGCT
Organism: Dicrurus megarhynchus; assembly: GCA_013399195.1. NCBI lineage: Eukaryota > Metazoa > Chordata > Aves > Passeriformes > Dicruridae > Dicrurus > Dicrurus megarhynchus. The sequence goes on from VXAD01000744.1 coordinate 508,164, forward strand.
CACTAAACAGTTGTTTTGTTTTGGGTTGTTTCTTTGTTTTTGTTTTCTTTAAATTTAGGTATTCCTAAGCAGCCTTTTTACATTTCAATGGACACTTGAGAAGGCATTCCTTTTACTTGTTTACTTTTCATCTTAGAAAGTCTGTGGTGGGTTGACCTTGCCCGTATGCCAGGTGCCCACCAAGCCTCTCTACCACTCCCCTTCCCAGCCAGACAGGAGAGAGAAGACAAGATGGAAAACAACTTGTATGTTGAGATAAGGCACTTTACTAAAGTGAAAGCAAAAGTTTACACATGCATAAGCAAAATTAATAAAAGGTTTATTCTCTACTTCCCATGAGCAGGCAATGTTCAGCCACTTCCTGGGAAGCAGGGCTTCAGCACATGTAGGGTTGCTCCAGAAGACAAACACTGCAAACAACAAATGCCCCACCACCATTCCTCCTCCTTCCCTTAGGTTTTATATCTGAGCTGATGTCATATGGTATGGAATATCCCTTTGGTTAATTTGGGTCAGCTGGCCTAGTTGAGTCCCCTCCCAATATCTTGTCCACTTCCAGCCCCTTTGGTGGGGGGGAGGATGTTGGGAGACAGAGCTGATGCCGTGCCAGCACTGCCCAGCAGTAGCCAAAACACTGGTGTGTTATCAACATCTTTCAGGCTACCAATGCAAAGCACAGCACTGTGAGGGCTGCTAAGGGAAAGTGAACTCCATCTCAGCCAGGCCAAAAGAAAGACATACAAAGACATATTTTGTCTTTTAGTTTGGTAAGGAAGTTGCTTGAGCACTGTCAGATTTCTAATTAATTCCCCAAATGATAGTGTTGTTTGTGACTCATTTTGGGGGTTTTGGTTTTTACATTTAAATCGCTTTTTACTTTGTTATCCAGTTCAGACGGCCTTGTTATATTGTAGGTAATTTTTTTGATATTCACATAGCAATGGAATCAGGAAGGGATTATGCAATGGTTTACATTTAGACATACGGTATTTTTAACTGGAAATTTCAAAAGAGCCTTATCTCAAATAGTTGAGAAACAATTAAATTTTCCATCAGAGAAAGAACATGAATAAGTTAAAAGTAATGAGTTTCTGTAAAACATATCCCAACAATCAGTGTTGTCTAAAAATTAAATCCTTTGGCATTCTTATAAAAATTGCTTAAACTAAGAATTATATTATGTTGTAAAATGAGGGTTTATCATCAAAGAATGACAAAAGTAAGAAAGAAAAAGTCTGATAAGTGACTTGGATTTACTGCCCAGCAATAATGCTTATTCTGAATGGCCTTCTTGAATTACTATAAGTAATGGAATTTTCCCTGTTGTGTCTATCATTTTGTTGGGTGGGTAAGATTAAACTTATCTTTAAGGTTGACTGGTATCTTTAAAGGTGAATTCTTTTCCTTGTTATGAACTTATGATTTGCTTGTCTTTTGACCAAAGTGGCAAATAGATTTATAACCTGTGATTTCCTACAACGGTGGCTTGAACTAGGCCAGGTGACTGATTCCCATCCAGCCACTCCCTCTTTTCACTTCTCTCACAAGTCTCTGCTCAGAGAGACAAAAAATGAAAAGAGCTTGCTGGTTAAAACATCATCTTCCTTCTCTCCCTCCTTTTTCCCAGGCTCAACTTCACTTCTTCATTCCCAACTTCTCTAATTTCTCCCTGTTCCAAGTAGTGCAGGAGGAAGATGAATGATGGGGTCACAGTCAGTCCATAGCAATTCCTTTCTGCTGCTCCATCCTTTTTCTCTTCTCCAGTGTCGCCCTCTCTATGGGCTGCAGTCATTCAGTGAAAACCTGCTCCAAAATGGGCTCTCCATGGACCACAAATAATTTAGGAAATATCCACATGCTCCAGTGTAGAGTCCTTCATGCAGTCTGGATGTCTTCTTCAGCATGGTCCTCCCATGGGTTGCAGGACAATACCTGTTCAATCATGGCCTCTTCCACAGGCTGCAGAGGATTCTTTGCTCTGTTCCTCCTCCTCTTCCTTCCCTAACCCTCGTGTTCCTACTGCTGCTTCTCACTGGTTTTCCTCACTCCTATTTGTTTGTCATTTTTCCTTTTCTTTATTTTTTTTTCTTTTCCCCACAAAGGCTTCACTAGCTTTGCTTATGGTCTCAGCTGTGTCCTCTAGACCACAGAGAAGCTGGAAGGTGCTGGCTGTGTCCAGCACTGGGCAATCCCTGACCTCCTCCCTCAGAGGCCAACCCTGCAACCACACCACTCACCAACAGATATTTCTGATAAATATTTTATGCAAAGTAAAAAATCTTAATAAAGTTCATATAGGCCTTCCTAAAATAGAGTTAAATAGTTTAGGAAAGTAAATTAGGAAAGGATTCCTAACACAGATTTAAAATCTGCAAAAATATATGCATGTTTACTAAAAAACTTTCTCAAATAACAAATTACTATCTTGCATATCTTTTTTTCCATTTATGACAGAAATTATGAGTCTTTTAGCAATCTCTCATTTAGGCTGCATATGTCAATAAGCTGGCAAGGACCACCCAATCATACCATATATCATGATAGTCATGTTCTTTAAGCACTGTCTGTAAAACCAGGTCTCTTTAAATCAGAAAGAACACAAGCAAGGGTTTAATAACACAAATTCCCTACAACAAAATTTGAATTATTTTATTGAAAAGCATTTTTGCATCTCTATTAAGATTTACTTCCTATAATGGTTTTGCACAAACATGCAAAGCAAGCAGCAGTTTCTTGTTGTAAATGAAAATAGAGGCAATGATACCAGATGGATGAGGAGACAAAGGGTCAAATTAACCATAAACAGAACTGTCAGAAGAAATCTGATTAATTTTCAACTTGTTGGTAAATGAATAAGGCCCCTTCATTCAATCTGCAACCAAGACAGTGGCTGTAAAACTGCAATACCGTAGGCAGACAAACACTCTGCATATGCATTTTACATCAGTATGTGAGCACTGTGACACCAAAGGGGCAAAGATGTGTGTGGTTTAATGTAGACAGGATCCAGGTAAAAACAAATTGTAATTAAAGAACAAAATTAGCACAAGCGACTGCAAATAGGGAGGATATAATGCCAAATACATAAGAAGGATGCTCACATATGAAACAATTATTAAAGATTAGCAGCTATGTAGATGCAGGGATAGTAACTAATAACTTGTGAAGGTTTTAATGAAAGAATTTGGTAAAGTCTTTTTCTAAACCTCAGAATTGTTCTGTTTTGTCAGTATCTTAAGCACCCCCATCATACCAGTCTCCAATTCCCTAAATTTTATCTATATCTACATATATCTGCACACGTAATAAACTTCATGGCATTTCTCCATCAGCATTTAACCATGAAAATTTTCGCATCCAATCATTTCCAAAATTACAAAGAATTATGTAGGTATCACTGCACAAACTCATGACAAGTCTGCTGAGAAAGGAAAACCCAAATTACTTCTAAAGTATCTCCTTAAACACACTTGCTGAGAGTATCTTCCAAGTTAAGCAAATCTACCAAGTCAACAAAGCCAACAAAAGGAACTTAAACCAGGGATGTTTCTCCCTCTCTTTACCCTGACATGGTGCTGTCACCTGCACTACCAAATCCTAGTTCCCCAGTGTCAGAGAAGCTTGGGATACCAAGTCTCCTCAGTGTTCCTTCTCTACTGGGAGAAGCAATGTTGCTTGGAGAGAACAAAATTTGGACACACAGAACTGCACACAAAACCATCAAATGTGTAAAGTCTAAGGCATGAGACAGGCAATAGGAAATCTGGGAGGGATGGTGTGGTAAAGGTGTGATCATCAGCATTAGTCCATTCAGATCTCTCTGGGGCTACTGAACAGCTCATTTTTATAGGACTCCCTGATTAGTCTTCAAGGGCTGGTTGTGACACAAAGTTCCTCAGTCCGTTCAATTTCTGTGATCATGTTGCGGTTTCTGATGGTGATGGAGATTGTCTGCATCCCCTGTAGGGAGTTAGGGTTCAGTCTCCAGTGCTCAAAAAGTCTCTGGATTTGGACTCTGTAGAAAACATTCCCTAGAAAACATATACAATGCACTCTTAAGGTCTTCTCAGTATAGTCAGCCCTTTCTGGGGAAAAAAGAATAATCAAACAACAGAACGAGCATCTTACAACTGCAACAAGTTTTGGTGTATGGGCAAGACAAGAATCCTGATACACCCTGGATCTTGGGATTTATCCACAGAATGTGTATCAGCTGTACATCACTCCAAAAAGCAATCACAGTAGGGGGAGGCTGCATCTCTTCTTTACTATTATCCTCAAATGTGATGGGTAGGTGGCTTTGTTAATCTATGTGTTGAGAAGTATTTGGGAGGAAAAAAACCAGCAGTATAAGAATATATTTCTACAGTATGTAACATGTTATGTAGAGAAATTTTTATGTAAGAAAATTCTGTTACCTTAATTTTTCCTTTGAAATACCTTATGTTTTGATTTGCTGTTCGTTCAAGTGACTGAAAGTTTCTTCTGAGAGCAGATTTAATAGAAAAAGAAAAAACAAAGTATGAGAGAAAAAAATAAAAAGAGAGAGCTAATGAATATGATGTTTAGTATGCTGTCTGCCATTTAAGGCTTATGCTGCCACAACTCCAGTTAGCTGAGCACAGCAGTAGTTATGAGGAGTAATGAGTTTGCCAGACATTTTGAAATTCCTCTCCTGCTGTGTCCTGTCAGTTGAAAAAGAGGGAGACAGTGATGGCCAACAATTTAAACATAATGGATTGACCACAACTGGCACCTAAAGAACAATAAAGCAAAGACCAAATGGCAGGATCTGACCAGCTAGCTTGTAAGTTCCCTGAATATAACAAGGACTGCTACATTTTAAGTTTTGCTTGAAAAGAAAAATGCAGCTATAGATTCAGTCACTGGAAAACATTTAATTAGGAATAACCATATTCTATTGGAAAAACAAGATAATTTATGACATAATAATGAATATTAAAGATGGCTACATAATTTTTCTTTTTTTCTGCCCAATTTAAAGCAGGGAGGTATTTCTTGATAATCTTGAGTAATAGATAAGAAAAAGATGCATGCCAAATATATTTCTCCAGTTCTAGTGATGCTCCTGTGAAAGACCAGAGATTACTTTCCTTCTGCATTTCTTCTCAGAAAGATTGAAGTCTGGATTTTTAAAAAACAAAGCAGATCTTCATAGCTGTCACCGTGCTGCACAGTTAGAGTATACATTATTTTCTGGTAAAAGAGGGATTGGACATCAAATTTTCCACTCCAAAACAATATTCTTCTGCCAAGTTATTTAGATCAGATCTATATGAAAAATTTATCCTGCTAGAACTTTATTTTCAAAATATTATTCTAATATTGATAAGAAAGATGGGGAAAAAAAAAAAGAAAGAATCTCAAAGTCACTACAAATGGCTTTTCAGTTCTACTATTTAGCTGGAGCAAGTCAGCCTGGAGTGGGCTGTGAAGCTGTTCCTATTCTGGTATATACTAGAAGACTCATCAAAGGAGGGGGTTTTCTTTTCTCCTGCTAAGGAGCCCAAACCTTAGTTTATGGGGCTGAGCTAGTCACCCCATGATTCTGCTATAGACAGCAAAAAAAAAGGAAGGCACCTCTAGACAATTATTTATCTCCCTAAAATGACGGATCAGATTAATTGTATCTATTTTTGTTTTTATTTGCTATAAATGTAGTCTAAAGTGTTTAATTCTGAATTAAATATCCAGTTTTTAGACACCTAAACTTTGTGCAAATCTTTTTTTTGCCATTGATGTAGCTCATTTGGTTATTTTTCTATAAATATGCCATTTTACTACTTTTGAAATAAAGACAAGGTGCTTTTGCCTAAAACTCAATTCTTCATGTTTCCAACAGTCCCTATTTTCAAAGGGCAGAATCTTTGGTCTAAATTTATACAATTATGCAAGGTTATAAATTATTTTATGCAAAAAATAAAGGTAATATTGATCATGCCTGACAATGCACATCTATGTGATATAAGAAATAACAACTTTCTATTTTTTTTTTTTGTAGACCACAGCAGTGACTTCTTGCAAGGCATATTTGGACAACTGTAAGTTCGCAGCATTACGAGCTGATCTGGGAGCCCCCTAGCCCCTGAATCTGGAATTCAGCCACTCTGGAATTCACCAGAATACTGCTAGAAGAGGTTTTAGTACACAGGGCACTAGCTTGATGGAATCGTTATCTTAAATGCCTAACTAATTTCCTTTTATTTTTAAATATTAAAAAATGATGGGGTAGATTTATTTCAAACTAAGAAAACAAGAATTGGGCATGCCAAGCTCAGAGTTTCACCTGCTTTGTAGAACAGTTATGCAAAGAAGCCTCTGGACTACCTGGATAATGTATAAAGCTCCACCAGATTTACTTAAGGAAGGTAGTGCTGGATCACAGGGTGCAAGTGTCTGTGTCCAAAAGAAGCACAGAGACACAGAGTCAACGTAATGACTAAAATCTTCCCTTCCACATCCATTGGATGTAACTATATTCCCACTTTTTTCATACAAAGGGAACACATGGTTTTGTCACATTACTTGGCAGACACACAGTTTGGTGTCTCATCACATAGCCAGGAGAGCTCATGCTGTGCACGCAGCGGTGCAGGTGCTGCTTACGTGTGCAGGAAGAAGGGAACTCCAGTTGTGTATTGGCCACATGTAAGCTCCCAGCGCTACAGCACTGAAGCCAGTGCTGGCATCCGACTTCCCGAAATAATTCCCTGCCTGCTTAACACACTAAGCACCACAGAAGGACTGCAGCTTTTACAACTAGATAAGGAGAGCAGCTTACAGCAAGAATGGCAATAGGCTTAGGTACCATAATCCATAGCCATGGCTGTAGCTTAGACAGAGTTTTGTGAACTGCATATAAACCTATCCTGGTCTCACAGGGTGTTCTTGCTATTCAAAACCATTTCAAAAAGTGCTTTTACATGTAGCTCTGTCACCCACTGTAATGGCTGAACTGTATCATCTTTTCTGTTACATGATTATTTTTCATCCAGGATTCCTGGTATAGTTCATGCTCCTTGAATGGACAACACAGAAATTTAAGCAGGGAACTTACAAGTGAAAAGTAGAAAAGACTAATCCTCTTCAAATTTAAAAAGGAATATTCCTGTTGAAATTTCTCCCTAGCTTTTATATTTGGCAAGATTTTTATGGGGAAAATAATGAATTTTTAAATACTAATACTAACAAACACAATAAGGGGAAACAGACTTATGACAATCATTCGCAAAAATATTTCGAACTGTTTTTTCATATGAAGGCAATTCTCTATTTCACAGCTTTATTTTATCACTCGGGGAATCGTATCTCTTATTAAACAAGGGAATCTGGGGTATTTCCAGCAAAGGGAATCCAGGGTGTTTCCAGCAGTTGTAAGCAACCTGTATACTTTGTACTTAAGAACAACCGAGACCTTGAAGAAACAATTTTCTCTATTTGGAACAATAAGAAAGAAACAGTGGGTGTTAGAAGGCTGATGCCTTAGGATTTTGGCTTTTATATTTTTCAGATCCTGTACTGCTTTAGTGTGTAACTCTAAAACTCCACATAGCCTGTTACCTACTGTTCTCCCATTCTGGTTAGTCATAACAAATCCTCTCTAGGCCTGAGACTCAAGGACACCTTGTTGTCCCAGGCCCTGAAATATGTAAACAAAGCCTCTAAAAAGGGGGAACAAACTTGGAGTAATGACATCATTACCTGAAATTGTAATTGGAGAATTAACCCTGATATGCAAACGGACCAAACTTATAAAAGTGTGGAAAACCCATAACCCGTGGTCCATTTTGGATGTAGCCCTAGCCCAGAGTGTACCTTACTGAAGGCCCTTTGATAAATACCCACTTTTATCCTCTTAATTTTGTCCAGCCTTTGTTTTTAGGTAGCCCCACCAAGGCATCAACCTTAATGCTAAAGTTTTTGAAAGCAAGTATTTATGAGGTTAACTAAATTTGCAGTTAGTTAAGAATTTTGCAGTTGAATGAGTGTAATGTCCGTACCCACACAGATGTCAGTGGTACAATAAACTCATATTGTCTGACTTAGCTGACAGGAGCTGGTTTATTCTAGGCTGGGGTCTCAGTCCCTGTTCTGACATTGACTCTAATCATATTTTGAAAGCAGTAAAGCTTTGGGTAGCTATCATTTTCCACAACTACCAGTGTAGGGCTGATGTTTTATTCTTAAAACTGAATAGGAAAGCAGCACGGTCTATGTTTTTAGGGTCTTCAGAGGGGCCTGACTTTCACTCTGGTCTTGCCTTTATTCTAATATGCAACAGAATGCCACTCACTTGTCTGCGTTGCCATAGCCTGTCCAGATTCTAGCATTGTCAGGGAAATTATTCTAACTATAAATGCAGAAATTAATTCCAAATTGCTAAGCCTTGGGTGCGAGGCTAAACCTTAGGGTATTTTGACTGCGTACTCAGTCATCTCACTACAGACATCTAATCTGAATCTTCATTCAGTTTTATCCATGAGAATTTTTTGCTATGGTAGTGAAATGTCTCCACACAATAAAAAGTGTTTATTAAAAATCTATCTGAAATTCAATAGCAATAATTTTGTTGTCTGAACCAGGTTAGCATCTTCCACTTTAAAGCAGAGATCAAGGCAGATTTCTGAAAGATGTACATCACTGTCACAAGATACAAGAAAGTTCAGAAAAAGGGAATGATCCATATGAAGCAGGAGACATAGGAGTCAATTTCTTCCTCTGTCACTGACTCTGTTTATGTCCTTAGACATGCCAATCAGCTTTTTTTTCTGTGTTGGTCTTCCTTCAAGGGTTAATAATATTTCCCTATCTCACAATAATTGACAGATAATCCACAGAAGACTTTGAAGCATTTGGATACAAGGGTACCTGCACTGGTCTACAAAAGGGCATTCAATAGAGACTCCACACCAGACTCCTATTATGGGCTCCTCTTCGATGCCTTCACTCATGGCTTTTCATTTCCATCAGCCCAATCGCTGCTCCGCACAGCTGCACAAAGTGCAACCGTCCAATGATCAAGATCAAGACCGGCTTCCACACTTCAGTTCATGCAACCAGCTAGACCAGTGCTGAAATCTTTTTATATTTTTTGTCTCCAATTTCTCCTATATGTTTTTGTTTCTTTTCTTTCTTGTTCATCCTCCCACATTTCTTCCCCATTTCTGATCCTGAATCAGACTGAGTTGCCTCTTGTAACAAAGGTTTCTTAGTCCTTTCCTAATTGGCAAAACCCTCCCAAGAAGATGACTTGTTAGCATTTCACCATCTCATATTATTGCTGTGATCTTTTGCATAAGAGCTGCCAGACAAAAATGATTCAGGTTCAGTTTTCCAAATGAGATGGCTAATGGGAGTAGACAATGGATCCGCAGATGGACCTGTTTGTCTCATTCTACCCCATGAATGTGCAGATATATCACCATTTAGATGACTGGCATTTTGTGGTTTTGCAGGAGTTATTTATAACATTTTTACACATTCAAACTAGAAAATAATCCTCCTATTTTCAAAACCATTATCTATTAGAGATTACATATCCTCAAAGTCATATTAAATCCTAGTGTTGGGTATAAAGACTTTTTCTAATTAATTCAATTTGGTTATGCAGATTTGGTTCTGTCTACATAATTTTTTCATATAGCATTTTTAATATTACCTCTTTTACAAAGAGATTAGACTTCAGAAATTAAAATAAAAATCTATGTGAAAAATAGGATGACATTGGACCCTAGCATCTACTTCTTCTCTAAGATAATGGCTGCTGAGCAGACTAAAGTTCTTAAGTTGAAATGTGACTGCATAAATCATGCAAAACAATTCAAACTTTCTAGGCATGAAGAGGCTTGCAGGCTTGAGGTGTGATTGAAGAGTAATAATGTGCGTTTGTCAGTGAGTTAGCCTGGATCTGAAAAATAGACTAGTTGATTGAAGGATTTGACCTAATGATCTCATTCTTCCCTCTCTACTCTGTCCTTGTTTCCAGTCCATTCTAGATTTTTGTTCCCCATTTTTTAGTAGAAGAAAAATTTCCATCCATTCCACTTATGTAAATGAATTTCTCTGAGTCCATTAGTTTTGGTGAGATCACTCTTTACGGTACCCTTACTATTATCAGTTGATCTGACAGACCCAGCAATAAAATAACTTTGGCACAGAGATCACAAACATTTTTTCCAGAAAATTCCACATTACTTAGATACAAATCTATTTAACTAGAACAATAGCACTTTAGGTAAATATAGGCAATATTAAAAAATATATATATTTACAGAAATACCAAGAAGCATGAAAAAATATACCTACTTAAATATGACTATTTAGATTTACCTTGATTGCATCTGTGTTGATTTTTCATGGCCTGGTTTTTGGTAGCTGGGGGGGCCACAGAGGTGGCTTCTGGGAGAAGGTGCTAGAAGCTTCCACTATGTCCAGCAGAGCCAACCCCTGATGGCTCTGAGGATGGACGTGCTGCTGGCCAAACCTGGCCCAATTAGAGATGGTGGTAATGCCTCCGTGATAACAGATTTAAGAAGAAATCAAAACAAGGAAATCTTCATTACATATTTTCTCCCCTCTGTAGTTGCAGAGGGGAGTGAGCGAGAGGTTTTCACAGGTGCCTGGCATTTGGCCGGTCTGAAACTACAACAGCATCATTTGATATAAAGTTTAGTGTGCTTTATATGTCTTAAATCATTCCCCATCTAGAAAAGATTACTATGGGTTTACCAGTACTTTTCCCAGACCATAACAATTATTGCACAAATAAAAATGTAAAATCTGTGCTAAAGGGCTACCTGAGATTTTTTTTATGACCTACACCACATTGTGCTCATCTTGTTACAGCACAGAAAAAAACCTCCAAGCTTGACACATGAAATAAACTATTTTCTTCATTTCACACAAAATTCCGTATATTTCCAATGCAGGAAAAGAACATTTAACATTCTAATAAACACTGGATATAAAAGGTCATTTAAGGAATCAAAAATGCAATTTGCATTTCTTACACCTTTTATAAGTTACCTTATCCATAGTTGTCATCTTTGTCATCAGAGTAGAAGGATATTCTAATTTTTAAAAAATTTATGTGAACGGCAGTACAATAATTCACAGGTGATTTCAGATTTCAGTGTTCTTGAAGAAAAATGCAGGTTTCATTTTGAATGGCTAACAGGGAAATTAATGAAGATGTATGATTTAATTTAGATATAACTGCTAGCTGTTAGATGCTTTCCAAAAGTGCATTCCTTCTAAGCTGCTCTATCACAGAAAATAAAGAGATCACTTTACAATATCTTTCCATTATCTTTATTATCAATCATTTACCAAGTGCTTTGGCTATTTAAAAATAAGAAAAAAATCATTGAACAAGTCTGGCTAAACATAATGCTGCTTGAAATTAAAGGAATAGTTTTTCTTTATGTTATCATTTTCAGAGTGCAATTAACAACTGATTTATTTCAATATGTATTCAAATAGTAGTACTGTAAGTTTGTAAACACTATTTCTCTGTCTTATGCCAATATTATATCTATGCTACTTCCACAAAAGAAGGCATCCAAAAGGAGAAAAAAAAGTTTTACTTTGCTTATTTTTATAGCTGATTTATTGTTTCTAGGGATTTAATCAAAGTTTCCCCTCAGAAGCCTAATTTTTGAAACTAATTTACATCTTACCAGCTATTCTAGAATGCAACTAGTCATCAGAAGACCCATTTTTATGTTTAATTCTTTAGCTGAGAGGGGGATTTTTAAAGGGAAATTCATCAGTATGAAAAGGTTTGCAAAAGTTTTGCACTCATTTATGCATTCCATTCAGGCTATAAGTGAAACTCTCAGTGCTGCTTGCTCAGGAGGCTTTAACCCAATTAAAAAGCCCTTGACAAAACAGGCTACTGCATTTCAGGCTCAGTTAGCCTCAGGAGAAAACATTAGGGATAGGGGCATGACAACATGGTCAATTAACATGACTTCAGATATGTTAGTCCAGCTTTGCAATGCCATTAACTAAAATCAAGTGAACTAACACAATTAAACAGAAGAGCGTCTTTATCCATCCAAATATACCCCAAAGACTAAGAAAGATGACCCAATGCCTGCCAGATCTTTTTAGTGAAAACACAGTTAAAGCTCCATCTGGAGCACCATTGCATCCTTAGGTACAGCCATGTATTCAAGTGAAACCAGAAATCAGTCGTAAATTTTGCATTTATCCTCGGTTCTCTTGCATAGACACCATTCAAATGCCTTACAGGAGCAGTGTAGCATCATCCCTGTCCTTTTTTTCTTCTGTAATCCATCCACACTGCACACTCAACAGGCCTGCACTGGTCCAGAACCTGTACAGCTTGGTTTGTGTTTTCTCTACCTGTTATAATGACCCCTTCCAGGAAGGGATTATTTGGAGTTTTTTTCCAACATTTACTTTGTCCATGTAGGACTATTCACCTTTTCTGATCAAACATACATTTTCAGCTTTCTTACAAAGGGTGATATTGGCATGCAAACCAAAAGTATTATCACTCACTTTGGAAGTTTCTTTGACCATGACTGGTCATTCTACAAAAAGTTCATTGAGATATAAAAGTGGAATATTATTTTTTAAATGTATTGATGGACCAAAGATACAAAACTAATCTAATGTGTCTTGAGTGGAAAAGTCTCATAAATTGTATAGACCCTTAAAGAATAAACCCTAGCAAATTTTAAATACAAGAATAGAGATAAACACAAGAACTACATTGAGCTGTGGTTTGATAGTGTGATATTGACAATGTTAAAAAGAAAGCTGTCCAATTCAACAGATGACTAAAATAATGCAGATGGAAAGAGAGAAAAATGCAAATACTTTCACAGCACTACATAAATTCTCTAACTTATTTTGGATGTTAACGCTCAGAACCTTTGCAAGGCTTCACTTAGAACAGTTATGGAAAAAAAATTGCAGGTGCACAGTGCATGTCAGGAAATACCCTTCTCACAGCTGCAGTCCAAAGCCTCTGGATCAACATGTATCACTTTTACCTGCACCACTTTGTTTACATACTGACATGAAATGAAGCTTTCAGTCATGCACATAAAACAAGGCAAAACTTCCACATGATTTGTAACTACCAAGCTCTGTTCATGTCAGTGTGGCAAGTCATGAAACTATTACACGTTTTTACCCCTATCCTTTCAATTTTTTCTCCTCCCTGCCTTGTTGTTTATTGCATTCATTGTGACCCATTTTAGATTTGATCCTGACCTCTTCAAGGGAGAGACTGTTTTCCCTGGGTATTTTGCACAGTGATTTTTTTTTTTTTTTTTAAATCAAGGAATTTGTTTCAAATAATGTTTGAAAGAACTATTAATTGATTTGAATAATCGATGTTAACTTGTCTGTTATTGAATCAGAAAAAAAATAACCACACTTGCTGAATAATCATTTTAAATTAGAATCTAAAAATATTTGGAAAGCAATTTGACCAGCTTAAGTATTCTGAAATTTGTCTCAAAATTCTCTTGGAGGAATCTCGTAGACCAACTGTGATAAATAACTGTCTGTTGTATCTAAGATTTTTTCTATCATGGAGACAGTAGGATTTTACAGACCTGTAATGGCTGTCAGCCATTCAGGTACAGATTACACCTCTTTCCTATAAAGATCCTTTGGTTGTTTCTGGATGGTAATCATTGCTGTCAGTCATGATATTCTCTGTAATTTCATGGTTTTCATAACCATGAGAAACAATAAAACAGCAGCTCTCCATTCTCACCATTCTAAATTTCACCCTCAAGTTTCATTTAATTCAAAATAAAATTAAGACAAATATTTATGTAAGCAGTATTTGACCTTCCAGCATATTGCATTCAATGGGAGTACAAACCACACAGCAATCAGACAATACATGCTCAACAAAAACTGATTTTTTTTTGCCAAATAATATAAAAAAATATATTGTCTGTGGGGATTTGTACAAGATTGTCATGGCTATTCACAAAAATTTAGCTTACTGTCACAGAAGGAACTGCTCAGCCTGAAGAAGAGATAATTTCATGGGGAACGTGAATGCCAGAACCTACAAGGAGGGCATCAAGAACGGTTCTCCGCAGAGGTGCATGGTGGAAGGTTGACATGGACATAAGTTGAAATAACTGAGGTTCAGACTAAATGTAAGGAAAAGAAAATTTTACCATGAAAGGAGCTAAGCAATGAACCTCTTTGGGCAGAGATTTTAGGTAGTCTCTTTCCTTGGAGATTTTGAAGACTGGATAAAGCCATGAGTATCTTGTGCTGAACTCATAGTTAACCATGAAGAGAAGACTTCTTCCATTCTGAATTTTCCAATGATCCTTTAATCCTATATCTAGCAGAAATGCAGAATATGATAATGGGTTATTTGTGTGGTTGCATTGCACTTAGAATTGTATGGCAATACACTGAACACAGTCTTCTTTTCATCCATGGAGAACTATTACTGCCAGGATATAGGCAGAAGAATTCAGCTGATTTAGTGGTTTGCACAATGCTTAATACAGTAGGGGACCAGGCTGGGGGAGTTTAAGTGCTCAAGTAGCACAGATCACAAATAATGATATTAAGCATACAGCACCAAGTATTTAAGCATTATGACTTACAATAAGACAGGGTATGCATTCATTTTAAATATACTACTAATAAAAAATATTTCACCACGTATTTCACATATTTCTGTATGCTCTTATATACCTATGCATACAGCAACACACAGCATATTATAAAGACATAAAGTAATTGAAGTAACTACATATAACTCACAATATAATCCCAGGAATATCAACACACACATGAAGCTAAAATTTCAGCCTTGACTTCACTGGAGAGAATTAGCATAAACAGCATTCACAGAAAGTGTCAGCACTGTTGAAAGCTATGTCATAAACCTGGTTATCATTTCTTTTCAGGCTGCAGAGGAAAACCTCTTCACCATCTTCCTCGTATGCACTTATCCAGGTTGCCATGGTTTAGTGAACAAAACGGAATCACCCCTTCTCTGTGAGTGTGTGTGAATAATTTCTCTAGGTATCTATAGGTAGAGACACAGAAATAATAACTGGAAAAGAGCAGGCTGAAGAGATTAAAAGGACATGTTGAGACATAGCATGTGACAGTCTCCAAAGAACTGGTATGCTCCAGGGACCAGATATCCTATTGCATCTATAAGAATTGATGATCTGAGAAAGCCAAGAGTTGGACAAATCTGTGCAAGGGCAGTAGCACACAGTGGGATCAACAACAGTCTGTGTCTCCTGAACCACTTCCAGTGACGACTGCAAAGACTAGAGGACTGTGCACACACCTTATAAAAGAACGGACCTTGAGGGACTTTCCAAACACCTACAAATAAACCACTGATCCAGCAGAATGCAAACATTTAAAATAGCTGGAATCTGGGATTCCAGCCTACTGCCTTGCAGAAAATGCAGCAAGAAGCTAAAACTACTCAATTTATCTCAAATAAAGGCAGCAATGAAATTTAAGTATCTTGAATCCACTGTTATTGGTAATGCTAAAATCATATTTCAAGAAATGTTACTTTTTTCCCAGATTTTCTTCATAGGTTTATTAAGTCTAATAGCACCCACAAAAAAGGAAAACATTCTTCAACATCTTGATATTGAATGCATAATTTTGTCTTGCCCTGGATGTCTTACTTTACTTACTGTTCCCATAAACAAGAGCTCACCTCTCTTGTCAGTTAGAGACAAGTTATAACTTTTAAGTGCCAAGATATGCACAAATTGCTATTTTGCTTTACTCTGATTTTATATTATTTCTGTGGTTTGTAATGTACTGCAACTTCATTTGCAGTCTATACTGTCTTTGTAGGGAGATCAATTAAAGATAAGAAGACAAATTCTTGATTATATTCAGGGAGTCAATTTTAATATTACTTACAAGAGGGGATCGTGATCTTATCAAGGATGTAATCTCTCCAGTTTTGCTTTTGCTTACTGGGAGGTTTGAGCATAATAATTCAAACCAATATAATATGGAATATAAACAAAGTCCAATTTAGCAGTGTTCCATCACATAATTTAAATAAATAACAGTGTAATGAAGTCAAAGCTAAAAAAAAGCTGCAGTGACATTTCTGATGGCATATTCTAAGAGGCAGTGAATCTCAAAGTCAGTGCAGAATATGAGGGAAGTATCAAATTAATACCAATTTCAGAGAAAAATACAACCTCTCACTGTATTCAGAATGACTTTAAATCATCTTTATATTCAAAAGACAGCATAGTATCCTTGAAAGAGAGCAATGAGGTAGCTTGACTCCACTAACTGCTGCCTTCAGTGAATATGGAAACATCAGGTACTTCCTTTTATACAGGATTTCATGAATTGTTAATATCAGAACACTGATTATGAGGTGGGTGTGAGTTCTCATCTTACTGAAAATCAGAACTGACATCAGAATGTATCATTTTAGATATCTAACTTGAGACTTTTGTAAACAAACTGTTGAGATACATAGATTATATTTATATCAAGTTTTCATTTTGCATACATACCTGAGGCACTGAAAGTCCAAAGTGTTTGCTGTTGAACAGATGTAGACATTTTAGGTCTGTTGAAATTAGTCAAATACTTTTGCAAACTAACATATTGGTGTGAATAGGATTCAAGTAATAATTTAGCAACTTTCAAAATAATTTGCTAGTCATTATTATCATAGGTCAAGGTAAAGAGGCCTGAGAGAGGATGGAGTCATTTCATGTACTCTGGAGGCCTTATCCATACAAGACTGATCCCACTTAAGTTAATGGAACTACCCTGACATAAAAAGGTGCATCAGAGTGTAGTACTGTCTCTGGTTCAACACAGCTTTTGATTTCTGCTTGTTCTTCACTGTGCAAGACCTAGTTCAGCTCATTTGCAATAAATTTATGAACAACTATATTTAATTATTTGGGTTTGGAAGATTAGGCAAGAAGTAAAAAACATAGCATTTGGTGTTGCTTTCATTACATTTTTGTAAGAATGTGACTGACCTTAAAACAAAGAAGGCTAAGTGTCCTGAACTTCATTAGGAGGAGTATTGCCTCAATCAAGAAATGTGATCCTTGCCTTCTGTTCAGCACTGGTGAGACCATACCCTGGAGTAGTGGGTCCCGTTCTGGTTTGCTCAGTACAGGAAGACATGCTGGACACCATTCACTGAAGGGTCACAGAGAAAATTTAGGGGCTGAAGTATCCTTCATATGAATAGGGCTGTACTGAGCCTGAAGAAGACTCAGGGGTAACCTCATCAAAATGCATGAATATCTGAATTGAGGCAGTAGAGAAGATGAAGCCAGGCTATTTCCAGTGGTGATCTGTTACAGAACAGGAGTCAACAGACACTGAAGGTTTCATCTAAACTGTGAGGGTAATGGAGCACTGGCACAGGTTGCACACTCTACATGCTTGGAGATATTTAAAAGGCATCCGGGCCGGTCCTGGAGAACCTGCTCTGGGTGACTCTGTTTGAATAGGGCTGGACAAGATGATTGCAAAGATCCCTCTCAACCTCAATGATTTAGTAATTCTGATTCTGTGGCTCTTGTATCTCACATTCCTTTCAGAAAGTATCAGAAATACTGTCTTTGGTTTACTTCCACAGGAGCAGAGCCTAGAGCTGCATGGGTATGGCTGAATTGCTGTTCTATACCACCCACTGCACAGCTGGGGGCGGGCTTTGGGGAAATTAAAAAGCAATCTCAGGACAGAAGTGCGCTCTTCTGTTCTACTTCTGTGGGGCGGCTGCCAGGACCAGCACTGAGGGCTCTGTACCTCTCTGCTGCTGCCCTTCCTGTCCCTCAGAGAATGCAGCTCCAGGCAGCGAACACGTCTGAGCCATGGCACATCTCCAAAAAGCGACAAACTCAGCCAAGCCTCGGCTCTGAAGTGGCAGTGAGATGAGCCTGAGCTGAGCCCCAGCCGAGTCCAGTGGAGCCAAGCAGACAGGTCCGAAGCAGCGGCACCACACGGAATTAAATCAGTGGAGTGGAGCATCCAGAGGTGGGAATTGCAGTGCTGTGCAGATGATCCAGCTTTTGGGGGGGTTGTCTGTCATAATTTTTCACTGTGTTGGGCATGGGGATGGGGAACACCAGCTGTGGAGAGCCTCTGCCAACTTGTCTTTGTCTTGGCAGCCACGTGGAACTGAACTGAGATGGTGAACTCCTTTTGTGTGTAAAGCACCTTCTCTTTTGTCTATTTTGTTATTAATATTGTTGCTGTTACTGTGTGTTTCTTATTCCATTGCTATTTGTTTTCAGTAAATTGTTACCTCAACCCATAGTCTCTGCACTCTGTCTCTCTCACCAAAAGGGGACTGGGAAAAGGGGACCAATGTATTTGGAGTTTATTTCCCAGCTATTTTTTTTTAACCACCACAAGTATATAAGGGCTTTCAAGACCATTTTTGGCAAATACCGGTTTGTGAAACCAGGGGAGTGGGAGTTATGAAAAAACAGGAGACACGAGGAACTGAACTTGCAGTTCAGCACTATCATCCTTATGTGGTATTCCCATATTCATATATGGGGTAAGCCCAAATTCAGCTGGATCCCACTGCACAGGTGCAGCTTGACCTCTTAGGACTTAGGGATGCTGCAAGGTCTGCACTCACTGAGCACCACTTCTATGAGCTGGCCAACCTGAAAATCTAGTATGCACTGCAGGCCACAGGTAGCCTCACGTGTATCTGAAAAGACATCCACAGGGTCAGCTGAGGGCATGTGAATCTGCATCAGCACAGGTTTTTATAAAACTCTTTGGGCCCCATTTTTAGAAGCATTTAGGGGTCTTTTAGCTGATCAAACTCCTGGTGGTCCTAACCAGATTTGAATGAGCTGCTGTGTAGGCATCCAGGATCCACCACAGTGGAGAGTGAGAGAAGAAAGTAGGACTAAGGAGCTGGGTTTGATAGCCCCAAGACTGATAACTTGTCCCACTGTGCATCTCACATGAAATTAGACTTCTCAGTCTCTCTTCCCATTTATGGTACCTCTTTCAGACACAGCTGGTGTCACTTGACTGTTTATGCAGATGTTCCAGCTGTTAAGGACTTTAATCTGGCCCTTCTGCTACAAGGTTTACAGGATAGAAAGCGTCAGGCACTTTATGTGAATTATATATCATTCACAAACTAGATGTTCCCAGCTTCTGTAATAGTCCATCTTCAAGGCCTCAAGGCTGGAGCTGGTGCTCTAAGCAGCTAATCAGTAGGGAAAGTTGCAGCAGTGCTTTGGATGCTGTGAAGCTGCCAGTTGCAAGAGACTATACACGTAACTGAATTGGACACCTGGGAGGTTGGGCTGCAGTTATAGCTGTGAAAACAGCAGCCGTGCCAATACTGTGAATCTAAGCACCAATCTGTTGTTTTGGGAGCCTGAATTATTTTGAAAGACCTAGCAAATGACTGTCAAGGAGACTTAGAGCTACAGCTATAACTTGTGATGGGATGTTTCACAGGTACTTTCCTAGCTCTTGAGGTAGTCACATCAGTTCAGGTCCACTCCAATATGTGTATTTATTTTCTCAAAATGGGATGGTTGCTTGGAATAAGAACCCTGCAAGGACTGGTATAGTTGGTGACTGGGAGAAAATTCAATTAGGAAAGAGCTACCTTTTCTGCTCACAGCAGTGCAGGGCGGATATCCCAAAGCTCCAACACCCCTCAGTGACTTATGGAAACTGGACTTCAGGTTCCCAAGTCATTTTATACTGGCATTTCACATCTCTTTCTGAATTTCTAGCACAAAAATAATTACTATTCCACCAGTAAGGAGTAGAAGGCAATGGTGAAGCTAAATATGGTACATTCAGGGTTTATGTTCCCATGAAACCTCTGCCTCATGAATATAAGTCTCTCAGTTTGCCAAGCAAAGACAGAAAAAATCTTATTTAAAGCAACACTGTTGAAAAAACTGTTATCTCATTACATAGTGTTGAACATTACCTTCTAATACTTGTGTTTCTGCTAATTGTAGTAAAACTAATTTTAAAGTTGTAGCAATATTTAATAAAAAAACAGTACAAAAATTTTCTAACCCACGACAAAAAGAGTTCTGCCTACCTACTTTCCCATTCCATCTGATGTATTTAAAACTAGCTTTGAGATAACATTGAATGTTCCAAATATATTTAGCAATGTTAAATACAAATTATGAGTCGGCAGGGCTAGCTACAAAGCATAAGGCTTACTGACACTTTTTTCCCCTCCATAAAATGAGACTTGTAATTCAATTATGTACTCATAGGGGGAGAAAATGGTGCATGTTCCAGCCAGCAGCTCCCATTGTCCACATGTGCATTCTCCGATCAAACAGATCTAATAATTCCTTGTTAAAGTCATCATTTCCCATTAGATGAGCAACTGTGGCTGGTAAAAGGTAATGGTTACAGTGTGTTACACAATTAACACAGTGTGAAATGAACTGAAATATGTTTTCTAAAGATGATTTTCAATGGAAATGGAGTATTTAGACTGTATATATCAAAAATATACATCCAAATGTGGATTGTACTGAATATTTTTACAAAACTGACAGTGTGCTCAGTCACAGCAGCTCTTATACTACAAATAAAATTAGTATGCTGTCAAAAGCATAGCAAACATTCTTTAGGGCTATGAAAGAAAAAATTTGCATTAGAAGAAAATCACTTGAAGTTGTCTGGAAATACATAAGTGATGGTAGTATTTTCAGGCTTTGTAATGGTTTCTGCCACAAAATGTACTAAAAATTCAGATAATCAGAAGGACTGCAATAGATAATAGACAGCAAGTTTAGTGTAAGTAGAAAGAATTCAGAAAAGAAAATTATATGGGTCTGGGGATAAAAAAAAAAAAAAGAAACTAGCAAACTCATAAGTGAAAAGTTTACTGTGTTTTCTACATATGTTCCAAACTACCCCAGAATAACTCAAGTAGTCAATGAACCACAATATCCAGCAGTTCTGAGGTTCAGAAGTTGCTTATCAATTCTTGCAGTTTCTGCCTCTCAGTAAAGAGAGCAGGTTTGGTAGCAGATATCTGATCGGAATTTAAAAAAATAAAAATCCATACCTCCTTTCATGTAGAGCATTTTTACTACCTGTAGGCTAAATGCAATTCTGTGGAATTTAGTGCAATGAAACCATTTAATATCTCACCTGGGTAATGACACTCTGCTGGAATTTGATAGAAGGTGCTCCAGAAGATAATCTTGTGAAATTTGTTCTTCAAGGGCATAAATCATCACCAAAACTAGCTGAGACTCTAGAGCCCTTTGGACAGGTCTGTATGGGACTGTGTCCTTGCTAACAATTCTTACTTCTCAAATGGATTTATTGGTATAAGGCAGGCTGACCAGGTTAGAGCACTGGGAAGGTTAATGTACAAGCGGCAGCCTCTGACCATTCAGACAATTCCTGAGGTACTGTTATGCTGAACAGAGCAAATCTCTAACTCTCAGGTGGCTCTTAGGAATCTTTTGGTGTAAAGAAGCCCCACGTTAGAATCATAAAATCACAAAATGGTTCGGGCTAGAATAGAATCATAGAATCATAGAATCATAGAATCATAGAATCATAGAATCATAGAATCATAGAATCACAGAATCATAGAATATGCTGAGATGGAAGAGATCTCTCAGGATCAACTCCTGGCCCTGTGCAGGACACCACAAGAATCCGACCACGTGCCTGAGAGCGTTGTTCAAATCCTTCTTGAACTTAGACTTGGTACTGTGACCACTTCTCTGGGGAGCCTGTTCAATCACACTCTGGGTGAAAAAACTTTTCCTGATATTAAACCTAAACCTCCCCTGACTCAGCCTGATTACTAGAGTGGAAAATTTCAAGACACACTCAATAGTGCTGTTGTGGTGAAGTGAGGTTCCTATCATAGAATCATAGAATCATCTTAGAAACATAGAATGGTTTGGGTTGGAAGTGACCTTAAAGAACATCTAGTTTCATGCCCCCTGAAATGAGCAGGGACATCTTTCACCAGAACAGTTTACTCAGAGCTGCATCTAACCTGGCTTAGAACACTTCCAAAGATGGGGCAACTCTGGCCAACCTCTTCCAGTGCCCTCACCACCTTCACAGTAAAGAATTTCTTCCTAATATCTAATCTAAACATATTATTTTGGTTTGAAGCCATTCCTCCTTGTCCTGTCACTCCATGCTCTTGTAAATAGTCTCTTTCCATCTTTCTTGTAGGCTCCCTTCAGATGTTGGAAGACCGCAGTTAGGTCACCCTGAAGCCTTCTTTTTCCAGGCTGGACAATCCCCGTTCTCTCAGCCTTTCCTCATAGAAGAGACGCTCCATCCCTCTAAATCACCTTGGCAGTCCTCCCCTGGACTCTCTCCAACAGGTCCATGTCCTTCCTGTGCTGGGGACCCCAGAGCTGGATGCAGCACTGCAGGTGGGTCTCAGCAGAGCAGAGCAGAGGGGCAGAAGCCCCCCCCTCACCCTGCTGCCCACACTGCTTTGGATGCAGCCTAGCATATGGTTAGCCAGATGCAAAGGTAAGGCTAAGCATCTCAGGAAAGGATTTCAAAACACTGACACATACTACATTAGAGAAAATCTGGCTGAATCTTGAACACAGGCAATATTCTGCAGATCCCTTACTGAAAAAAAAAAGAACAAAGTTCAGCTTTCAGTCAGGATGAGATCAAGCCATTAGTAATCAAGTTACATGAAAAGAAAAAAAGTAATACACCTATATATGTCTTCCTTATGGGGCAGGAGGACCTCTCAGTTGAAGAGATACAGAAGCTAGATGTGGGAACAAAAATACTTCAAACCCAGGGTCTATCTATACTCTATAATAGAGCACAGTACAGTAATCCCCCCTGTAACTACTGGAATAGCACGGCAGGTTTTATTTTCTACTTTTCTGTGTTGCTCTCATGCTAGATTTCTTTTTCACGATTATTCTATTGCTCTTCTCTTGAGTGTTGCTTTGCCATATACAACTTTGCTTGTCCTTGAGGTTTTCATTTTACAAGCCTACAAGGTATGAGGTGTTTGATGAAACCAGTTCAGAGAATAATTAGGAGATACACATTTTATCCTATTAATAGAATACAGTAGCACTGAGGCACTTTTGAGGCACTAGGCAGTATCTCCTTTTCCTTGTCTTTTTCCCTAACCTTCCTTTTTATCCTCCATAATGCACACCTTGAAACTCCCATCTCCGTTTAACTAGTTTTTGGGACAGGGACTTTCTGTTTCTGGCTGCACAGTGGCTGAGATCATATATACCATTATGCAAATAGTAAGCAATAAATAGCAATCAATAAATAAATAACCATATGACAGATGTCAAAAAACAATGGTTCCATTCCTCTGTTTGCAATCCTTTGAAGGAACACAACTTTGTAGGACTGTTCCTTTTGCATTAGCAAGATCACACTCTGTGTTGCCTGGGAAGGGGATGAAGAGGTGTTTAGTTTCAAAGATGAGGAAGAAAAGCCACCACTAAAACATCCATTGACTATATCTTGTCTCTCAAAAATAGGGAAAGATTTATTTATCTATCTTGTCTCTTTGAGAAGATTCAGTTATGTTAGTCTATGAGACAATTACAACTTTATGAATAGGCTGTTATGCCTTTGGTTATAATAGTATTCATTAAAATTGTGGCAGAAAATCCAGAGACTCCAAAGTGAATCTTATCACAGATTTCGGTGGGCTTGAGGTTGGATATCACATAAACACTCTAATATGCATTTGAGACTGTTCCAAAATGGAGTACTTCAAATAATGTCAGTGTTTTCATATAAGCAAGGAATGTCAGAAATTACAGACCAAAACTTGACCCAGTATGAATACTCAGAAGACTTGATTCCCTCATAGTCTAAATTTGGCATTGTAACTATGCCCTCTGTGAAAATGGTGTAATGTGACTTGCCTGAGCAGTGAAATGCTGGAGCATGGTATCTCCTTCTGTAGCTGAAAATACACACAAAAGAAAATATCTGCTCTTACAAATCAAACACACTGTACCCCTTTGCAGATGATGTCCAGATAGGCTACTTCAGATGATTGGCAGACAGAGTTTACAGCCAAATCTCTTAGAAACCAGCAATTTATTTTCAGTCCACAGACCTTCGAAACTACTCTTCATGACTCTGATCGCCCGTATGATTTTTTTGATACACTAAGGGCATTTGATAGTTCAAACTTACAAAGAAGAAATTGGCTATAATGATGCTCTTCAATCACTCTTCTCAGAAACTTCAAAACAATGACCTGTAATTGTAGATGAAGAAAATATTGTCATGTCTCAGCAGAATAGCTTTTCTTCAAGTGGAATATGTGCATTAGAAAGCCCTTACATAATTGTCTACAGTAGTGGTGAAGGGGACAGAGGGAAGTGTGAGGTCCTTCACGCAGGTCATGCAGAAATATCTTTAGGTGGAAAAAAGAGACAGATCTATCTTCTTGCTTTGAACAGCAGGAAGCAGTATTAGTGAGAAGAGACAATATGGATGCATGAGCAGATGCAGTTCCACACGGAAAAGTCGCTCCACAGTTGTTGCCTCCTCACAGAAGCATAGTCCTTGGAAAGCAGAGGTTCCACACTGTCTCCTATTTAGGCTGATGTTATACAGGACTAATAACGTCAGAAATATAACTAAGTGAAGAGTGGAAAGACCCTCTTCTGACAGAATTTCCGCGGGAAATGAGTTAATTTTTGCCTATCAGGCTGTTAGGCAATTGAGAATAACTGGTGTTTTAGTTCCAATACTGAACACTGCAAATAAATTCGGAGTATATTGATTAATCAGTGAACAGGTAAATAGAGAGAGAAACACTTTCCTCCACTGCAATGTAAATGGTCTTTCATTGTTTTTTGATTAAGCTGTAGAGGTTAATTCACAGAAGGACAAATGCACCTTGAAGCCCGTCAAACTTGTCCTTATGATACTGAACCCAAAATATCATGCTCTTCTTTCCTAGCTGACTGACTAAACAGTCCCCTTGAATAGCTAGATCTCCTTCCCCAAAAAACGTAGGCCAAAATTGCCCTTGTTAAGTTGCTGTCTATCAGGAGAGGAGGTAAAGCCTACACTTCTTACAATTTCAAACAATAACACTCCAGGATACTTGAAAGCTTCTATTCTGCTTAAGTGCCGAAAAATGAATACCTAACATATGCCTAAGCCTTACACTTTTCTCTTCTTGAAACCTTGGAGGTGTTCAGAATGGTAGGCTTTTTCAGAGCACATAGAACAGAAACAAAGAGAAATCATAGCCTTAGATAATGCAGGTAGAGTGGTAACTCGGCAGAGTAGGGAACACTGAATTTGGAACTAGGATACGTCTTCCACTTTCTAGGCAAGTGATGTAACCAGATGATCATCATAGAAATGGTGAGGATGAAGCCTGTGTATTTGAAAAGGGAAAACTTTTTTCATTGCTTTGAAGGAAATACAGGACTTAGGACTGATTCAATTTATATTGCAGTTGTTATGAGATCTGATTCAAAGAAGACATGTCTGAGTGTTTGGAGACAACAGCCCAGGAGAAGAAGCAGAAAACTTTCTTTACCAGCAAACTGCAGAAACCAGACTGGCGTTAAATGAAATCACTTCCTCAGTTCCAGCCCAGGATCCACAAATTTGTTCATGTACTTTTTAACAGACAGGTGTGAGCTGACTTCACTTATCCTATGAACTTACCTCCCTTCAGCCTGAAAGCTGTGCAGACTTATCACCTCAGTGATGTTCTCACATTTAAACCCATCACAGAGGTCTATTAGCATAGGAGAGTGTGTTAATACAGCTTCCTCCTCACATCCATTTTGATCAGAGCACTGGCAAAGTTTCTGCCTGCAAGTAATCAAAGACAGCTGGACCTTTGTTTTCACTCTCTACATGTTCTGATAGCCACATTAGAACCAGAAGTAAACAGAGAGCTGATACCTAACAGTAAAACAGTGTAAAGAGTAGACATAGGTGAGTTTCGTTTTACAAATATTTGTAGTTAAATGTTTATAAAGAAGGATCAAATTCAGATTAAAACTAAGTAATGAAAATTTAATGATGAGAAAATTTAAATAGTATTTACAGAGCTAAAGTCCTTGTTTTGACAAGAAGATACCATTAACATATCTTAGACATGTGATGTCCATTAAAATGTGGGAGCTTGTCTTAGAGTTATATAAAAGTCATTTTCCCAAACTGGAACCTCTGATCTAGGCATTTTTTATTTGTGACACGTACATACTAACAGGCCAGAGGTAACAGGTACTTCTAATATATTAAAAAATGTCAGCATAAATCCCAAAGAAACTATGAACGGCCTTCTCCAAGGAATTATTTCACTCATTAATATGAGAAGGAATTAGGCCCTTATTAATTGTCACTGGTTTCAAGAGAAATACTTTTCTGCCTTGACTTTACATGCAAGAATCTACTTAAAGTTTATGACCTTTCTTCTTTCCAAAAGCAGATAAATTATAAAAGTAGATCATTCCCTCAACACATGAAAGGTATCTCTTCTGGCGAATAATTTGTTGTCTTCTGTTTAGTCCCCAGTTAATAATTTCTTTAAACTTGTGTGATTGTAGTCTAAAAACTGTAACTGTAAAAATGCTATCTTGGTTACTCTGACAATGTTAAGGCTCCACCTGTGCCATCTTGCAATGATTTACAATATCATTAAAGACTACAAAATCTATGAAGAGCTGATGTAACTTTGAAAGGAAAAAAGAGGGTGGAGACAAGTGCTTTATTGAATACCAAAATTATCTTGATAAATGGGGGGGTTGGTCTGAAATCAATAACAAGAAATTCAATAGAGACAAGTGCAGAGTACTACACTTGGGACTTGTCTACACAAACAGATTAGTACAGCAAACTAAAGCAGGAATTTACAGTACACTTGCTGCTGCATACTAACTTTTCATGCTGACACTTCGCTAAGCAGTAAGTATAGCTCTCTGTGATGTCTTCTACTTCACATTTTGCACAGAGCCAGCATTAGTGCAGGCTACAAGTATCCACAGGGGAAATTGGTGTCGAGCAGCTAGTGCACTGTAAATTTATACCCTATCGTACTGAAATTTGGTGGTTTAAATTCTACCATAGGCAGAAAAAAACATCAAATGCACAAATAGAAAGTGTATGATTATAGGTTAGACAACCTAACTGCATAAGCAAGTTGTAGTCAGCATAGTCAATGATAAATGATGAAAAATAATTATGATATTGGTATTACATAGAACACTGTTACTAGTACAGAGAAAGAAACAGAAAATAATTTTTCAGATTCTGCTTTTCTCACTGTTGGTGAGATATAAACCAGAATAGTCTGTTTTCTTTGGAGTTCCACACTTGAAAGGGTAGGCAAGTTTTAGAGTAGTCAGAGGAATGCAGTCAAACATGCTATAAGAACCAAGACTGCTAAATCCAAAAAAACTATGACTAATGGCTGAGTATGGTAACAGTCTTCAAAGGTGTAAAAGAATGCTATAAGAGAACTTCCTCCTTATGTTTTCAAGTCCAAGGAGACTTGGAAGAAAATAATTGTTTCATTTACAATTGTGATATTCCATACCAGCAGTTTGGAAGTGTTGATGTATACCATCCTGAGGGGTACAAAACCAAGGGCAACAATGGAAACAAGGGAAAATGGGTTTATTACTCTAATTTGTAACATCAAGACATGTTCTAGGAGTGAGTGCAAGAATAGCAGTAAAAAAGTGACAGTGAGACACTTCAAGATTAGCTTCCTTTGAGAAAAGGGCACAAGAACATATGGTTTGAGAACTACTGAGTTTGGAGACAATTTACCTTGAAAGAACAAGAAATCAACTACACTAGAGGGTCCTAAAAAGTATTCGCAGACAAACACCTTTCCATGTGGTCTAAGCATTGAACTTTTCTCTGGGCAGAAGTTCAGAATTAAACAGCTTTGCAATTCCTTTTAATTTCTTTTTAAACCTATAGCAGCCATGCTAAAATATAGACCTTCTAGTGGTGCGTACTAGGCTCAAATATATTCTTTGCAATTAGCTACAGAGCAGCAACACCTATTGAGTGAAGCCTTACAGCAAGTTATTGGGACTCTAATTTTATATATGAACATTTACCACCCATTTTTCAGTTTCCTATCTAACTTATCTTCCTCTTCTTTGCTATATGTAAAAAGAAATTTTAGTGTTATACTTCTCATCATTGAAAAGAGAAATAAATATGATAATTACAATATATGCAAATTATGCTTATATTTATATGTATTCTTTCATTATTCATTTGCATTTTCTTACTTAACTGTCATTCTATGTGCCTCCTAGTTATCCATATATAATTTTCATTATTGAATGTGTTCTATACTGAATTAAGAGCTTGCATGTTATAGCAGGTTCAACCCATCTTATATTAGGACCCAGATAGCCTAAAAAATAAGCCTTTGAGTTGGCTTAATTTCTCTTCCACAAAGACAGCACATGAAAATTATCTTAAACTGAGAGACAAAAAATCAGTACCTGCTAGAAAAAGAGTGGAGAGTAAAGTTAAAGTATGTCAATTGGATAAACTAAAAGTTCTGGAAATTTAAAAATTCAAAAGGTCAAAGGGGAGATTACAGTTACAGAAAGTTAGTTGCCTTCTCTTGACAACTAGCCATCAGATGGTTTAAGTCATATAAGACTGGCAAAAGGAATCCAGTGTAAAGCCTTTTTAAAAATAATGTTAATAATATCTGGGGGAGAACAAGACAAAGTGAAAGGAAGAGAATAAGCCTACAGGCTGGCAATTACAACTGTGTATTAGCCTTCTACCTAGAAAGATACAAGGAATAGCAGGAAACTAAATGGAAATAGTGTGTATTTCCTAGCAATGATATGAAATTTTATTACTGATTTGTTCTACCACCAAGCTAATCACTTTGCCTTTAGTGATATTTAGACACAGGCAACAACTCTTTTTACATTGGTTCCCATCCCTATGGATAAAGTAACTACTTATTTCTTTAATGGCATACTCACACTTTTACCCGAGTATTAGTTACAAGTATGACTACCACTTGTTACTTAGTACTTCTAAATGAATTTATGCAATCACCTCATTAGCTCAATTTTTAATAGAATGCATAATTATATATTTCATCCACTCCTATGTGTAAACACATCAGTGAGCACTGCTCACATCTGATCTGAAGCAGACAAAAGGACTTCAAATCAAAGACAGAGTAAGAAAAAATACACCGAACAGGGAAGGAGACAGACCAGAAATCAATCAGAAAAGAACAATAAAATATTTCTGATCTATATGACATCACAGCAGTTAGCTAGAAGTCTAAGTAATACGCTAATGAAGTTCACAGGCAATTCTTACATCTGCGAGGTTAGAAATGTATTAAAAATGGGCCTAAAGACTTAGACTTGCATAAAGTAGTGGCAAAGGGAAGTAGTCAAAAATATATCTGAAGACTGCTACTTCAAAACTCAAATGAGAAGGAACATTGGAAAGCAGTATAATTAAGACAGGCTTCTATTAGAAATAATAGTGGAGAGCTCATTAGCAGTAAATTTTTCGCAGTTTAGGACCTGAGAGGAACTATTGTAACTATGAATAGGAAGGAATTTCATTAGAGAAAGGTGATGAGACCCTTTATCATTGGAATTCCATCTAAAATATTGCATTCAATTTGTAGTCTTCAACTGTAATAGAGAATGAGGAAACAGGAGTTGTTCTGAAAAGAATCACTCAGTTCTTTTGGAGTGGTTAATGAAAAGCAACTTTACAGGCAATAATTTTGCATTTAGCAAGGGGAACTAAACTGGGCAAATTTGTGTGACTCCCATGAATAAATGAAAGGGATGCTTTTACTTCAGTAGGAGGAAAAACCTCCTTTTGGAAGTGTAAATTCAGTAACAGCATAGTCTGCAGGGTAAAATGTAGAAACTTGCTCAACATTTGTAGAAGAATAGTAGAAGAAGTTTTAGAAAATAATTCTTCACTGAAAGATGAGAGATTACTTACTAAAGCATTTCTCACAGTAATAGCTTTGATTAAAGAAATGGTAAGTCTGATATGCAGAGGATATACTATAATTCCATAAAATGGGATGGTACTGAAAAATATTGGTGAGCTCTTGAGAAAAATACAGGTCAAAATTTGTGAGTATTGATCTTGTTTTCTGAAGGGCTAACTTACAGCTAACTTACAGCTAACTTACTGAAGTGCATCAGCTAAAGGTTTCAGGAATTTTTTCTCAAGTCCTGGAAGATTCATTTGGGAATTCATTTGATACACAAGCTGTGTTGTTATTGCCTGTCCACCTTATTAACTGGACATGACCTACAAGTCATTAGCAAAATAAAGACTAGAGCACTTGATGTCATACAGCTGTATATCAGTTTGTTTCATAGAGTTTATGAATGAACTCCACACTTGGAGTGTTAAAGTGAATCATGTCTAGATAAATGCATTTCTTAGGCCTCTACATTTAAAAAAACATAAACACAAAACCAGAAACAGACAAACACAACAAAATTAACATACAATGAACTCGAGATCACCACGGTCCTGCCAATCAAGTTCTATTATTTCTGGTTTGTTTACTATCAGAAATCACAGTTCTGGATTCCACATGTAGCCAGTTGAAAAGAATTGCAGAGTACTTGCATCTGGAAAGAGCATGTTGCAATTGTAGAAACTTCTGTGTAAAAAATTCCATGTTTATTTCCAAGACCTCCACACTCTTTGACTAATCAAAATACTTTACTTTCACAAAAGAAATTTAAAAATGCTTCATAAATATGTTGTAGTAAATTTAATAATTATAGATAACTATTGGATAGTGGAAGAATTAATATGAATTTTTATTTACATTCTGTAAGTGACCTCATTTTTCCCTACCCTACCTGTTTCTAAGTAGGTTTTTGCATCTCGTTTTAGATTTTCTGTGACCTAGATGAGGAACTAAAGATCTCACGTTATTTATGCCTCTGCCAAGTCTGGTTTTACTTATTTTCTGTGATGTACAGATCTGTAAGTACTTTTGGCTTTTCCCAGAAACTCAGTAGCCCTTTCATAAAACGCTGATTTACTTTTTGAAATGTTTTATTTCCACATCTTCACTGATGTGTATGAACTGCTTCAACTTTATAAATTTTCTTTTGGTGTCTCTAATTTCTTGTTAACAACAGGCAGAAGTTCATTTCACACACCACTTAAGCCTTCCCTCATAGCAATATCTCTGCTTGATACATGACTGAGGTACAGTTTGAACTAGGAATAAATCCCAAACATGCTCCATCTTCCCAAACTCCTCCTTTGACAATGGGACTATAACTGTCTTAGAATTAAAGTTCAAGTGAGTCACTGGCTTGCTCCTGATCTAAAGCACCTACAAAAAACTACTATTCTTTCTTTATCCCCAAGGCAAACTAGGATAAAGAATTCAAAATTATGTATACCATTCACAGAACATCAGTCCAAGCTCAAGCAGAGATTCACCAGCTGTGTCCTTCAAACAAGATTTAAAAATTGTATAGATATTTTCCAATGAGAAAATAAAGTCCTGTGCAAAACAAAGCAATCTGCTTGTTGGTTTGGGTAACTAATTAGCACAGAATACAGGAAACAATGAAAAAAATTAATTTTTAGCTTTAAGATGCATCAATGCTTTTGAAGGGTTAATGCTACAAGTATTAGATCATGTTGTCAGGTGCATAGTAGCCAAGGAAATACAACATTCCCACAGTCCCACAATTTATTGTATCTTTACAAATGACAGTTTATTTTTAATGAGTGCTCCTCTCACAAGCAGCAAAAAGTATTAACCATATCCACGGATATTTAGTTTGTCAAATTGATCCAGAAAATTTTTAATCTGCCAATTTACCATCATTTTAGTAAGATAATGCCCACTAAAAAAAAACGAAAAGGAAAAAAGGAAAATATTTTTTTATTATAAAATACTCTATTCTTCCACTGTCAAAATATTTTTGGAAATAATATTCATATTCATAAATTAAAGTGGTAACCATAACTAATTAGAAGGGCCAAGAGTGCTTGTATTTCACTGATATATGTATGAGAGTTTAAAAATAGGGTTTTTTTGGGAACTGTGTATATTTAACAAAAAAATAATCAGAAACAGTATGCTTAAATTTTTTAAGTACAGGGTTCACAAGAACTATGCAGTACACTGTCTTGAAAATTAGGCATTCTTGGCATCAAAACCATTCCCAAGTAGGTATTGTATACATTATATATTATGCAGCTGCTAGCACAACAGATCCTTGATGCAGCCATTTGGGGTCTCTGGCAGTCCTAAGACACACAGTTAAGCACAAATCACTAGAGATAAGCTTTTCTTCCTTTAGTAGATGCAGTCAGATACAATTTTATTACCTCTGCCACAGAAGGACATAGAAGGACCCACAAGATGCCAAGACTGAGGTCCATTGTCTTCTGTTGAAGAATAATTCTTCATATCGGTTGCCTAAGCTTTAGGTTGGTTTTACTGTAAGCTGAGTGGATATTTTGTAATCAATTTTCTTCCACAATTCTCTAACACATAATTTGCAGAGTAGTTTATGGTATTCTGACAGAATTGCAATTTACAACACAGGATTCAGAACTCATGAGGATCTCATGATTTAATCAAGGTGAAACTGCCCTCTGACCAAATGGATGAATAGTATTACTTAAATTGCTGGGCTAACGTGTACCAGGACACTACAAGACTTCCATTCTGCTCTCATGTAAATGGAGTTGGAATACTTCTAAGTTTACTGTAAATTACTACAATAATTTTCAACAGTTTCTGACATCATTACTTTTTAAGTAAGGGGAAACTTTGAAAAACCATGTCTGTGTAAAGATGAATTTATTAGTTTGCTTACTGTCAGTGTAAGAGGAAAAAGAGAGAAAGGGATAAAATTTTACAAGTGATTTCATAAGGAGAGAAGATAGTGTATTTTCTGCACCATGCTGAAATAATTTGATAAAATTAATAAGTGAAAACCTTACAGGTTTCACTATTGTTTAGAGCTTTGATCAGTGATTTTTGCAGGTTTTTTTGCAAACCACCCGTTTCCTGTATCTTTGATTCCTTTTTTCAAAAGCACAGGAACTGACACATAAATAATATCACTGATCCATGCAAGGCAATTTTAATATACTAATACTTGCTCATGTGCATGATCCATGTATTTTTCCACCAGAAATAATTGGTTCCATGAAAATATCTCTATTTGTGATTTCTCTACAAAGTGAAAATAAGAGCCAAAGAATGACTTAAAAGTTTGAGAAAAGAAGGTGAACAGAAACAGTCTCTTCACTTCTTAAAAATAAATAACTTAATCTTATTTAATCCTAAAAATATATCTTTAGAGATATACATCTTTATTACTTCTAGAATTAGTGAGTTATAGAGTGGCAACATTTGCCTGGCCTAGCACTCCATTAAGGCATTGTTCATGTGCAAGACCCAGATACCCATACATACGTTGTTTAACTGACTTAACACATTCATATTCATTAAAATCCTTTTTCAAATGACAAAACCAAAACCATTATTTAACAAAGTTAGTAAACACGAAATATTTCCCAAATAGATTGAATGAAATGCAATGAACTAGCACCTAAGTAATACATTATCTATTCTGATAGTAGATCACTGTTTCACAACTCAATCACCAAAAGAACTCTTTCAAGTTCAAATTCAACAATGCCTGTGAAGAATAGCAAATTCTTCAAAGGCATAGGACTAATTAATAGTATGACTGACTGTGACAGAGGCAGATAAAATACCAACAACCACAATTAATAGGATCAAAACCATTGCATGATGAATAGTTCCTTTTTGTATGGATGTTACCTGAAAAGTGGATAAATATTTATATATTAACAGAATGCATATTTTGCATATATTTATGGGAAGTTTTAAAAAATATAGAAAATAATGAAACTGTACCAGCAATAGTATTTCACATCCATTTTCCAGGAATATAAACGAACCATGTAATGCTCAATTGTAATACAGATTACTAAGATTGTTAATCATATTTAACACTGGAGTTCTACAGACTATTAAATGGAAATTTATATTGAAATCAATAGCAAAATTCCCATTGATTTAATAGACCCAAGATATAACTATTGGCAGCAACACAAATTACTTTATGGTATATATTCATAACAATTACTTTTCATAGAGCACAAGGGATAAACACTGTCAATTTAATCATAATCCCCATCCAAGGAAAAAATTGTGTATCTCAGCATATTCCTGAATGAGATCAGAATATGGACTACATGGCTTGCAAAATTTCTTTCTCCAAATCTGTACACGGTCCGGGGTCACAAGTTTGTCCTGGGAAATGTCATACATAATGAAGAAATTCCCACAAGCATATCAATTCAAAGAAGCCAAAGCAATAATAATAGGAAAGTCTCCTCTCCTACTGGTACATCAGTGGGAAAACATTTACTTTCAATAATGTTATCCATTTGCCTTGTTCCATTCTCATTTAGGTTCTGCACATTTCAGCAAGAGAGGTCCTCAACTGGTAGTTGTTTCGAACTTTTCAGTTCTTGAAACATTAATGGAGTGTTTACTGGGATTTTGGAGAAGCTGTTCATAACGCTGTGCATAGTTGGAGGCTGACCCATATCTGCATTCGCAGCTTTGACCCAAGGGCACAGAACATGGGGGAGAGGGTGGAAGGGGGAAGAAAACATTTCCAGGAATGATAATTCTGAAAGATATGATATACTGAGTTCTTCTTTGGGCAGCCTTCTTTTAGGCATGGACTTCTTACAGTTGCTGGTTTTCTGGATGTTGGGGGTAAAGTATGCCACTATCCACAAAAAAAAAGATATATAAAAGCTGTGAGCTTTTTGTTTATAGGAAGAAAATTCCCTAGTACATAAAAAGGGATCTCTTCATTCCATAGAGATCAGTACCTCAGAGGAGGCTAGAATTAAGGCAAAGACAGGCCTTTGTACACAGAGAGTGGCTCTATGTTTTCCCACTTCTAAACTATAATGACTCATTTTAAACAAAGCCCTGCACCTGTAATTTCTGATCAGAGTGGGGGCTTCTGCCTGAGCTAGCAAGACCTTCAGTAATCAGATCTGCTCGCTAGGAAGAGGGCTAGAGAAATGTTTATGTATTCAACATATATATGTATTTGCACACACTCACACACACGTACTTATACATGCACAAATATGCACACACACAAATTTATAAATAGATGTCTATATATGTACATATGCAAAGAGACACTATTGAAAATCATATTAGACTTGGAGTGTTACCCGCTTGTCAGAACTATTTAAACTACTATCTACACAGTACATATTGAAACTCAACTTTAAGATTTTTATTTTTATGTACAGTTCATTTTTTTCCTCTGGAAATAAAATATCTAAATACAGACAGACTGTAATGTTGTATATGTATAGCTTTCAACAATACTTTAGCTGAATAAATGCTTTGTACATAGTTCTGTCTTTTAATGGAGTTTACAGCTACATTGATAAAATGGATTCCTCATTTCCTTGATTGTTTTAACCAATAACAAGCAGAGAGACAATTACAAGTTAATATTAATAAGCAGCTCAAATAACACTGGTTAAATTATGTACAATACAAACCATTCATACAAATGAAGACTAGGATATTGAATTTGTTACAATATTTTGTAATAAAGATAAGACAGCCACTTATAACTTACATGTTCTCCGCCAGGCATTTTCCTTCTTAGAGATCAGTTGCAGTTTTTAAGTTGTTTAGCTGGCCTAAACTCAAACAAGTTTAAAGAATCAGAGCTTAAAGAGTCAGAGAAACATTAAAACAGAATGTCTGCCCACATGTAAATTCCAAATGTTTGCCCATCTTTACTAGAAACAGGCTTGCTCCACGGAAAAAGAGCCACCAACACCACCTTGAATGTGCCTACTGTGTGCTGGGAAAAATCATGACATTTTGCTGTGTTCATGTAATAGGGAATACTGAACTCTAAACACACTTTTTTCCCATTTTTACAAGTATTTACTCCTACAGTATTATTTACCAGTACAGCTACTCCAAGCAGTAGAATGCATGAGTGGAGATTATTGATTGGCATGTACTCAAAGGACTTTCAAGGAGATTTCCATAACAGTCTGCATTAGAAACCTTGTACTGTCTAGTTAATCCATTTTGCTTGATGATGGGTTATGCTGAATCCTTAGATATCAGACAATGAAAGATTTCTTAACAGGAATCTCAATAATGTGCACTGAGTAGTGTGTGTGTCTCTGTGTACGTGTATGGTTTTATTTCAAATCCATAGTGATTTACACCTAGATTGATACATGGAGCTGACTGGGCAAAAATTACATAGGATTGTTTTCCACTAACATATTTGTAGCCATTTGACATCAGCAGCAGCAGGTAGACACATTCCAGGCAATAGATGTGGCCTTCCTCCTTGAGGTTACAGCTCTGTCATTCGACCTCTTTTATTCCCCAGGCTTCAGTCTCAGACATGAGTTGGTCCTCACCCTGAAGGGAAGTAGGGTGTGTCACTGTGGTAGTTGTAATCAGGACACACCTTCTGTACTAGTTTATAATCTGTACTATAAAAGGAAATGTAAATACAGATTACTTTAAAGGGCTTGGAGCAGAGCCATGACACGTGACTCTGGGTCTGCTCCTGATAACAGGTTTTTGAAGGGTCATAGTTGCAGAGTGTATTCTTGGTAGCCTTGTCAACCTTTTCATACTCGATTCGACAGTTAAAGGACTTGGAATCTTTGGCATCAATCACTGTCTGTTGTGCCAAGTCAAATTCCACTATTTTTGTAGGGGGCACTAGGCTCACAGATACATTCCCTTGACCAGTGGAGTTATGCCTGAAGTAAACACTAAATGTCCCATTGCCATGGTCAACGATTTTCCCTGTTATTAACAGATTTAGCTTCACAGTCTTGATGTTGGAATGAAAATCTCCCCAGCCAAACATTTTCTTAAATTTTCCAGTCTTGACGATGGGCCGTCTCTTTGCTCTGGGCCGAGGCTCTTGCAGATCTGTGGAGTTCCTCAGCCAGTCCCAGAGATCTTGCTCAGAATAAGTTTCTGGGGCATCATACCGCAGATCCAAATCTGTATCATTTTCCTTTCCACGAAAAGTCTGTGACAGAAGTCGGCTGATGGACAAGTCTTTGCTACTTTCTGTCCATATGTGCTTTAGTGTGGATTTGGAGCTTCCTGATTTTAGAAGTTCTGTTTTTCCTCCGTTTGTTAAATTTGCACAGGTAACCTGAAAAAGAAGGGAAGAAGAAAGAAACAATATATTGAGAAATGTGATACAAAACCCATCATTTCCACCTGAGACCAAAATGACAGATTTCCAAATCATAGAGAAATACTTTTTTGAGAAATTAAATTGTACCATGCTACTCAGTAAACTAAGAGAAATGTCTGTTTTCCTCCATTTTCCAAGTAGTTATTACTCAGTTCTTCTTTGCCAGTTTTTTACATTGGCCTTCAGATTTAATCCCAGACATTCACATTATTTTTCTGTTGTGACATCTGTAAGTGATGAGTGTGTAATGAATTACTACAAAAACTGAGGCACACAGTCTTGTCATCCTTCAGGCTGTATGTGGCTGTATCTGGCATCTCAGAGTGAAGTGTTCTTGCTTGAATATTCACTCTGCAAAGTTGCTGTGTCTTCCACCATCAGAGTCACATTCATTTATTTTCGCTGCCCCTGGAGTCCACTGTCAGGGTGCTGTCTGGGTGGTGCCAGCCTGACCATGCTTGGAGTCCATGTCATTATGAATCTAATAATAATAATACAATTTCCCTACTCCTTTTATGAATACTCATTGGTCTGTGTTCTTGACTGGGACCTTCAATCACAACTACAATATAAATAACAGAATAATTAAAATTTTAATGAGTTTTGAGTCAACAGCTGTACATACTGTGTACTCCACATCAGTTAATGCAGGAGAAGTCACAGCCTTTTCTAATAATCCCTTACAGACAGCTACTGATTTGCCTTGTCTGTATCTAGTATGACAAGCATTTCTCCTTCCTCGCTTCACTTCTTTTTTCACCATTTCCTCCCCAAATTAAAGTGATCTGTGTAAGACAGAAAGCCTTTTGTGTATTTACAAAAAAAAAAAAAGCGGCACCAATTTAAAAGCAGTAATAAAAAAATCTTGCAAAATTACATTTTTAAAGAACACAAAATCTTGCAGCAAGTTCCTACAAATCATATATTTCAGACATAGTTTTTCACAAAATTTACTGTCAGAGCAATTTGTCTTATTTATATTTTTTCTCTTTGCTTTAATTGAGTGGAAAACAGAGAACAGATGCAGTCTCGCAGCTGTCTAACATGCAGCACTAGCAGAGAGCTCTGACAGAGCGTAGCTGGGAGGGCTAGAATTCATGCAGGCAGTGAGTGGATGGAAAGGGACTGACAACATGTGTAGTCCCATTCCCCCTACAATTTGCACCACACACACGGCCCAATTTTATAACATTTGCACTGTTCTGAAGAGGCCATCAAGTCTCTTATTTCCCTTTTTATGGCTACATATGAGATTTCAAATATTCCTCTGTGTTTTGGCACTGATTTATGTGCTTCTATCATACTTGCAGTTATATCTTTCTCTTCACTTAAAAATGAATTAAGTGCATTCCATACCCAGGAAACCCATTGGAAACCAGACAGTATTTAAATCATGTCCCCTCCCTACTGGTACAACTGGAGGTACATGTCACAGAGGATATCTATCACAGCATGGCCTTTTCATTTCTTAACAATCATGAAATTGAAACACACTTTCATTAACTTCAGTAGTTTTTCAAGGTCATTTGAAGGCACATACATAAAATCAGTCTAAATTGTCTTAATACACTGATCAGATAGGAGATATGCCCCCAGCCTTTTACAGCAAATAAATAGGTAAATAAATCTGTCACATCCTACACTATACCTCCACAGCCCATTTCATATGGGGCCAGTAAGCATAATAGGTAAAATATAGATTTAATTCAGGATTTTGCCAAAGAGATGACTTCCCTCTCTTTTGAATGGACAGAAGGATTAAAACACAGACTAGCATTTTGATAGCCAGCTCATAGCTGCGTCTTAGCAATAACACAGTAGGCCAGGAGAGAAGCTGTAATAAAATGCACTGATGGTGCACTGGTTAATGAAGCAACAATGAAGATGTCACAGGGAGAGAGAAAGAGACTTAGAATATATATTTTTTTCTATGGCATATGGGGAAGGAGGGCAAAAATAAGAAAAGAAATGTGGTTAAAAGGGAAAATGTGCCTGTCTAGCATGAATCTGTCAACCTACAATGAATCTAAGCAGTTAGCTAGCAGAGCTAGCAAACCACCAATCTCTAGGTAGGATACAGACTGCTTACCACTCTCATTTTCTTTGCTTACAGTTTGTTTTTCCTTTGGTTTTTTTTCTTCATGTAATGATTTGCATTTCATAGGATTACACTACCAGTCCCATGTAACAACATGTAGAGTTTAAAAACCTTTAAAATAGAAGGTCTCTCTTTTTTTCAGATACATAAAACTGAAGACTCAGGAAAGGGAGGACTTATTTTCTGAAATGATTGATGACTGATCCAATACATACGGTTTTTTGAAAGCCAGCATATTTAATGGAAATGGATGATTTAGACTCCATGCATTCTATACTGCTTCATACCCAATCTAACAGGTACAATTGATTGTTACTGTCATTGATTTTGTAATAGCTCAAAGACGTCTGGTTGGGCAGTTAGCCCTGAGACCTCTATTTGTGATTTTCAGTGTGGGTAACTGGTTGCTTTCATGAGTGAAGGTCTGAACCTGCCCTTCCTAGTCAAGAGTCGGTGAGAGCACTAAAACAACAGCCCACAAGGGTTAATAAAAAAGCTCTAGATCTCATTGTTCTTCACTAACATTTTCCATCTAACTTCTTTTTCGTATGCTGCTAGTATACTATATGCTATAGAAAGTATCCTCAGAGACTCACACCCTCAATAACACAGAGCATTGCTGTGTAATAGAATTTCTGCAAATGCAGCAGTTCCTTCATGTGAACTGATTCAGTTTTCTTCGATCTCTCTTCTTCCCAAAAATAAGGCTGCAATAATACAAGAAAGAGCATGCAAAAGCATGAGGGTTTGCGCTTAGTATTATGAAACTGAAACATAGACCTATTTTAGGGGTGCATGGAAAAAGAGCCAATTTAAAGTCAATAATAAAACACTGAGCAGTCTAAATTCTATGGTGGTTTTGTTGTCCTCTTCCTTGAAGATTTAATTCAGAAACTTGCATATTCTACCTTATCAATTAGTTCACTATAACCAGTGTTGCCTTCTTTTCCAAAGCCAAGTGTCACTCCTAGATGAAACATTGAAAAACTTGACCCAGTTTTAATGGCTCTGTCTAGGATGGAGTTCATTTTCTTCATAGCAGCTCATATGGTGCTGTGGTTTAGACTTTTGATCCAAATGCTGGTAACACACTAATGTTCTAGCTATGGCTGAACAGTTTGTACAGCACCAAGGCCTTCTCTGTTTCTCTCACCATCCCTCAAGTGAATAGACTGGGGGGGAGGGGGAGCAGGGGAGGGGCACAATGGATTGGGAATGGACACAACTGAGCAGAGAACCCAAATTAACCAGAGATACTCCATAATATGTAGCATCATGCTTAGCAATTAAAAGGAAGTGTCAGGGGTTTAGAGGGGGTAGCCATCTTTTTTTCAGGAACTGGTTGGTCATCATTCTACCCACTGGAGTTGGTTGTGTGTTGAGTGTTGCCTTTGCATCATTTGTTCTGGTTTGTTTTCTTCTTTTCTCTCTTCTACTATTTACCCTTCACTTATTAAACTTTCCTTTATCTTGATCCCAAAGTTTTCATGCTTTTATTCTTCCATTCCTCTTCCCTGTCCCATTGGGGAAAGGGGGAAAGTAAACAAAGAACTGTTAGGTGCTTAGCTGCTCACCAATGTTAACCCAAAACACCACTGCAGTGCAATAAATCAATGTTGCAAAAGGGCTGAGTAGGGGGATTTCCTCCACAACTGCATAGCCAGAAGTGGTTCTGAATGATGATGGTGGCAGAAATGTTCATTTAGAAAAATAGTAAGGAGCAAAAAAATTTAGAAGTGCTTATCTAGTGCTACAAGCATCATTGGAAAAGCAGTTATTGAGCATGGCAGACTGATATTTGGTTCTGGTCTTGTACTTTTTCTGGAAAGTATGGATTTCCACTACCTAGTAAAGTCTACTCATATCGAAAAGGCACCAGGAGCTTTTACTGCTGCCTGGTAACTCTTTTCCAACAAATACTGACAAAGTGCTGTTCCATTTCTTCTACTCCTTCTTTGAAGAAGGAAAGACGGTGGTTTCATTGGGCACAATATCCAAAAACATCATTAAAAAGACACAGTAATTGATCTGTAATTAATTTTTTTAATCCATTGAAAGAGAATACTCCATTCATTTTGTATCCTGTTTTGAGGGTGAGGAATTTTTTATAATGTTTAACATCATTAAGCATATTTTAATTAATATATGTAGTTCTTTTAGGACTTCCTAAAGGATAGGCAGTTCATTTGCCTCAGAAATTTTGGAGTTCTCTGTCAAGACACTGTGCCCTGAATGCTTTGCCAAGTCAAACCTGAACATTTGGAGCAGAGAAAATGAAGCTAAAAAGGAATTTCAGGAAACCAAGAAGGCCTCAAGTGGTGATTTAGGTCCTCCTCTCAGTGTAAAATCAACTGTAGGTATATTAACATTATTTTAAGACTGATCAATTTGAGATTTTAAAAAAAGTAATTCAAAAAGGTACAAAACACATCTTGATTTTTCACTCTTCTTTTATTCTAACTCTACTACAGTTCATTACCTATAATTACAGTATTGGTTTAAAAATTATGCATTTATTCCTCTGAATATATAACTACTTGAGAGCAAATGAAAATGCAAACAAACAATCTAATACTCAAGGTGGAAAATCTCCCTCTTCAGGTAAATAACTAATCAAAACCCAAGATTGTTTTTATTGGCATAGCACTATAAGAATCTGGCAGCAGTGTATTTGCAAATGCTCTGTATAAAAGAATTCAGAATTTTCTTTCCTTGATAAGACATCTCAGATACAGCATAGGTAGGAGAGTACTGATGGACATTACAATAAGCTGGACCATTATCAAGGCATGACAGCACTCAGAAAGTTCTCACTGAATCCAGCGTCCCTATATTCATCCTGTTTATGCAATGGGTGGAGGGAAAACAGGACCGAGTTTACTCTTCCATTTAGATCAATTTTTCTTCCTGCAGCTGTCTACACATTGTACAAAGTTTCCAGTGGCATGGAAACATTTAATTCAATGAATAATTTCCAGAAAATTCAAAGTCAATATTCTACAGGTATTTGATAAAAAATAAAGAAACTGAGAATGCAAGTTAATGGAGATATGATTATGATGGGAGAGAGTAAAACACACTGAAGGACTTGTACCTGTTAGAATGGACACTTTGGAAAGGGAGGACAAACATGGAAAACCACGTACATGGATATTTCACAGAAATAGGCCTCTCTGGTTTTAACTTACAAACCTTTTTGCTGCACAACATGAAAAGAATAAGGATGTGTGTCGGTCATTCAAAAAATCTGCAAACTCAGATGAGTCTGACAAACAGAACAGCATCTCATGATCTACTGTGTCAAATGAGAACACAAAAGTGGCTATGCAGGATCAAACCAAAGACTCAGAAAAATCAAACTGTCTCCAATAGCAACTATAAGGGATGCCTGGTGAAGAGCAAGAACATGGCAAGCATACTACAGACCCCTAATTTGTTCTCAGCTGCCCAATAATTCTAGTTTCCTCTGCTGATGCCAGGTTCTTTAAGGCAACAGCTAGATACTGTTTCTGTACATGTTTTCTGTTTCATCATTTCTCTTTCAATTTATAAAATATTATGCTATCTCATATAAAATCTGTGAACTGAAGGGCCAAATGAGTTTTCTGTTTCAGTTACTCCAAACAGACTGATGTTCTGTGCATGTATTCACTTTGACCCTTTGTAAACTTTTAACATTCATAAGATACTTCAGCAATGAGTTCCACAGCTCTATTTCCTCTTACTGTTTGTTTTGAACCTGATTCCTGACACCTTCTTTGGAGAATCCTTCAGATGGAAAATTCTGTCTCTATCCAAATTTCCCATGCTTCTCCTTAATTTTCTTTGCTGCTGTGCTTTAAGTATTTTTTCTACAAATACCAGTGAGTGGAAAATTTGATGATTCCTAGCTGCATAAGGAAGCCTCCTTCTAGCTCACTAGCACATGCCTCAACTATATCCATTCATAATAGTAAACAGATATTGATCACTTTTCCAGCTCTGAGTTACAGCCTCCTGAATCATGCAAATAATCCCTGTACATGAGCTATTCTATACCTATACCTTTGAATCTCCTTTTTGTCCTTCTCCACTCCCAGTTCTGTCTTTAAAATGAAGAGACCAGAATGGCACACAGTGTACAAGATGTGGCAGAACCACATCTGTATGACGGCAAATATGGCCTTCCATTATTTGTTCAGTCTTTTTTCTCTACTAATTCGTTTTATTTGGGTTTTGCCATTAAAGAGCCCTGAATTGATGTTTTCATGAAACATTCTTAACGCTAAAATCTCAATCCTAATTATATATGGAGCAGGGATTTATATTTATAATGTGTTCCATATTACATTAGCTACCACAGAATTTCATTTTTTAATTTACTGCCTATTTATCTATTCTGATAAGATCTCTCGGCCCATTCCTCACTCTCAGCTCTTATCATTTCTATTCTGAAATATTTTGTCATCAACAAACTTTCTTACTCACCTTTCCCCAGTCATTTACAAACACATTGAACAGCAGAGGTCCTTGCAAAGAGCCCTGCAGAATTTGTGTGGTGACTTCCTTTCATTATTGACCATATAAAAAGAAGCATCTCAAGTTTTCAATAATATTTTCTAAAATAATCACTTAGGATCATTTATTTAAGGATAAAAAATGATAATTTTTTGTCACACAAAAGAGGTAATTTTTTTTTATTGTCTTTAGGTTAATATATTGAACATATTGTTACATACACTGTAACAGCAATTTTTGTATAGAACATTCTTAGGAGTC
The DNA here is from genome assembly GCA_013399195.1 of Dicrurus megarhynchus. Taxonomy (NCBI): domain Eukaryota; kingdom Metazoa; phylum Chordata; class Aves; order Passeriformes; family Dicruridae; genus Dicrurus; species Dicrurus megarhynchus. The sequence goes on from VXAD01000744.1 coordinate 552,369, forward strand.
ACAAAATTTAGAATACTACTATTAACTGTGCTCAGTTCAGCTTTAAATTCTGTATTTTTCTGGTTTTAATCTATGAGCTATCATTCTTGATTCAAATGGCCCTTGTTAAAACAAAAATGTAGCTACCTGAGCTTTTTCATCATTCACACAACAGCAGTTATGCAAGACAAGAAGCTGATATAAATTCAGCTGACAACAGCTGATATAAATTCAGTGAAATTTAACATTGAAATTACAGTGGCTCTATCAGTTGATATCTTTTTGAGATCTGACTGAGAATCAAAGACTAATTAGAAAACTTGTACCCACAGAAAGATGAGGGTACTAATAAAACAGTAGCAACACTGCTTTGTTTAGGTGCATTATAATTCTTAACAGTTGTTATCATAAAATATTAGAAAATTGCAATGGCTGTTCTGCAAAAGAAAAAAGCTAGCAAAAATTACAATTTTAAAGTGCTTTCTACACCATGTAACTTGCCTGTTACAAATAAATCTGAAAACTAGCTAGTCTCAAATAATTTTCAGGAAATGCAAAGATGGTAAAGCACCTCAAGTGTTTGGTCTCAATATAAATCCTTAAGAATTTCTCTGTTGAATTTTTCTTTAGAGTTTCATTTCCTCTCCCTTGCATTCCTGGACTGTGGGCTAAGCTGTGACACTGCCACAAGCTCTGTGAATGGTAACAGACTGAAGAATAAAGCTGGTGGCCTGCCAGCTATTAGGTCCTGAATTAGATCATATTCTTTACCAGCCCAGTCCATGATCTTGGGTGGGATTCACTGATCTACTCATTCACCTGGAATTCTAAGCCTATTCCATAATCAAGAGAGAAACAGAATGGATTGTGTCCTCTACCTCCATGAATTATTGATCAACCTTCCAAAATGAATAAATGCTCTTCACCTAGTTGCCCAGTAGTAACCAAGCATAGTCTGACCTATGGTGCATAGCTTGCCCTGGAGACAATTCTGTGGGGAGAACCCAAAGGCTGTAGGCTGGAAGCAGGGCAATGAATGATCTGTGTAAATGCTTTCTGAAGTTCTCTAGTCATGCTGAAGTGCCCTTCTCCCTATACATCTGTAAGCATGCCGAAGCTGATAGAGTGATGTGGTACTCATACAGCAAGGCATGCACACTTGCTAGTATTGCTCCTCCTTTTAGATATAGGAAATTCCCCATCTGGATGTTTCCTTTAAGAAACAGTGGAGATTTGTACTATTCTGTTATCTTTTTAGTTTGATTTAATCACATTAAAAATTTTCACAAGTATTTAGGATTTGAAAAATTAGTCTTCTTGAGCCTGTTTCGTTCACTAGTGACTAAAAGAACTGTTTCGTAAGCAGGCTTTTAAAAAGTGTTTAGTCATCTAAGACAAATAGGTACTTTAAATCAATCAGACTTAGATTGTAATTACAGACCTTCCTTCTAGTAGCAGTGCCCTAATGGATACTTTTCTCTTTCTCCTTTTTTTTCCTCTACTTCATTCTGCCGGTGCTGCCTTCTCCCCTGTGGCAGTCAGATATATACTCAGAATTAAACATCCAGGCTCCCCTATCTGCCTGGATAACACTGGGACCTTTGAAGCAAGAACCAAAATCACAGATCCGCAACAGGAAGTGATGAAAAGCCATCCCTACTGTTTGTTCCACCCTTTTCCTGGAAAGCAGGAGCAAAGACAGGCACTGCTGTCACTGTTGTTTTTCAAAGAAGAAAACTCATTGTTTTCTCTCCAAACATGTAGCTTTCAGAGAGAAAAAAAAGGAAATTATTGCCGTTGTCTATTTAATTTAAGAGCTTGAAAGAATTAGCAAGTCAAAATGGAAGTCCATCTGGTCCTGTACCATGCATTCAAAAACAGCTAAAATTTGATTTTATCAATGAATGCAAAATGAGGGGAAGAATTTGCTATTTGTACCAGAAAATCTTTTTCATTTTCAAGTCTTTGCAGGTCAAGGACTTCTTATGTTGGGGGTGTGGCTATGAATTTATTAATTTTCAATAAATATCGCTTACAAGAATTTGTCTGTTGCTGTGTGAAACTTCCACCATGTGAAACACTCTACCACCTCATCTCTACTTCAGACTTTCAGAACTTTCTCATCCTGTTGTTAGGAACAAGCCACCTGCCAGCTTCATCTGCTGCCACCTAAATTCTGGTCCAGCATGACACAACAAAACCTAGCAAGGAAGCAGCATTTTTCCTGTGGAGTTCAGGCAGAAGTTTGGTGCCTGGATGCTGAGGCCAGACAAAGCTGTAAAAGTCTATGGCTGGCACTAGAGAAGCTTCCTGGTTAAAGAACGTAAGGTGTTGTCTGAGTTACATGTACTTCCAGAGCTAGGCAGCTCCAAAGGTGATAATCAAGGAAGAGTGTAAAACTGTAGATTTCAAGTGCACAGGGAATGCATGAACTTTTCCCAATCAATTTGTGGGCCAAAGTTTGACCAACCAATAAAATTAATTGTAAAAATTCTAGAGGAGCGGAAGGATGAAGATGGTGCGGTATTCTGCATCTTAATTTCATTTTCTTACCTAGTTAAGACAGAATGGAAGATGTTGGGTTTGTAAAACATCATTTCTCTTTCAGTTTAGAAAATATTATACTATCACATATAAAAGTCTGTGAACTGAAGGACCAAATGAGTTACAATACTCTGTGAAAATCTTTGCATTAGAATTCTACATTTTTCTGGGTTTTGCCTTAAAAGAACAGAAATCAAGCCCAAATATTTCTGATGGCAGAGATGCAAGTGAATGTATAAAGATTTGGAAAAGGATTGAAATATAACTGTATGAAATATCCTATTAACTCTTGCCCTAAGTTCTACATTTTTAGAGAGAATTTAAACTAAACTCTTGAAGCCTGCTGTCTATGTTGTCATTACAGATTTTTTACTTCAGTGGATTATGACTTTTGAAAATTCACCCCATCCCCATTCAGCAGAGGATTAAACTATGATGGAATAAATTAAAGTGGGTTAAAAGTGTCTAACAGAGTTTTAAGACCCCTGTATTATGCCAGTATCACAGAGTGCTGCTAACTTTGAAATGAAAGACTAGCTAGGTAAATAAATTTTGACAAGGATCTATTGTTCTTGTTCCACATTCCTGTAAGCCTTCTTTTATTAATATTAGCTTGCCATTTTCTGCATACATGTAGAAAGTAATATTAAATAAAATTAGGTTTTATATGAAAGGCCACACAGCAACATTTTAATCAAAATTTGGACTATAGTTTGCTTTATGTGTAACAAACTGAAGAACATAACCATTTTCTTATGAGTAGCCATATCCTGTGAAGAAAGTGAAAAAGACTATAACTTGACATATCCTGGTACTATATAATGGAAAAGGCCACTGTGTACTATTAACATATTCTATTAATATTACTCATTTTCTACATGAAGTTTCCAATCATCCACTCTAAAATGCAAAATTTTAATAAAATTAAATGCACACAAATGGTTTATTGCTCATGTGTATGATACCATATTTTTTCCAGAGAAAAACATTAGAGTGTTGATACAGCTGAGTCACTTTACACATTCATGGGTGCATCCTAGAAACCTGAATTTGAACAAAGATGTCTTTTAAGGAGATTTAACTCCCAGTGGTGCTGGCAGAGTGCATGTTGCCACACAGAGGAATTTCATATCTATATGAGATACTTGTGAAAAAAAAAAAGAAGGGCTCCCACAAGTACAAGAAATTCTATTGCCAAAATATGGATTCCTTTCATTAAAATTCCCTGTTCTTCGCCGTGAGTTATTCATTTATTGCAAACAGCTGAATACTTTAGGAAAGGCATTTTAAAAACATAGAGGAATCTGTTCCAATATTCAGAGTTTGACATATCCCTGCTAACATTTAGGCCTTCATCTTCACCTTATGCCCTTGCCAGATACACATACTGATTTCTCAGAAGTCTTTTGTGGTCTCAAAGAAGAAGGTTTTCTTCTCTTTGAATTTTAACCAGATACAGCAATATACTGCCTTTCTAACTGTGGTTGTTTAATAGGCATTGATCATTCGTTCGTTGGGTCAGTGGATATCAACATCTATTAAAATTCATTTCTGAGGAAAAAGGTGTATTTATTTAAAGTTGTTCTAGTAAGGAAGGGAAGCATTGAGCAGCTATTCTAATGCAAGTGTACTCAATTAATTTGTATTGAGATTTTTGATGGTTTTGTCAAGGTCTGCTAATTCTTACAGGGGTATGCTCAGCAGTAAGCAGCATGTGGGCACCAGCTCTGCTGGGCAAGCCAAGTGCTGGACATTGTTTTCCTGGCTATGACACACACAAACATGTTGCAATGTTCCCAAAGTGCAAAGATGTCAAAGAAATATGGATTGGCCTGTTGGAAATCAGGAGACACCACATGTTACATATTTACAAGGTCCAGGCAAAATTTAGTCTTGATCCAAATCTGAGCAGGACTTTATCATCAGTATACGTTTGCTCAGTCAGGATGCAGGGAAACCAAGCAGCCTCAGTAAAAGTCATAGCCACACTTGCCTGCAGAGCTGGTCTTTATGTGACTCTGGACCCAGTATTACAAGAGACCTATATACCATTAAGAGGAATAGAGTACTACAGTGTACTGGAAGGGGATACCAAAAACCAATTTCCCTACATCCTATAAACCATTAATATTTAATCAATATGGTGCTTCTTTGTGCTGACTACCACTGAGCTTGCGCAGACCTGTTTTAAGGTCTATGGTACCTTTCTGAGCTGATCCAAACAGACATTGTCAGGGAATTTACCACATGGAATAGAATACTCAACAGAAAATCAACATTGTCTCTGCCTGATAGTAGTCTTGTATTTCCTCCTGCCATAGTATCATACCTAATTAAAAGTGAAAATTGATAGCCAGCAGGATTAATCAAATTCTATATGCAAATAGCTGGCTCATGAGAGCCGTGGTCCAATTGCTAATACTATCACTAAGGTCATTAATTTAAATTGAGATGAGTTAAGAGTCCTTTGGGCATTGACACATAAGTTGAAGGAGGTTATTCATTGCTAAGTTTTTCACACTGTAACGAAAAACTTAGGAAGGGAATATGTGAATATTGCTCCAGCATGCCAACTTCTAGGATGAGCAGCACTGTGAACTTGTCTGTGGGGGCCATGAGTCTTCTCCTGAGCAGTTCTGATACATCACTTTAAATTCTTATTAAGATGTACTGTCTTGAGTTAAATACAAGACAGTTCAAGGTCTAGTGAGCTGACATCTTTGGGATTAGTTTATGCCTGCTGACTTTTGCTGAACACCTTCAAAGAAACAGAAAGACTTCTATTTTTTAAACAAGACTTGAGTACCAGTTTCATAAACCCTTCAGAACTTTTCTAAACTTCAGGCTTCATAAAAAATCCAGTCATTTCCAATTAGCAAGAAATATTAACTCAGCTTATAAAGAGAAATACTGCAGCTCTAGAGCACTGGTTATTCTAATGCAAATACAGTGCCTTCTCGGCTTACCAGCTCACCTCAAAACTAGTTCCAGTGTCTTGATCTATCACTGCCTTTCCAGACAGGGTGACTAGAAGAAATATAGTCTTACAGACTATACAGTGCTACACACCTATGAGCTTTCTCCAAATGCTGATGACTAAAATATTTTAAATTGCAAAGTAACAAAATGACTGCAGAGTAATAAAGTAGTGATGTGATTATATAACTTTTCCTACATAAAGAATAAAAACATAACATTTATTACTCTGACCTTGTATCCTAAGAACTTCTCAGGTATATTAAAAAAATTCAATTGTTCTATCAAAACAGTCTTAGACTAAAGTGAAACATGCAAATCTTGGTTGCCAGAAGTTTTTTTCTAAATTTAAAGAGAACACTGGATTCTGGAAAATTAAGCTGTAATCCTTACAAGTTTGGGCTTCATTACTTACTCAACATCCTGCTTTTACATTCTTAAAGTACAAAAAATTAAGGTTCAGGGAGAATCGGGCATTATTTGTCCAAAATCTGCTCAAGTTAGGAAATGAGGTGGCACAAAAAAATGGATAGAGGAACACAAACTTTTCACACCAACTTTCAGAAAGCCTTCATCTTTTTTGACTGATGCATGGAGTCCACTCTGCGTTGACCTCAGACAGTTCTAAGCATCACCACCCTGACCACACTGAAATATTTGATCCAATTCTATCTTCAGTTCCACTCGTGCAGCCTCCTGCATGAACACGATTTCGGTGGGGTGATTCAGACAGGAATTAAGTGCTTTGCCTTTCACAGAATAAACATTTCTTCAAAGACAGGTCAAGATCACTGTTACATTCGTATGTCTGCCCAAAAAAGCAAATCACGTTTTTTCCCATTGTCTCATCCTTCTTTATCTTTGTGGCTGAGCAGCAGTGCAAAACAATTTAACATTAGCAAGCAAATTTCATTTGTTGCCTGCCAAATGCTGATACAAAAGATAACTATGAAAAAGCAATAATATCCTCATTCTAAGGCAGAAGGTAACATGTCTTTGCTATAATATACTTGCTAAATAACATTCAATGAACTCATAAAAGCATTTAATTTAAATATAAATGCTTAGCAGTTCCATTTTTCAGTAAATGGCACTCCTGCTTGTGTTTCTCTTATTTTCAGAATAGACATCCTTTCATAACCTACAGTTAGTGTTATATATTATTACTATTACTGCAATGCTCACAGACCTCCCTGTGGTCAGGGTTAAGGTGTACTAGAAGCTAAACAGATATAGTCACTGACCTAGAAACATTTCTCACTGAAACAGATTTGGCAAAGGCAAAGCTAAAAGAAGAAATATTGGTGATGAAGAAATATTGAAGCTAAGAGTTAGTACAAATCTCTGGACTTCTCTTTCCCGTGTCATATCCAGTATATACTAATAAAAAGGTCAGTTCCAATAACTGCTTATACATAATGCCACTAGCTGTTTTAAAAAGGATGCAAGCTCAATGAAACAAAGTCAGCTTAGAAGGGAGTTGTGTCAACGAGAAGCCTGAAAACCATTTGAAGACCATTAGGTGGTCCCAGTTTTCTACAGGAGCAGGAAAAGCTGCTCTTGTTAATAAGAAATGTTTGATTTGTTCCTCTGCCAAAAAATGATGGTGAAAATAATCATATTAATGTCTAGTAACATATTATGTTACTAGATATGATTAGTATGATTATTGTGCTGCAATGCTGTTGTAAAACAACAACAAAAAAAGAAATAAAATTGGATTCGCAATTTGGAAGACATTATAAATGTCTTTTAAAATGTCAATCCCTCTGCTCCCCTATTATCTTTCAGCAGTCAGTCAACACCAGTTCTGGGTAGTACTTAAGCTACCTAGTGAATAAAAAGAATATTTTTCCATTGCTTCAAACTTACTTTATAAAAATCTAATGATGTAATTTTTATAAACTTAGTGAAAACCAGAAGAATCTTACCTTATTCAAGTTATTAGCTTTTTAGAGTGTTTTCTTTCTTTGTTTGCTCTATAGATAACTAAGACGAGACTGTAGAACAGCAAAAAAAGCTGGAACTTGTTACAAGATACTTTAAGAATTTTATTCATCCACTGAATTTTTTTTTTGTCCATTTATCTTATGGATTTTATTGCTAAAATATGGAAGAATTTTCATCTGCTGTAATCCGGCAATATTCCTAGATTAATTAATATAATAGATGTCCTGATAATTTCAGAACAGCTTTTCCATGGAGAACAGCATGTACACAGATTTGGTCTTAAAGATATCATATATACAAGAAAGACATTCTATCACTCATGAGTTACAGGAGTATGAGAATACAAAGCTTTGGAATTTAAAGTTTTCCTATATCAAGGTAATAACCCTAAGCAAATGCCTGAAGCCTAAGCCCCAGCCCCAAACCCTTACTCATTTTAAGCCCCTAATATACAACCTCTCACCTACTCCTAAACTGGTTGATAGCAGGAAAAAGAAGGGCAGGCCTTCTAATTATAATACACATAATTTTGCTGTACTTTCTCTAAAAATGCTTGTGCATCTTAAATATGATTTTGTACTTTGAGTAATCCAGAATCAGATTTTTTCCAGGTTCACTGACTACAACTTAACTAATTTTTCAGCAGATCCATGTCAGATTAATCCAGCTGAGGATCAACCACGTATATTTAAAATTATCAAATAAAACCTGCCAGAGTTAAATTGCAAGTTATTCTGCATTCAGAGCCCTTCAAATAATTTTCAGCTTTATTTTTGGTCCAAAATATTATTTATATTACTCAGGGTGAAAGTTTTCCAAAAAAAATACAAAAATCTCAGACTGCAACTTTTCAGCTTGTCCTTGAGACTGAAAATGGCAGTAATTTTGGTTATGGGGAATGGCAGTAGAAGCTGCATGGCAGTTCTCTGTGCCTGTTCAATTACTGTCCATTCTAATCAGATTGCTAACAAGGGACCATTAGGAGTTCAGTGTCTATGATGTAAAATATCTACTAGGAATTGGATTTTGATCATCACTTCATTTTACATCTGTTTCCCACTAACCAATGGAACAAAGACTGTTAATCACTCTTGACCTTTCCTGGGCTTGAACTAGTAATTTAATTGCTAATCCATACCGAGGGACTCTGAGGTACACTATAGAGCCCCCGAGGCATGCAGCTTGACCCTCTCTGTTCAACACTGGTTTTAACCAACAACATCTTCAAGAATACACTCAGATTTGACAAAGTTAATTGCAGCTTTGGCCATAGTTTCCAGATGAAGTAGAAGAAACTGTCTAACGAGAAACATTAAAAATATCTGCTGAGCTCTAGGTGATTCTACATGAATCAAAAGAAGTCTCTCCAGCCAAGACCTCGCAGCCAAAACAATCTTGCAGACTCACACGACTGCACTGTCAATTTGCTCCCAAGAAATGCCCAACTCCTGGCAATTAAAATTCTTAAGGGGCTGGTGAAAATCTGTTAGTTTTGGCTTGTTTCAAAATCTTCCCCCAGATGGTAATATAATTCCAAACCAGCTGAGATTCACTTTGTCTTGAATTTCATTCTAAAAAAGGATCATACAGCAAAAAGAGGAACAAAAGCTTTTCCCCTCCCCAAATTTCAAATTAAAACATGGAGAACATTTTCTTTGAATCATTCTTCTGCGTATGATTAGGTTATTCTAAATTCTCTATCTCCAAATCTAAACTTCTTCCTTGATTATTTTCAAATCTACAATCAATTATATTTCAGACCAACATTTGCTAACTGAGAGGAAGAAACATAGAGGCAATATTGTCTACCGTGCACTCAGATCTTACCACAAAGCTTAAAACCAGAAGAAAACAAGCTTCTACCTACACATTTTCTGCCAGATTAAAATCACATTAAACTGATAATAATTTTCCTGTAAATGCCAGTGCCTAATACTGTTATGGTTTGTCACACAGTTTCATGCTTCTTACATGTGTTTGTCAATATATATTGGTTTTTCACTGGATTTAAGATCATATTTGTATCTAAGATTAGAACCACATTTCTGCTTTAAACCTGTCTGCTGAAGATTTCTATACTGCATTAAGTTTACTTTTCTGTAATACTTAGAGCACATTGTCATTGAAAACTGGAATGCAGTGTCTACTGCCCTGAGATTGTACTGAATGATATCCAGACAGAAATACTAGCAAGGTCCTTCAAAGCAGACAAACTGTGTGGGCATCAAGTTGTGCAGCAGCTAATTAAATCCACCTAATAGTAGACCTTATTAACTCGGGCACTATGCAGCTCTGTGCTTAGTGGTTCAGGAAACAGCTTGCACTGTTCTAGCTTAGAGGTCTGCACTGAATTTTTTGTAATGTCAGAGCCCTATTCTCTTCATTTTTATCCATTGAAAATTTAAATCTTCCAAAGTAAATGCAAATCACTGTAGTTGTTCACTGAAGAGAGTAATTTCCCCTGTAAAATGAGTTCAGGCTTCACAGAGGAACACATTAAAGGTACCTCTCAGTTTGATGGGCTACCAGCCACTCGAGTTGCACCTCAAGAGACAAAAAGAGAATGCTGGTTTTTTGTGTACAAGTAGAATAATTGACTTCACTTTACTGGAGTTATTCCTGAACTATGCTGTCATAAACAGAAGTTCTAATCTGTTCCACACAGTTACTGAATAGCCCAGTCAATAGCAACTTATTAAACAAGTAATTGATATTTGTCAGGACTGAGAACACTTCCCATTTTCTGCTGTCTTGATCATACTACAACAGGCCTATGCATGTAACAAAAATTATTTTTAAATAAATATTTTGGCCAGTTTAAGCCAAAAATCAAAAACTCTCTCCACCCGAAGATCTTGGCAAGAGACACACGCAAGTCCTCACAGAAAGCTGACTGAGAAAGTGTGTTGTGTTGGAAATATTTCTTTGACTGAGAATTTACAAACTTTCATCTAACAAATCACACACCAACTTTCTTACGCATTTCAAAGAACCAGCAAAACACAGCAAGAGCCATGAAAAGACTCAGGACTTCTGGACCATTCCCAGCCCTCTTTCTGTTTACTGCAGCTCCTCCAGGAAGGCAGCTTGCCAGCCTTCACAAACAAATCCCAGCACAAGGGGACTGAGGTATTGGATGGACTCAGTCAACAGGAACTCGTGGCCAGTGTGCCAGGCCACCTGTTCTAAGGGGGATCGAGCCATGGAGAAGGGTTGAATTCAATTTCCTTACCAATTCTCTTTACACAGCTTCCCAGCATTTATCAAATCTCTGCCACCTGGAGAAACTCTTTTTATGTCTGGCAGAGAGAGGGAACAATGAAACAGAATGTGTTTCCCCATCCCCATACCAGATTGACACTGGAAACCCCTAAGTAACTACTACAAATATTACAATGGAAATACACATTTTTCATCTAAAGATTGAAGAAATTTCTGGCAAGGACAAAAAAAATTCACAAAAATTACTCATAAATTTCTGTGAAAACGAATTAAAACTTCAGGGGACTGAATTAGTGAACTAGGTGCAGTCCAGAGAGAAGTTTCTATCCATTGTTGTATCATATTATTTACCACACTAAAGCTCAAAAGTTTGCAGGAACTTAAAACTATTCACTGCAAACCCCCTTCTTCTTGGTTATTATTATAGTCCAAAGACAATGGTTTCAGCAGCAAATCAACAGCAAATTATAACACAGACAAATACATATGAAAACCACTTTTTTCCTTTACTTCACAACACAAAGAACTATAAATATTTTTTTCCATACTGGATAAAAATATTTAGATTATTCAATGTTAGTATTGACCATTTATAAAATGTAACAAAAACTAATTACTTGAATCTTATTATGTGCGGGAACATAATATAAAAATAATATTCTTTTGGAATACTGCATTTTTCCTAAAGGTGTCTAAGAACTTTACAATAGAAGCAAGTCTGTCAACTGCATCAGAATTATCAAAATACTGAAAGTTACACAATTTTCTCACGGCAACCCAAAATTTTTCTGAATGTTGTTTTGACTGTAAAATTGTAGAATTGCCAAAATGAATCCAAGAAGAATCAAGGACAGTTTTGTTACATTTTCAGTGAGAGTCGTAATTGAAATGTGGTCCTGGCATTTGAAAAGAACAGGCAATAGAATTTTTTTAAGTAGAATCAGTTTGAAGCTAATAAGTATCTGCTTTGATTAGAAATTCAAGAAGTAATTGCAAGATTAAAAATAGAAAGTACATATAAGTACCAGTATATTTTGAAAGGAAATGTGTACATTTAAATCCAAATTTTTTTTTTGCCCCTCTACACTACTGAATTTGGCATAATGACTAATGAGACAAGACAGACAAGAATACAAAGCTTCCCAGTGCTAGTCCATCACTGGCAAAGTTGCAAAGAGGAATGAAGGTTTATACTTGGTGTGGACCCGTGTGACACTTTCTGGAGAAGCAAGCTTTTTATTCAGAAAAGGAACAGATGTTTTGGCAGATAGCATAGAAAGAATCCTGTCAGAGACTATAAACTAGGCTTGAAGGGGAAAAAAAGGAGTCTGGAAAAAATGTGAAGTATAAAACAAAAGAACCAAAATGACATGGATAAAATAGAAATGCAGAAAAAAAGACAAGGGCTTTGTTAAAATTGAAAAGAGAAAGTAAATGTGCTCAACTCTTTGTAACTTTGGAATAAGTTTTAAGGCAAAAAAAATGAAACTTATCTCTCTTCCTCTGACACAGCTCATTGCAGCATGAGACTGGGAGATTAATTTTATAGCTGCAGACAGAAATCAAATAAAAGGAAGAGTCAATGCCCTTTTTAAGCATCAGTAGAGAAAGATCACAAGTACACAGCCAATATTAAAATGCAGCCAAGGTTTATGGCCAACATTTAAGTGGATTTGTACTGGAAGAACAAAAAATAACCAACTGTGTAAATGGAGATGGGCATACTACCACCTCACCTGCTCTGCACCCAGAAGTTTTTGTCTTTCATTTCTTGGCAATAAAGCTCCTTCTGAACCAAACAAATGTTTTTAAGAAGACCTGAAACTCAAATTCACCAAGCCATTTCCTGTCAATACCTTCAGTCTTCATAAAAAAAGAGCTTTGTCAAGAAATTCTCAGCTTACTCCATTCTGAAATTTGCAGCTTCTGGACAACATTTAAAAAAATCCTCCTTAACCTCCAAGAATAGCCTTTTCTGAAAAAATACACACTGTTATCAAGGTATCCAAGCCAATTATGCAGGACTCAGTCCTGCCATCTGCTCAGAATGAAGTACCAGCCAAAGATACTATGGCATATCTTGGTACCCATATCTAAGTGGGAAAAACACAGCCGTGTATAAGTTGCACTCCCAGCTAGCTGTGTATCTACTGTGGTGACACTGATACCTGAACAAGTCATCACAAAGCATTCAGGCACTGTATGTCACTTGCTCCACAGTTAGAGCCCACACACCTATCCTTACCATGAAGTAAGTTCAAGGCAGTTCAACAAAATTTGTGCATAAACAACAACAAAAAGTTATCCCAGGAAGAAAGCAAGAGCATAGATTTTTTTATCACAGAATACTCAAATTTACACTTTAAATTCCACTGCACTAAGCTACCTACATCCAAAAATGACACCATCTGGCCTGCAGGGATGCAGCTTAAGATACTGTCCCTGAAAATATCTTAAAGACTTAATTTAATGTTTAGATGCTCTCCCGAATCATTGTTTCTATGAGGAAAGACCCGTACGGTAACACTGACTAGAGTAAGAATTAGAAACGTGATAATGCAATGAAAGTTACATACTTTTGTCTTTTGGATTGTAAACCCTATATTAAGTCACTAAAGATGTGCTGTTTCTCACACAGCAATACATAGAATATCTCTGTAAAAACAAGAAACCATGAAAAAATTTACAGTTAGAAAAATGTACAAGGAAAAACTGCAAGGAAATGAGTACAAAGTCCCAGTAAAACTGACAGGAAGAAATAAGAACATTCATCTGGATAGAAAATTGACCATATAAACACTTCTTTGCATTCCATATATATTTTCACCAGAGGTTTCCATTTAAAATGTTCTCAGTCTGCAGTCAAAACCAGATTTTCCTGTCTGATGGACATGAAAGCTCAAATTCACCTCTGCAAATTAACCATGTTCTTTCTGCTTCATACATCAACTATTTTGTGCAACGTTATTTCTGGAATTGTATCTTAGCTTACAATTTGATGATTATGGTACATCAGGGAGAAGAGAATGCACCTTGCTCTGCCACAGCTACATTTTTATTGACTCCTCAGTACTGAATTGGGAAATTTCTTTTTGTCAGCAAACTAAGCAGGTCTGACTTGGAAGATTTAAAGGGTGCAGCTCTGGCAAAAGTGATCAGTTGATGCTTGCAATGACAATGGGATGGCAAAAAGAATATGCTTAGTCTTGGAAGCTACTGCAACTATTTACAACTGAAACACTAAGGGATAACAGTGCACCAGACTTTTGCCATCTTTTCCTCTAGGTGTTTCTTTGTGAAAGGGGAGACTTTCTGCACTCTCACCTCCAACCCACCTCAGCATTTGCAGCCTGTTATTCATCACTAACCAACAATACAAAGTAGTCTCCGCAATGGTTCCCACTAAGTCCGTAGATTCCAAGTTTTGATATATGATCCATCCTCCCTGGTAAAGTCTCTAGCCTCCCAGTTTACACCTTCAAACCCCAGAACCATGAAACATAATATTAAGATCTCTGAGCTCTCTCACAAATTCTCTGAGGCCTCTAGCAAGATTTTTCCTCATCCACCCCTAGACTTCTCAAAATCTTCTTTGACTCTGAAAACTGGATTTCTGTCTCCTGAGAAACAAATTCTTTGCTGGTGACGTCTGATTAAAAGTAGATCTCCCTTATTCCGTAAAGAGGAAACAACAGAAATCGTTTCTTACTGAAAAAAAAGACACAAGTCCAAAATGCCAGGGGACAGAGGAATTGATCAAAAGGACAATGGAGTCTTTCCATTAACTTTGATAGACTTTGGTCTTAGGTCATCAATCAGCACTGTTAAGGACTGTGGATCTTGTAAGAGGTTTTGTACTGGAAAAACAGAGAGAAAAAATATAATCTTGACATTTCCACTCGACAAGAAAAACTCAGGGGATGTACTCACAGCCATACCACAGTTGCTGGATTATAATAACCAGCTTTATATTTACATAGAGCAGGTCAATGACAAATTAAGTATGAAACTAATGGCATTTTGTTCATCACTAAGTTTTATGACTGACTGTTGCCGTAACTGGTGGCATACACATTTTTATTTTCATTTTAGAAATAAGTACTATAGCTAAAATAAACACAGATCTCTATATTTTCCTTTCCAGAATTATTAGCCCATATATTTTTATATATGGACATTCTCTGTATATCAAGATATTACTAGAAAATTTAAAATTACATAGACAATAGAAATTTTGGTATCACAGATTTTGTGATTTTTTTATAACAGGCTAAAATAATTTATATTCAATGCTGTATTTATTGAAATTTAATGTTGCTTGGGGTTTTTGCCGTTATTACATATGTAATTATGTAAATAAAATAGTTATATGCTTATAATTCTTTCATCTAAAGCATCCTCCTGATTAATGTTAATTTGCATGTGACTTTGGGGTATTTTCTTTTTCTTGTTCCTCCTACAATTCTCTTACATTTTTTCACCCAGTATGTGCAAACTAGTTCACTGAACTCTCTTCCCAAGCTATCCTAAGTGTGAATTACTTTGCTTACTTGTATTAAAATGCCAAATTCTACACAAATTCTACTTTTCACTGTTTTACTCACTTATGCTCCCCGTTTGTGTTGCTCTATGATGCAAAGTAAATGAAAATTAGCATTATGCTGATCCTCACAAAATGGCTGCAGTAATTTGCTTTCATTTGCGTTTTTCATTACCTGATAAGTCCAGAACTCTTTCACCTCCTGAAGATAATCACCTTCCCTTATCCAAATAAGATTGAGGTCTCAGTGCTTGCTGCAGCTGCCACTGACCAATATTTAACCCAATCTGGCACCAATGGTACTGAGGATCTGACGGGTGCAGAGCCTTCTTGGTACCACTGAACCCTCAGAACACTGCAAGGAATCACCAGCTCTGAAAAGGAAGACCCAGAAGCATATACATGCAAAGAGATGCTGGCTGGCTAGAAAAGCTCTAAAAAATGTGGCCTTTTAGACCATGCTTAGACAAAGCTTCTTGAAATCGTCAGCACTTACATGCCTTTCTCCCTTTCCCTATTTAACTTTTAATCTGAGACCACTCCTTAAAACAAGTAAACGCCTTCCCTTCCTAAGTTCTGCCTGTAGACAAATAATATCTTTCTGAAAATGAATGTTTTTTTTTAGCTGTCACTGTCCTCAAGAGCAGAAGTGATCCCTAAATATCATTAATTTCCTGTGTCTCAGTTTCTACTCACCACTTTTAAGTCTACCAGTATTTTCTGTTATAATATGATGTTGCCTATACTCGCATAAGTTCTTGGGCTTCTCATCTCTGGGACAGACTCCATCTGCCCCTGGAGTTTCACTAATCTTTAGACATTGTAATATCCTGATCATCTGTTCAGGTATGGTCATGATTTCCCTCAGTATTTCTTCTTCCTCTCGTAGGAAATTTACAGCCATTTCCAGCATCTGTCACCCACTCACTTGTGAATGTTAAGGTAAATAATTAATTTAATGTTTATAAGTTCTGTCCATTAATTATGTTAGCTTCTTACTCCAGCTACCTTTATGGACTTCCCATGCAAAGTACTTTAAAATTACTTCATGAAACAGCTCAGCATGTCTTTTCTCATGTTGACTTTTCTATAGGATTAGGCTTCCCACAAAGAATATGTATTTGCCTTCCTCTTCTGTAAAAGCTAAAATAGAAATCTATTGTGTGCACTAGTTTTTTTTAAATCTCCCATTAACTACCTGGTCTCAACTGTGGCATGTACTAATTGCTTTGATCATCTGTATTAAACGCCTGATTTTCGGGGAACCTAACCTTCTTTTCTGCAAGCATTTTAATATAATCACTCTTGAAACTGAACTTTTAATTGTGAGGATTATTTTAAAATTCAAAGTAACCAGACCTGAAGCTTTTGAAAAAAATGTAAGGGGATGGCATAAGTATGTCTCCAAGAAAACCAAACAGAAGTTTCTGTTGCTATGGCTGCTCATGCCGTCTTTTTTTATGTATTTATTTTTTAACTTCATTATAGCCCTCATTCAGACAGAAGATTTTTAGCTTTCCATATTAGAAAAGAGGAACGATCTACACACTGACACAAATTCATCTTAACGCCAGACAGTGCTTCCCTTTTACTTATAAAACTTGTCACGTGTTCCTCTAGAAATTTAGATTATATCATCTCCTTTGTAAACTGGTCAATGTCCAACGCAATATGCTTCAACCTAAATTTTTTAGTTATTTCTGTATAGCATCTTTAATGAATGCCCATTGATGTTCACCCTCAAAGGTCTTGTCCAGGCTGTCATAATTCACTTCAAATCTCTACCATCCTAACATCTGTTCCTCTGGTTAACTCTGATCCCCTCACACAGAATCTAATGGAACAAAAGCACCAGCCTTTTTGACCAATGCCTGTTTATGATTTTCTAAATAATCAGATATAAGCTAATTGCCTTCATCTTCAAATTCTTCCTCATTTTCATCCTACCTATCATCTCCAATGAGCTCTGTCTCCAGTTAGAACATAATGTTGGCTTCCATTATCCATTTGTCAGATATTTTTAAACAAGCTCCTCTGTGATTTTTTCCAAGCATCTGCCACACAACCTCATTATCTTCCTTCAAATCCCTCATTAAAACTCTCTTGCTGTGATGCCTACAAAAAAACATGAGAAAATGTTTAAGCTAATAATGCACTGAGATGCTTTCTCTCATACTGACCAACATTGCCTCATTGTTTCCTTGTGCTCCTTTAGCTGTCTCATCCACGTGTTGTCTCTTACATTCGAATCATAACCTCCCCATGTGGTCCTGGTTTATGACTTAGAGCTCTTTGGTGTTGAAAATACAAATAAGAATCAGAAGAAAAGGCTTTTCCCCTCATTATACTTTGCTAGCTCCTGCAAATATGTTCACACTTCCCTTTTGTGTTAGTTTCTAACAAGTAATTATAAAAAGCACCTCTAATATAATCTCAAAGTCCTCTCTCCCTTTTCAGAGGGGAACACCCAAGTGAAGGACTAATTCATTCTCTATTCAAAAAAAAAAAAAAAATATATCTGGAAATGAGAACTATGGGTAAGAGGGAAAAGCCAGTGTTTCAGCACACTTTTTTCCACAGAGGATAGAGAAGTTCAAACCCCATTTTCTCTCCATCTTGTTCCTGCCCCTTAGAACAGTACAAATAGGATTCACTTCAAGGAAAGGATGAGGTCTTTCCTGGGGATTAGCAATTCCCTTTCTTCCTTCCCTGACGGCCATTGTTTGCTGGGTATAGCCCAAATCCTGCTGCTTTTGAAGGCACAGACTCCTGCTCTGGCACTTCTCATGGAAAGGATTTTCCTTCAGTATGGGAAGGAATTATTTTTCCACAGATAATGGAGAACAGAATGAAAAGTGAATGTTTTTCTCATCACATATTTCACAGTCTCTCCGTTTAGCATTATTTCCGTTCTCAGATCTTAAAGTTATTTGTAATCTTCTCTAATACACACACCCAAAGCAGCTCTGCACCTGCACTGAAAGGAGCCCTTCCTAAGAACTGAACTTCCTCTGCATGGATCTCAGAGCCACAGTGACAGCTGATGTTTCCACTTTGGCTTTTAAGTCCTCTATGTATATAATATGTCCTTAGCCACTGATTTTTTTCCCTTTTGCATCTTATCTCTTTTTGTCCTTTTAACCAGATTAATATAACACTCATTAATATAACACCCCTGTTCACAAGGAAGATAGTTATTTCCCTGGTCTGACATATTATAATTGTGAATACTACACAGAGGTGTAGAAATTAGTTTAGACAGATACAATTCGTTAATGTGCTCAGCAGATATCTGCCTATCAGCTGGAGAACTTCACACCTTTCTAATAAGAGATACACATGCAAGAAGAATATACACCTACCAAATTTCCCACGGTATAGCATACAGCAATTGCTGATTTTGAGGTGTAAGCAGTCAATTTTGACATCTGTATGTTCTATATAGGCAAAAACACACAAAGTCATGGGGTTTGTATTGTTCAAATGAGATAGGACTTTGGGAAAGCTTGATACTAAATTTTTCCTGTTTCCATTTTGTTAACAAAAAACACCAACAATGCAAGCTACCAAATGATATCAGTTATGTTCATGAATGACACGACCCTGCATCATATCCTTTTAATCAATCTGAGTTATGGGAAAATGATTTAATTATGATAATTTAAGCAGTCATAGAGTCCATTAATCCCATAGCACATCCATGGGAGGTAAGAATGGAACTGCAGTGCAAGCACTGGGCAGAGCCAGAGGCTATTCTAGCACAGAAACAGTTTGGAGACAACGTGGAGCAGGTGCAATCTTCACCTCTTCAGGAAGCATTTCAGAATTGCAGCTGTGGAGTTTCTTTGTGCGCCTAGGGCAGTGAGGCAGCTCCATGCTGTTAGCATAATCTCACTCCACAGAGGCAGCAAATGCAAATGTACTGTCCCCCCTTTGATTTCATTTTGACAACACTGTGTCATGGCTGATCAACCAGTCTCCATTTAATTGTAATTTCTTATCTCAAGAGAAATTCAACTCTTTACAACTTTCACATCAGAAACCTGTTGGAAAAATAATAATAAAAAATTCAGCTGAACAGGAAGCTCTGTTTCCTATAGCTGGCACCTGCTAGTGCCTTACTAGCAGCTACGCAACACTGATGGACACGTTACAAAAGAATGGACTTTGTCTCCATGCAACAAATACAAAAAGGTTTGCTTGTTATAAACACAGCAGAAGCTCAGCTTTGAGAACTCACAGTGTAAGGACTTTTTCTTCCACATGAACATGGCTAGCAGACTTCTTGTCTTAGCCCACGAGAAAGCTACCCAAAGTAAACAGTTTCATCTTAAAATACTGAGTCACTTTAAGAAGAAATCCAAGTTTCTTCTTTTCTTCTTCTTGTTCTTGGGGAAAAGAAATTTTAAAAATAAAAAAAAATCCCAAACAAACAAAAAAAAAAAAAGGTCAAAAACCAAAGTATATAATCTTCCAGAATTTCTCTATCTGGTTTTCTTCTGTGGGTTTTGGTCACTTTTCTAATATCACTTCCAACACATCTCATACCAATATCAACTTCAATCTCTCCCCAAATTCAAGAAGACATATTCACCTGAAAACATGCTCTGATTTAGCAATAAATGACCTTGCAAGACAGCATGATGGGCAATTTAAGTGAGCTGAGGAAATGTTAATTAACAACAGATTAATATATTGGAACTTGGTTTAGATTATTTGTGTAGTATTATGAATTTTAAAAAAATTAATCAAAAAAGGGAAAGCAATAATGTGATCATGTAACAAATGAAATTAAGGAGGAGAATCAATTACCTGATCTACAGTCTATGGACCAAATTTGAAGTTATGCACCATTTACAAAGATCTTTTGAATAATTCACCCAGGGGAAAAAAGTTCAAAAATTGCTGTCCAATAAAGCACAGAGCTTTACAGTTCATTTAAGCTATGTTTCTTTATGCACAAGTACCCATATCTCCATTATGCATCCAAGGGTGCACAGTCACAAAACAAGGTGGACTGTGACAGAAAGGGACATGACCTGTTCCAGTACACAAAATACATGCATTACCAGTGCTCATTTAGTTGAGAAAAAGTAAAATAGGTATAAAATGTCAAACTGCCTGATGTACCCTAACTTAAAATAAACGCTCATTACCTTTGATGGTTTCATTCTGAGTTTTGCTGCAATAGAAATAAAGGGTGAATAGGAGAAGAAAAAAATTCAACCACTTAGAGAAATTTCCCATGAAAATATACTTACGCTGAAGCTGGGACATGCAATTTGCAGGTTTTGTGGCCCCACATAGCTTACTAACATCTTTTACTGATCTACATGGTAACATACATGATCACCAGTAAAGGCTTTTGATCACTCATATTTCAAAGGAAGGAATAGGTAGCAAACCTATAGATAATTAGACGGTACAAATCCCATGGGACAGTTTATTAAGTTGGGGAAAAACATCATAAGGGATTTTTTAAAGCCCCCCCCAAAACCATAGATTTTATAAACAAGGAATTGTCAGAATCTTACATCACACCATGATCTATAGTACCTGAAACAACCGGATAAAGAGGAGACTGAGTCAGCTGAAAATTCCCATCACCTTGGCATCTTTAGAACTTTTCAATGAAAACAAAATTTCAAGGAAAAATGCAATAATGTGATTTTGTATATTTGGCAATGGCCTAAGCACTGTGAGAACATACTTTTACACTCTGCTGTCTACATTTCAAGAGAAATGTTGATAGACTGTACTCAGTTCACAGAAGAACCTTGAGCATGCTTAGCAGATCAGAAGATCTGCTCATAGCTAAATACTCCAAGAACTAAATATTTTTATGGAAGATTAGGAATGATTTCATCTACAGCTTAAAAGAATGTATATGGGAAACAGAAATTTAATAATGGCTTCTCTGATCTACAGCAAAGAACAATTTTAAGGAGTCATCCCCAAAATTTAAAAAAAAACCCATGGAAAACAATATGAATAAAAGCCATCAGCTTTGGAAAAAGATAGGAATTAGAAACATGAAACGTCTGATCTTACATACGCCAAAAGTTCCCCAAACTGTTATAGCAAAAGCAGAGCAAAATTGTGCACACATCACAGATTTCTCAGAGATAAGATACACAGAAATACAAAATGATCTACTTTCACAATGAAAGAAAGACTACAAGATATGAAATGGGAACAGTTAAAATACATTATCAACAGAAATACCTTTGAAGCCATTAGTGGACAAACATTCAATTAAGATTAAAAGGAGATAGCTCAGTATTGACTTCACCAATATATCTACTTTCACTGAAGAAAAATAAAGATTATTAGATGATGAATGCACTGAATATCTTCAACGGCTGCAGGACTGCTTACAATTTCTACAGTTTTAGTACAGGCAGTGAAAAAGCTAAAAAAAAAATGGAAATAATACAAGTGTTTCATGATATTCAAACTAGATTACTTTGAACAGATTTTATAAAGTGCCTTTACAGAGTACTCCATTTTCTGCTACAACTACTCACAAACATTAGTGAAGAACACAGAGGGTGTTACTATTAGCTAGACTGATCATGCACGTACTAAGTCATGACAGAAATCTTTGTCTCTTGGCATCAAAAACCTAGAGGCAGGCAACAGTAACTCATATGACTGTGTCAAAAGAGACACATTAAAAAAAAATTTACATAGTAGAGAAAACACAGAATATGTGAGCATATATAGAAGACATTGTCTTTAGATAATTCAAATTATGCACACAAATGTGAAGTATTGAGTCAGAAAAAATTCTGGAGCCTGCTATAATAAATTGCAGATGTGTTGACAGCAAAAAGAAAGACATTAGGAAAACAAAGGACAGTACAAAAGCAGAGCTCCCACAAATACATCCAAATGTAAATGAAAGACTTTGACCTAATATGCAACATGGTCAGTGTGCAGTGTAATCAGTATAATCAGAAACTACAGAATATGAAAAGGCTGAAGAAGAAACTGCAAGTCTACAAAGGCAATACAAAACTTCAAGGAAAGCATTAATCAGAATTAATTTATTAAAAATATGAGTATCCTTCGTGACTTCAGGACACATTTAACTGCACAAAGAATATTATGTTCACTCTTGGATCCTTGGTACGAGGTCCAACAAACTGGGGGCAATCCACTGGAGTGCCATGAAAATATCTAAGGTGCAAAAGCAGACATATGAGGCTAAAGAAACTGGGTTAATTCTAGAGAAAAGTGTAAGGAAGACCTTATTGTCAGATTTCAACTACCTGAAAGGGAGCTATAGAGAAGATGAAGACAGGCTGTCCTAGGAAATTTTGTATAAAAACAAGAAATAAAGAGAAAATGCCATTGAACATGGTGAGAACCACGAGTGTGATCAAACATGGTAACAGCTGCTTGAGAGACTGTAACACATTTATTTACAACACTGGACTAAACACAGCCCTGATCAATCTGATTACCTTCAAACTTAGCTGTGCTAAGAGGAAAACATTGAGGTAAATGACCTCCAGAAGGAAAAAAAAAATACAAAGCTATGGTTATGTAAACCCTCCTTCAGATCATAAATAGGAGTAACAAAATGCAAAGTTAAAGACAGACTGAAAACAACTAGCTATTGAAAAAAACAGTTCCAAAATCTGAGAAAGAAGAGATAATTGATACTGAGAAGTAGGAGAATTTTAATAAGATTGTTTGTGAAAAGTTGAGAGGCAGAGGTAATTATTAGCTGATTATTAGCATAGAAATACAAGGAAGTTGCTGTAAAAGACTGACCATTACTGTTCCATGAAATCTGTAGCTATAAGGCTTAGCCTTTTAGTGTCCAGTGGCATAAGAAATTTTGCTTTTCAAACTTTTCTTTAGAAGCTATTTCATACCTTTCCTGCATTAGGCCTGAAAGGTCAGAGGGAAGGTATATTTTGTGAAAAACATTCCCCCACTGGAAAATGGATTTTTATAGCCAGTATTGTTTTTCTGTAGGGGTTCATTGAAGTGTGAATTTGTTGTTCAATTATACCAGTTTCCATCCTCATTTTCCCTAAGGGCTTTTGGTGTGTTAGGTGAAATACATAATATTCTGGGAAATTCAAATACAAAATTCAGGGCTTTCAGTGGTTCCTTTGGAGGAGATACTTACTATGGTGTGATGGTGAGCGTTGGCAAATTGTACATTTGTTCCTCAGGCAAGAGTGGACCTTTTCAGAGGATTATAGTTTGTAGAGAATTTGCTTCTTATGACTGACTTTAAGGAGTCTGAGACTGTTCAAAAGTTTTACAGGGGTATCAATACATGAAGAAAAGAATATCAATAATAAGAAAGTCTGATAAAATATAAAAATGAAAATAATCTTATTACAAAGAGTAGAAGTAAAGAAATATGGTAGGAGTGCTTAGACAACCTCCATAAAGAAAGTGGAAAAGCTAACAACAAATGGCCACTTTCCAGGCAGCTGAGCCAAATTCTAAAGAGATTCAAGGGACAATCAGAACCCTTAGGAATAACAAGCACCAGGTGTCAACAGTGTTGCTGCTGAAATGTTAAAAACAAGAAGCTATAATCTTAGAGACCTTATCCTTTTTTTTTTATATGGAGGTCTGTGAAAAAGCTAAGGGAACTGAAGAAAGCGGGCATATTTCTAATTTCAAAAAGGAAGACAAAATGTAAAGAGACAGCCTGCTTTCTCTACTTATTATGATTCATAGAATCCTAGCTTTAACACTTTTATATAGATTTTGCCCTTAGAAGCAACAAACAATAGAAGAATGCAAGTTTTTCCAGGCATATATAACATTTCATAAATCTCATCTCTATGTATCAGACATTTTCAATGCTTCAGTGACAAAGAAAAATTGTAGTATGATCAGCATACATATTTAAATAGATTTTAAGGACTATGTGATAGCATTTTCAAACATGGTCTTTGTACTGCAGAGAAAGAGATGCCTAATAAAATTATTAGGGTAGCCCAGTTGTCTTTACATGATTGAAATTTAGACTATGGCATAGGAAATTCCTATGCAATTTGCCAATATAGGATTATGAAAGGCAAAACTATATGTGGAAAAGATCTGTCATGAACCTGTGGGAAGATTATCACACAGGGTAGAAAAAAAAATTAGGTCTCAAGAAAATTTAGTAGCAGATCATACAGTCAGAATTCTGGGAAAATATTCCAGTTACAAGTTTCTTGATACTGTTCTTACACCATTATTGCACAACCACACAAAATTCTGACCACGGAGGAGGCAGAAAAATATGGCAAGCATTTCTAAAAATCTGTAATGTCAAGGTAATGAAAAAGAAGAGATGAGAATCTGAACTTAATTCATCAAAGTGATATAACAGTTGACCTTCTTCACTGAAGTTGAGTTTCGCAAGTATAATTTCAATAGACACTTAGGATGAGTATACCCTCAGTAGTGAGTTGTGTTTATTCATTGAGCAAGAGCTTCCTTTGTTATAGTGGGTATTTATGTTCTTGACCATACCTTGTTGAAGGCAATTTTCTGAATTATTTTTAGACTTGACTTGATACTGTACTTCATTACATTAAAATTTCCCTGATGCGTGATTTTAATATTCATATGCAAAATGCAACAGTATTTTGTCTCTATTTTGTTTTAATTTAATAAAAGTTACCTACCTCAATCATTTCTGCTCTTAATGATCATTTCATGCCCTTCTTCTTTATCTAGTAATGATTGTTCTAGGCAGTTGCTAGACCCAGTTACAGTGAGTTCATTACTAATTTTGATTTGAAGATCCACATTGTTTTTCAAAATCATCAGCAGAAGAAGCACCTTATATCTTATTGGAGACTAGCATATCTTGCTACAGAATACATCTTATTCTTGTCCCTTTTTAATATACAATTTCTAATAGGAAGAAAGCTGCATATTGGCATCTCTGAGCCAAAAGAAGGATAAATAGGTCATTGACCTTGGAAAATAATCACATGCAGAATTCAGGGCTATCACGAAGCATTTCATCATTATGAGATTTTCTTCAAGAGGAAAAGTTTGCTCCTGCTCTCTTTTCATGGATCATTAATAGCTTTTTAATCAAGAAAAATTAGCTGAAGCTAGTGTCATTTATCTAGAGCTATATAATGATCTTCACAAATCTATCCTAAATACAGTGTCAAAACTGAAAGATCTCCAAAACAGTTCTTTCATTTATTTCCTATTTCTGTCTACTTTAATGTAGACAGAAATAGGAAATCTACTGTGTTACGAAAATTGCAACTGAATATTACAGCTGAAGGAACAAATTGAAATCTCTTCCGAAATAACTGAATAATACTCACCTTTTTCTAGTTCTTTCTTAAAACAAATATTGAATGTATAGACTGAACTAATAGAGTGCCATAAAATTCAACAAATAGTCTTTATTGGGCCAAAATGAAGAAATAAAATCACAACCCAATTGTGAGCCAAAAAGATTTTTCTAATCCTTCAATATTCAAATCAGAAATTATTCAATTAAATCTCTTCCTTTAAAATTATGTACTTTCATAAATTTTGTTTTAAATTCACATCTAAAAACATAAATTATATTATATTGAAAAAAATAGACTGTACCTGCAAATGAAAGTGTCATTTATGTACAAAGACTAAATGTATTTCTTGCAAGGATCAACCCAGTGGCAATAGGATTTTCTATTTAAATGAGCTATTTCTGAATAAAAGTGTGATTGATGGGGTATTTGTTCAAACAACCAGCATATAGTAATGATGCTAAGATAGAAGGAGTTCAAAGCTTTAAACAAAATTCCTATGTCCATCCAAACATTTGTTTTAATTTAGAGAGTAAAATTTTCCCTCCACTCAAATCTTAAAAATTCAAAGGTGTAATCCAAATTCTTAAACAAACACAATATGAATTATGCAGATATACTGTTAGATCACCTAAATAAATAACACCATCACTGCACTATTAGTCTAATCTGAATTTTAGGAAAGATTACCTAGTTTTCACAGCATCTGGCACTGACTACTTGAATTAAAAAGAAAAATCCCCATAGTGATAGTATAATATATGTAGAAATTTTACATGCACTTTTATGACAGCACCTTCTTTTGTTTTGATGATGTAACTTTGTAATTTCACTATATTGACAAAGATTTGTGCTTTAGTAGTACCCTAATTGTACCTAGTGACAATTCTACCTCAGTTGTGAAGAGTAACCACTTGTCTGCCACAGTCTGATTTTTAAGATCCTCCAGTATGCTTCACAGTAAGCTTGTGCCTGTCTCTTAGTTGACTTCTGTATTCTTTATTTATACCTATTCTTTATTCATATTTCCACATCATAAGATCAGATCACCTGAAGCTATGACTTCCCCAGAGAGAGGGAATAAGATAATATACTTGCATAACAGTGTACACACACCTATGCCTATACAAACCAAATGAAATAAGTATAATGAACAAACAGTACCATTTGGTAAGCAATATTGCATCTAATGTCAAATGAGTACACCCAAGAAGAAATAATATCACTGGTTTGGTTACTACGTGTAACAGGCTCTGCATTTTACAGAGATTGAGAAATTGGGAAAGGCTCAGCTGCTTCGGAAAGGCTCCAAAGGAAATCTACTATGTAGTGGCACAACTCTTTTCTACTTCTAAACCTGATATAGAGGTCCTGATATGAGGTTAAATTTGTTGTATATCATGTATATGTGATGAAGTTATACAGAGAATTATCTGGTACTAATTGCAACTAAACTCTACTATTCTAGTGTGGCTGTCCCTCCGCATGTTGTAAAGAACCCAAAACCTTTTGTGCACTTATAGCTGGGAATGAAGGGACAAGTTTGTGAGGCTATTGAGATACCTAAAGAAGTAGATTCTAGCTCCCCAGGACTTTTCAAAGTATCTGTTCACTAAGGTATGACAAAGACATGTATTCAGAAAGAAAGAACATAAGCACCTGATAATCCCGCTGTACTTAACCATATCACTAAGCACATGAAAGCCTATGTGCTTTTAGTTCTAAGTCATTTGTTCAAGACTTCATGGAAGGAAACGATTACTAAGCAAAAGATAGAATATGGGACATCTTGTATGTCTGGTTGTTTTTCTTTTTCTGAGTTTGCCATTCAAAGTTTGCCATACAAAGACAAGTTCACTCAGGAACTATTTAACCCGGAACACAGAACTTACTGAAGGTTGTCGAATGTATCTGAAACACTGCAAAAGCATCAAATGTACATTTTGTATTTAAACATAGCTATCTAGTGCAATTTTAGATACACTAAGTTATCCAAGATATGAGATAACCTAAGGCAATAAAAATAACTGTATAAAACCAAATTTTAGAAAGAGGAATCTATCTCAGGGTGACTACTAATACAACAATCTCCATTTATCCCCCAAGATCTGGTTGACCCAGTCATTTCATAATCTCCTGGATTCTGCCTCAGTTATAAATCAATCGTAAATAGATTTCTATCAGTTTGTGGCACCAGACAGCAGCATACACTTCAGCTTCCAGCTTGCAACTACACAGTTTATATGGTAGAAACCACTTAAGGTAAACAAAAAACCAAACAAGAAACAAACAAACAAAACAAAAAACAACAAAAACCAAAACAACAACAACAACAAAAAGAAAAGACTACACTGACCTGCTAAAGTCTGAATATATATCTACCAACGATGTATCTATGTTATGAACTCACAAAAGCTTTTCTCTAGATGATATCAAGATCAAGCTCCAGTGTAGAATATGTTACAGCTAAAGGTAAACCACAGAAATGTGTTGAACCTGAAGTAAACCCTAGAAGGTTTACTAGTCATACTCCCCAAGAGGCCAGCTGTAGGGTTTCATCACATCCTCTAGGAGTGTTTGGGCTTGCACAGAGACAGTGCACAGCTGTAATGTAAACAAAAGACTCTAACCTTGCAGTTAATGCTGTCATCACTTAGCTTTTTAACTCACCCTGAAGAAGCAGCACAGAAAAGGATAGCTTGAAGGTATCTTTTGCATAACTCAGTTGGTGCATGGTTTTAAGTAACCCCCACAGACCTATTATTAATGGTAAGATAAAAGGAAAAAACGTTATTTTCTGAAATAAGGAGAGGGTGTTTGAATTGCTGTCTAGATTAGAGAAGATCTTGGTCAATGGCAGCTCCCAGAAAGAAGATAGCACAGGCTACCTTGGATCTTGGAAAACCTAAACAAAGTGGTACCTGAACCGAAGAGCCTCAGGTTTTAAAATTGCAGCCTACATGAAAGGAAAGGCCTATTGTCATTGCAATAACTGAAGTAAAGATAGATTGAAGTTCCACATCAATGTATAAATTAAGAGGAAATTATAGAGGAAATGCAGAAGATTCATGTTATGGCCGTGCCATTGTCCCCACAGTTCTTCTCCCCTCACCATGTTTTACTGCTGAGTGACACTGGCTCAAGAAGGGACTCCATGCAGAGCACTTCTCTCACCTGGGTAGACCCACTTGAGTTCCCCATGCAGGCTTTCTGCACCCACTTGCTTTTGCCCTAAACCACTTCATTAGTTCAGATGCCAGTAGCAGTAATTTATAAAATTACTTTTGAGTTTGGAACATACATAAAAAACAAATTGCTGAGTGCATTATCCAATACATGGGTGTCCACAGGGATTTATTTCCTTCTTAGGTATATTAACTTGCTGGCTGTTCCATGTCCTTTTCTGATCAGAAACTAAAGATCAGCAACAACTACAACAAAACAAACAAACAATATAGCTTATTCTTCCCGGGGATTATCTACAGCATATTTCCTGGAAAACACCAACAAATACCAAGGTTACCTGACTCACTATTCCCCATGCATTTATGCAGGATCAAGAACAGCTGGGTAGATGGGCAATGATAACAGTCTGCAGAAAAGCAGGGTGACAGCAAGATACAATGGCAAATTCAGTAGAAGAGGGAAGGTATAAAGAGTGATCAAAATAAGTGAGAAATATCAAGAAATATAAAGCAAACTGACTGTCCTATATAACAGGTGATCTGTGAGTGTGGAGAGAGGGACCGTCTCGAAGGAAGTGAAGATTGCTGTCACATCTTACTCAGAGGAGCTGTGTAAGGACTTGATGGTGGGTGTCAGAGGTTGGTTGTTGTACTGAGAGGTGGGTTGGAAGTCATAAGGGACAAGAAAAGAGAAGGTACTTGCTCCAGGTAAAGCCCCAGGGTGGCTTTGAAGAGACCCACCTGATCATAGTCCTAACTCTGCTGCTAACTTTGTGCCTTCAGGCAACTAATTTTGTTTCTTTGTGATTCTGTTTCTCTTCCTGTCTTCCCTGCCATCTATTTTGAACTGTATGTTGTTTAGCATAGCAGCTGTTCTTACACAGTTCATAGAACAATGGGGGTCTGATCTCACAGGAACCATCTAGATGCTCCTAGAATACAAATAATAAATAATCTTAATTTAGCAAATATTTATTGAGTTCTCTCAGGTATTAGAACTAATTACTGCCACTTTCCCTTAAAGAAATAATCCATCACTCTGCTGATGATAAAAGAGCTTTTTGAACAATGGATTTAAAACCTATCTATTCAGATAAATAAATTGTTCTTATTTCTTTTTTATCGCTTTATGCAAATTGTTTGCTTCCCTGTGGGACAACTCTAAACTCTCTAAATAGTGTGAACTAAACCAGTATTGAGCAGGTTCAGATTCCGTACAATATAAAGATGCAAAGAGATAGTTTATAAAGACATTGTGTACATACAAAATTTATGTTCCACTCCTAAGTAATTAACAGAAGATCTGAACTATGTGGGATATGACTGCAAACCATCTAATTTGCTAATTATATATTAAAAGTAACATTTTTCTATTTATTAGATTTGTGATTACACTATATTGATTCTAAGTAATTCATTTCTACCCAGACTATAAACCATATAGGTTAACTACACCTGCGGTAGGCACATTCTCAGGAGTAGACATTTCTTTCAACTGGATCCATTTAAGAGCTTAAATTCAGGTATTCAAAGACTTCTTTTCATAATTAAATGAGACCTCACAGTCCACTCCCAAGAAAGAGACAGAAATTTGAAAAGTTTGACATCTTGCATGGGAGGTTTGCCTACCTAGAGATTGTTTAGTTCAACTATTTAGAAAGGGCTTGCTCTAGTTATTACTGGAAATATTCCCATGCATTTCAGCAGTACTCATCACAGGGAGATGGCTAAAAAGTAGAAATTCTCCTTTCTAGTAGAAAAAGGAAAAAAGTTTTATATTTCATCTACGTATGTCAAATATGGAATGCATCAATACAACAACACAGAAACCCATCTTAGGTTTCAGCTCAACAAATGTAATGTCATATGATGTAACTGAAAAAGAAATGCTGTAAATAAATTGTTTCATTGCTAATTAATTTTGTGGAGGTTTGAAATCTTATTCTATCTATATGTAACAATTCGAGCTAGATACTACTCAGATATTAAGATGGTGGTTTACCTGCTGTAACTGTAATGAAAATTGTGGCTCATTTTCATAAATTTTTCAGGATAGGGGTTTAAGGAAAAAGCCTTAATATAACAAAGGCAAATGGCATTTCTAGTTGGAATTTTAGAATTTTATCTACCTTTAAAAGAGAGCTCTCTTAGGGTCACAGATGGTAAACCAGATCAATTTAGAGGGGATGCTACAAAGAGAAAGATATTGATAAGATAAATGTAGTAGTTCTTCATTTACCCTAGTCCACAGGTATCATTAGTCTTAGGAAACAAAACTGGATACTAATCTAGTGACAGAGGACTGAAAAACCCACATTACATGAGATATACTGTGGTGAGCGTGAGTCATGGGCAATAACCACAGGTCAGGTGATAAGATATGTGGCTTCACTGATTGTTTCAGTCCCTGGACTATCAAGCAACTGATGGTCCCTAAAGCTATATCCATTCATCCCATATAAGAATATTTCTGGTGTTTAAGGCACAGTCTAGCAGTGGACTGAATTTCAAGGATTAGGAGGCTAATTCAAATTTGGCTACTCTGAGCTGTATAACCTTCCTCATTTCATTGTGTGACTGACTTTTCCCTTTTGGCCCTGTAATGTTTAAGCTTCAAGCTCTGCGTGGCAGGTACTGTCTCTTGCTATTTATGTACACAGCTCCTTGTACAAGATGGCCTCAACCTCATTCAAAATCCCTAGGTACTTCTAAAACTAAAAACAGAATCACTAGCTCCATTGAATCAACTCACACCACCTCCCGAGGCATACACACAGACCTGGGGACCTCATTCACTTCCCCAGTCCATGTGGAGATAAACCCCCAAAAATGTGTTTAAACCCCATCCAACCACTGGAAGGAGAATCTTCTTCAGTCACAACTTTTTCTCGCCACTGATACAGACATGAAGAAGATTAAAGGAAGCAAAAAAGAAACCAGAAAAAGAATGACAATGGACATGGAGACTGGAGAGACAGGGCAGTGGAGATCTTTCATTGTCCAGAACTATGGGCACTGGAAGGATGGCACATGATTTTTTCTTGATAAACAAGTTCAAGCAACATCGCCACAAAATAGCAGGGCCACAATACTGCTCATGCAAGGCTTTCTTTGGCTTCATAAGATATCTGACAGTCCAGACTTCTGCACTTTAATCTTGCCTTAGGGAGATGATGTTCTTATGCACTGCCTCAGTATTAGTTTTCTTTCTGCTGATAAGTTTCTGAAATAAGCTCAGAATCAAATTGCATCAAATTAACCAGTTCCACAACAGTGCTCCAATCTCCTCAACTCCTGTTGATTGTGGTGAGCCTGCAAGCATCAAACCAGGAGCCCAACCTTTTAATCACCTCTGAGATTCTAAGCTGATTCCTCTGGATGAGTTTAGCGTAGTTCCCACACACTCATTCTGAAGATAAATCTGATTTTATTCTGTTCAAAAATACAAATTAAAAATACAGAGACATATTTTCACTTTCAGCCATTGACTTCCATTATCAGCATGACAATTACTTGTGCTTTTAATTTTGTGCCTGCTATTACAGTAAGTAAATCTGCAGTCATGTCAAAAATTAGAACCAAAGGTCAGCAAGTTTTCCATAACAATAGTAATATTAAAGTTTGTATAGATCTAGAATTCTTATGAATCTTTCCAAGTAGCACCAAACCATTCAGTTTTACAACAATAATAACTGATACCAGTATATAGATTCTTAGTGACCTAATGGCCATTTTTAATTTATTTTGGACCTGTACAGTATAAAACTGTGTTTCTAAACTCTGCAAGACTAGCAGAGTATGAAATAAAAAAACAAAACAAAACAAAAAAAACCCACAAAATAAACCCTACCATTTGAGAGAGAAGTTTGCTTAAAATGTCCTTTTCTCTCATTTGTAAAAAAGCTGTCACCAGATGGAATGCGTTCTTGACTGCAATGCTCAAAGGTACCCATTAAGTCCAGGAAAAAATATATTTCAGATGAAATTTGTACATAACCTTTGCCCACAACACTTTTGAGGTTCAGACCTATTCCAATAAGCTGGGAGTAGTGTTTTTTTGAATGGTTGACTGGTGTTTTTGTGATTGCTCTGTGTCAGGTTGGTTGGCAGGCTGGCTCTTTATTTAACACAGACCACAGCCCCTTAGTAGTCAAGCAGTTTGCAATCATTTGTTTGTCCTCAGAATATTTTAAAATTACAGGAGTCTCATTTATGCTATTGCACAGCTAGAGGACAGAGGGAGACACGACTTAACTCAAACTTGGTTTTGGTGCAGACTTACAATTTTTTATTGCCACTGAGTGCAGGATCACAGAGCATCATCATTGGGACCACCCAGATTGAGTAAAGGTGGCAGAGTTGCATCCATATTATTAAGATTAAAGCTTGGAATGTAGATTTCCACAGTATTTTAAGGGAAGAAAGAACCTTCCTCATAACCTTGAGTGAAATATTTCAAGTAAGCAGATAAAGCCCACTCACTAAAACCCCTTCAGATCTGGTCTAGTTGGATCTTAGTACCTCTGTGCTGCAACAGGAATACAAATTTTCCCACTAGCAAAATATTTCTCTCTCCACCCCCGAAGCAGACAGGGTGCTGGGTAGGGACTGTGAGAAGCCAGTCTGTGCTTCAAATGCACAGCATTTCATCCTGGATTGATGCAGGTACTTAAAATTATAATCTAGAGCAAAATTACTTTTCTCAGTGTACAAGGAACAGCACAGAAACAAAGCCTGAACCCCTGAGTCCCAATCCTATACCTTTGGTTATGATTTCATCTTTCCTGATTGGCTGTAAATCAGTTTGAAAGGCTGGTCTCAGATGATGTCCATCTTAATTCTGCAGGAGGCTTAAAATTAAAGCAACCTGAGCTAAGATGCACTGAAAAGACTAGGAGTGATTTCCTAAAGACATCAATGGTCTAGATATTGCAGATCAAGTGTGCATACACAGCCTGCTTGCAAAAATAAGGAAATCCTTTCCAGATCCATGTTCCCCATATGCCTTTCAAGGGTGTAGAGTTTAAAAAAAAAAAAAAAACACAGGGGAAAAAAAACGCCGAAACACCAACCTCTCTCATTTTATTAGGACATTTGTAAAAGTCTTGTTATAATTTCAATATCCCAGTCAGGCTGATTTATGGATTTCCCCCCTTGTTTATGGCTTTTTCAATGCTCCATTTTATAGAAGCCATGAATACATCAGGATTTGCACCAAGGACCTCAAATAAGTAGCTCAACATCAGCTGACAAAGCAGCAGACTGATTTAATAAGATTTTTTTGCTCCAGGTTCTCTCAATCTGCTTTGCACCAATTACAGAAGGTAGGGTCAGAAAGAAGGCTTAACCTAGAATTTTTTTCAGAGATTTTAGCAATGCCATGTTCAGAACTGTTTTCCTGATCCCTATTATGTTGTTAGCCCAGCAGAGGGAAAAAACATGTCACAGTAGGAGCTGTCTTAATATTAAGTATTAGATCACTGATGGTAGGTGTGAAATATTCTGGCTTTGTTGTAGTGTTTGAAGGCTTGTACAGAATTGCTAAATAAAGAAACATGATTTTACTTTCTTTTTCTTTTTTTAGAAAAAATAAAATAATCATGAAGGAATCACTGCATGCCCCTGTTAATACAAACTGAGTCAAAGCCTGTGAATGGATCATGACTATAAATGCTGTAATAAATAGCTCAGAAAAAGACCTGCTTTGCTGGACTCTTTTAAAATTGGGTCAGAGTAGGTCACTCCTAAATCTCCAGGCAACCAAAAAGAAATACTTTTTTCCCAAATGCAAAATAGTTATATGAATATTCAAATATGATCTAATTAATTTTCTAAAATCCACTGTCTTTTTCTTCCAGAACACAGATTATCATAATTTTATCCTTCAAATTTGAGAAAAGAAAATCATAAAATTCTAAATAATTTTTAAAACCTTCACATTTTTATATGGAAGTCCCCTATGCACAGGATAATAGCAAACAGTTCACAGGTTTCTTAACCTGGAGGAAGAAAAATATCTTTAACCCTGTAAAACTTCAAGGTATAATCATCTCATGCTTTTATTCACCTAAATTGGTATAATTTTTATCAGGACCAATCAGACGAGCTTGTGATTTTTTTCTTTTTTAATTCTTCAGGCTTCCACAGCAAACCTTTTCTGTTTTTTCATGCTTTGATCTCCATGTTGAAAAATATGAAAAATAATATATCACTGTGATAATAATGTATAGACATATCAGCAAAACAGAAAAATTTCCCTTCATACAACAAATGCCAATTTTTATGGTTTTTTCTTTGTTACTACAGAAGGGAAAAATGCTAGCCTTGTGTATGACAGCAATGTGGCTTCCAGTCCTCAGCAATAAATATACCTGGAATATGGACAACAGTGGCATTCAGCCTGAACATCCGTCACCATTTTAAGAGTTTGAAGTGCATCTGGTCCTTTGGAGTATATTTCCTGTGATTACCCAGCTCAAGTCTTTCTCCACTATTGTATGTGTCATCAAATGACAGTAATGAAAATAACTGCAGCCATTATTACAGGGTTTAGGACTTTGCCATCTGTTGAATATTAGCCTCTGCCTTCCCCCAACTGGCATGCTGTTATGCCAAAATCGACACATCAGCAGTGTCACCATACTACATTTGTATATATTTGTGTAGCTCTTTCGTTTACACATATCCCACAGAATTCCAAAAAACAGTGTTAATAGAGCCAGTAATCACCAATAAAAGAGGTCAGATAGAACAAAGGTAGTTCAAGCACTGACACCCAAACACCATGGTGTGGAGAGGCAGGGACTGCAGCTGAGATTCCCCATTGCAAGATATGCATGCTTAAAAAGCTATTACAACTATGTTATGTATACGTTAAGATCTGGTAGTGTCAAATCCTGATCCCAAGAGATTTTTTGCTTTGCAATTAGCACCTGTATAGAGTCCTAGGTGTAAGGGAATATAAGATACTAGCATAATACCCTAGAGAGCAATTAATGGTTTCATAGCTATCCGTATAAAATATCACTGTTTGTTCTCATATACAGCAAAGCATTGGAAGTGTCCTAGAAGCTGAATGCCAGAAATTACTTCCCAGGCTTTAGACCATAAAACTTTCTCTTGTTTTCTGAAGACTCAAGTCCTTTGAAGAAGAAAAAATGGATATAAGTATTTTGATATCAGAAATTCCCCGAGTTTCAAGAGTTCATCAGTCACAAGACTGCATCATCATTAGCAATATATACATTCCCACTGCACCTGCAAGAGATCATTCTAAGCAAAATCCTCATGGTTGCATTCTCACTTGCTGCATCACAGATGACTAAGATGACTTGTAAAGTTCACATGCTACTTGCTGGCAAATGCTAGGTTTTGTGACTACTTCAAAGACAGTATATCACCATTAGCTGATAAAAAGGTCAAAATAAAGCAATGCACTGAATAATTTCAACAGGAAATCCAGTCAGTGCAAAAGAACTATAGTAGATATAGCAAAACCAAAAACCCTGTGAGAATTCATTGTGTTGAATAGGAACGTAAATTAATAAATAAAGATTGCTATATGAAGATGGAAAGTTCTTAGGGAACACTCATACTGGTCATATCCTTCATGTTTTTATGTCTGGAATGTGCTGTCTCCATTACATTTTTCTTCAGAGGTTATTGTTGGAGTCCAGAATGCAGAGAATGTTGCTCTGCCTGTTTTAAAGACTAAAACCCCCCGTACACCAACATTTCTGACCTTTGACCGTGGAGAAAACTGTATACCCTCAGAGAGGAGTTGGAATCTGCGTGGGTGTGAACTGGGTGATGAGATATTGTGTAAGGTTGTTGCACGGTGAAAAATTTAGGCTTTTTAGGTTAGTTAATATAGTAAATAGATAAAAGCAAAAAACTTCAAAATGGAGGATAACAGTTGTCTTTTAGACCCTTCTTCTTCTTCTTCTAGTACTCCATATCCTGAAGTAAAAGTAATTTGGAATGATTGGATACAAAATTCCGCAGTTGACGTGACAGGGTTAATTATTGAACATTGGTAGAAAAAAGACGATATCTTTCATTTTAAGTTTTAATTGGATAATTTACCTTTAAAAGAGCTCGTAATCAAGATTCGGGCAGCCATTCTTGGCATTCCTTGATCTGTGCTGTGCTACACTAGCGGTCATACTTCTCTGATAAGACTTAATAAACAACTATCTACAAGCTAAGAAGACTGAAGGTCCTATTCTTCATGGCACCTAGCAAAAGGTATTAAAATTTCCCTCATCAGGGGAATAATAATTAAGGCACGGAACGTGTCAGTTATTATTTTGGAAAAATTGTGACTCTGGTTTCATTTTCCAGCCCATGGAAACAACCTGAACAGGGGATAATAGGTCAATCTATTGTCTTCAGCCAAAGAAGACAAGGAAGTAAGGGTGTCTCAATAATGAATATGACTGAGGAATGAACACAATCAAGTGTGAAGGAGGTTCTTACCAATTTTTTAATAGCCAAAGCTATTCTCACTTCTGAAAATTCATGTGAGCCATGTACATGTAAAGCAAAAAAGTATCACCTAGAACAACAACAAAAAATACTAAGAAAAACAAACAGAATTCTACAATCCCCAGGCAGCCTGCAGGACATAAAATGCATCTGGTATTTCCTGACAAACCACCTCCAGTTCCATACTCAACTAATCAGACTTGTTGGTATTAAAATAAAACTGTAGTAGCTTAGAATTCATAGCTTTATCAATAACCTAGTAGCATGGTACTTTTGCAACCAGTCTGACCATTAAACACTTAATATTGCTCTTTCAGACACAAACCAAGGCTTACTATTAGTGCTACTATGAACTGTAACTGCTGTGCCTGTTTTTGGCGATTACTGATTTAGCAGCATAGAGCAAAGAGATTTAGAGAAAAAAAAAATCAGCTTCAGTAAATCTAATTAAGTTTGCTTAATTCAAGACTCTAGATGACTCTCATGTCATCTTTATAACCTAAGTGCTTAAATTACATAAGCTGAGCAACAGAGGAAAGATACATTAAAACATGTGGAACCATGGCCAGAATTTTCTTTTGATTTTCCTCCTGGTTCCTTCTCAGCTTGCCAATACATCTGTACATTTCACTAGTATTTTTCCTATTATCATTATCTAACTTTTTCATTTCTAAAATAGATTAAAAGTGAATAAGATGGGAAAGAGTAACTTGCTTATTTCAGCCCCACCATTTTTGGAACACATGATTTTCCAAAATATGGAAGGTGATTCCTCTGTTGGAGAAGTTATAAAAGGAGTGAGCACAGAACATCCAGAAGGGTTGATATATTGAGGAGTAAAGTGATCAGCCACCAAGATGGTGAAGACTCATTTTCGGTTCCTTTTCATACTCTCCCCACATTAATGCACTAAGAGATAGCAGCACTCTTGGGTTTCAGATCTCTCTCCACCTATCTCACTGTTTTTAATCAGAAGTTCAACCCTTAGAGGATAGAAATCTTTTCAATTAGGCTTACTGAAATGCTTACATTACTGTGAAAAATTTTGGCTTCCATAAATAGGTATATTTTTAAGACATACCATTTCTTCAAAATAGGCCTGAGCAGTGTAAGAGCTCAGAATCAGCTGGATCAGAAAAAAATGCAGGATAAACTCAGACCTTGTAATAGAAACAGAGCTACATGCAAGTCACATTTCACCATAGCTCTGTGGGAACTGTAATCAGGCTAAGTGCTGTAAAATGTAGCTGCAATTATTTGCAGATTAAAAATTCCAGCCACAGTTACTTCTTGATTCAAAATTGAGGATGAAGAATTAGAGGTCACTCTGTTAAAATAAGAACATTTTAGTTTAATGTTTGTCAAGGTTGTCTTGCTTAGGTTTTTTGTAGTTGCTTTTGTACCATGGTGTAAAAATAAATTCTATAAATCTGCACACAAATTCTAAATATTCAAATGCAAAACCATGAACTGTTCAAAATGCTGCCAAGCAAAATAATGCTACAGGCCATCTTCAGTGATAGAAGCACAGCTGTATTGAGAACCTTCGCTGAGACCTCCACTAGAGCATGGGAGTACAAAGACTGGAGAAATGGCCCTGTAAATGTGCAATGGGCAATCTGCTGTGATTTTTAAGGACACAAAATTGGACCAAATTAGAGTAAATTATAAATCCAGACTCTTTAGCCATCTCTGGAGTCAAAATGCAAAGTATTGGAGTAGACAAAAAGTCTAATAGTTTCATTAGGCTACGGAGCTGATTTACGGTTCACTATATCCCCAACCATCTGAGACTAACCTGGAGACAAAAGCCTTTGTATCATGTGGAAGGACACTAAGCTATATCATCCACAGCCCTAAGTACAGAGACCAAGTAAGGTGAAGGGGAAATGTGATAGAAGCAACAAAGAAGATAACAGAAGCCAGCTGGAGGGAGGTCTGTCTGGGGAATGCATTAAAAAAAAGGCTATTTATACTGTTGTCCTGAAGAGATGCATATTTCATATGTGTTTTCAGGAGTACTGCATAAACATATATACAAAATTCAGCTTAGTGTTAGTTTCAACTCTCTGCTGGCTACTAGCCATAAGACTAATCCCCTCTTACAGATATAGACTTTCTGAAGACCACAAAATAGCTCTTGTTAACTGAGCCTGATTGACACCCAGCCCCTCATTCTCATGTGATACTGAAATATAAGTTTCTTATTTCATACCAAAACCAATTTTTAAAACAGAAAAAAGATTAAATTATGACTTAACTATTACTTCTTGTAACTGAAACTAAGCTTTTATCAAAAGGAATTACTGTGATCCCCATGTGTTAAAGGTTAGGCAAAAGCCTGTAAAAGAAGTTGCATCCAACAAATATGCCATACACTAGGACTATGTGACACAAAAAAATCTGAAAATATATTAGCACAAATCCAGTGAAATTCATTAAAAACCAGGCAAGCCTCCAGCAAGAGTTGCAAAAATTATCCTGAATTTTTTAGTAAATGCTAAGAAATATTTTAAATATTTTTAAAAAGAGAAGTATGCTGCTTTCTTAACTCTGTGAGAGATCCAGAGTCCCTAGAGACACAGTGATTCAATCAATACATCTATATAGTCAGGAGATACGGCAGTTATTACTCATTCATTACGTAGCATTTTCTAAAGCCAAATTAAAAGGAGTGAGGTATTAAGAAACGGCTGGCCAGTAGATTGACACATGCCATTGTGCTGTATTCGATCAATTAAGCCATCCAGCTAGTCCTTTGAGGATAAATGGGTAGATGCTCAAAGAACATATCTGTGCAATCTGATGAAGACATTGAAACAGCAATTCATCATTGCTTCAACATGAATGGTAATAAAGAGCAACCAAATGACAGATGTTCTATACAAAGTCAGACATTGCAGACAAATGCAAGAGATAAGACACTTTAACTCTTTCCAGTAATGACTGAAAAAACATCAAGCCAAAATTCCATGTATATAGAAATATTCCACTAGAAAAAAATCTCCTGCTGTTGGAATAGTCCATTTTGCTCTGCCAAACTGCTGTAAGCATGCAGCCTTGACACAAATAGAGTGTAGGTTACTTTGTACCAGCAACAAATCCTGTCATAATTACTTAATACAAATCACTATTTGGTTGAAGAGGAATGTATTCAAGCACAAGAGATACGGCACCACTGGAAAGTGGCTGGCAAGAGTGAGGAACACATACAGCTGATCCACCAGCTTAATTTAAAAGGATGCTGGGAGTTAGTTTGCAGAAGTGAAAGTAGTCTCAGGTTCACACTAAGTCTAAAGGTTTTAAGGTCTCTCTCAAAGAGACGTTAAACCACCCATGCCTGCTGAACTACTCTTGCATTGTCTGTTTCCATCAAATCGCATTTGTTCCTTTCTCTTCCCCAGCTGTACTCTAGAACTGTGAGTCTTTTGTCTCTTGAGAGCTTAGAAAAGATTCATAGGGGATCAAAATGTCTGAAGGGCTCATTTCATGACGGTTTAAGCCAATCCAAGGTTCAGCTGCTGTCAAAAGAAAGGATCCTCTTTCCCATGGCTCCAGACTGCAATTTCCTCATTTTCATCAGCTCTAAGACTAAACAGAGCCATGGAATGAGTCACATCAGTTTACTGATACCTGATTTCTGGAGGGTTAGTTTTAGTGTAAGCCATCACACAATCATAAAGTGCCAGCACAACAAGGAAGCAAGGCTGGGGGCAAGGAAAAGACCACCCTTTTCTTCATGCTGGCCATGGGCTAGCATAATCTGAACATAGGACAACTGATATTTAGGAGTACTGATATTTAGCAGCAGTTCCGTTCTCCACAGAGCAGGGAAGCGAAAAGCTACTGCTAATTAGTAGCTGCAAGTGTCTACACTAGCCAGGAGACTACTAAACACTTGTAATTTCTGGCATAAGCTCAGATCCTCCAGGACCAAGTGCATATTTACAGCATCAGCCAATAATTAGAATTGATTGCCATTCCCCAATCTCCAGAAGCTGAACTGCTGCCAAATGCCCTGATCACACAGGTGCTGGGGAGCCCAAAAGGGTCTCACAACTTCAGAAAGAGGTTCAAATATGGGTTCTTCTGTCAGAAGAACGGCTCTTCTTCCCAGGCATTAGGCCCCAGAAAAATGCAGTTCAGTTCTCTTGTAGGCTCTTGAATATTAGCAATATTTTTTTTGTGGATGGTTCTGGCAAAAGATGCTAACGGATTGCATGTAAATGTTTGATGATATTTCAGCAGTCAGTGCTAGCTCAGAGAAAAACTTAGCCTGCAGAAACAACACTCAGAGCAATCAAAAGCCTTCTGTAAGATAGAGACTATTGCACTGGCTGAGGAAAATGTATGAGCTCTGCAACGGGAAGATATATACCTTGGCTCACCATAAGCCTTTCAACCTTTTCACACAGCTACGGACTGATTTTACACGTAATACTTCAGGGCTTCAAGGAAAATGAGTATCACAGGTGTGGCAAGCAATTACATCTTTGCATGTTTCACTGAAGATGGCAAATTCCCAGGTCCTGACTACAGAAAAGATTGCTGGTCCTAAGTCAGGGAAGAAATTAAACACAATATATATAATCAGTGAATGTCTGTACACCCTGACTTGAACATCACCAAGCAAGTGTCAAGAAAGATTTTAGCACATCAGTGTTGGGATTTTCTCATTTATGTAAAAAATTAACATCTTCCAAACCAAACTTGCAAAAGAACATGAAAACCTTTCTCTTCTTTTAATTATCCTAGTAATTAAAAGGTAGAATAATAAAAGAAAGTAGAGAATATTTTGTGCTTTCTCTTTTTCCAAATATTTACTTGTTTCTCATTTGTTCAGCTCTTTTTTCATGGACATATAGGCTAATTCTTCAAAAGTACTCATCAGAAAAGACCCTTTTAAGTGCCGAGGTTTTAGAAATTTTTCTTCCCAGAAACTTGATAGGTTTGCATTACAACACTTGCTAGTATCATCTCAGATGAGAATTTTTATAAAGATGGACCTTAATTAATATTTAAACGGAGTATTACACAGTGAAGGTGTTGATTTCAGTCTACAAACCATTCTGCAACAGTTGGAACTTGCCAGAGAGTAATTACATTTAATAGCCAAGCCAGCAGCTGACATTTCCATATTCCAGATTTCTCCTAACTGTGCGCTGTGTTGGCAGGAGGACAGCCTAACTGTAGTACTACCATCAACACAGAATACAAAAGGAGAGTCAGATTTATATGCTAGAGATACAACCAATGAAAAGAAATATAAGCAATTAATTTTGGAGTGTTCTGTTGGTTAAATGTAAAGTTATTGTGCTTTTTTTCTTATAAAAAACTGATTGCTTAAGGAAGATCTCTGTAACTGCTGTTAGTCCATTTCTCTTTAGCATAGGTAACACCAGTGACAATGTGAATTTCAGAATTTTCATTATATTAATCTCATTGCATAGGAAATTAATAGGTTTGAAGTCATATTTTTGTTCAATTGGTCGTCGTTCCTATTATTCATCAGGAAGATTAAGCCACCTGGCTTGTTCTACCTCTGTCCATGTATCATATTAGTATCATTCTGCATCCTCAGCCACAGGCAGTCCTTGAACTGTAAATTGTTGGAGAGTGAAGATTCATGATGGAGCTCTGCTTTCCTGGACTTAGTTGAAAATCTGCTGGTCCAGAAAGTGATGAAGTGGTGAATTAATTCCTTCATTTGCTTTGCTTGTGTGTGGAGCTTTTGCTTCATCTATTAAAGTGTTTTTATCTCAACCCATGTGTTGTCTCACTTTATCATTCTAATTCTCTGCCCATCCCACCAGAGGAAGGGGTGTAAGCAAGTGGTTGTGTGGGGCTTGGTTAAATCAGGACAAAGAAGAAGGCTGTCCAGTATCCCCACTATGAAGTGCTACAGAGAATTTCTCCATAAAGCTTGCTTTCTTATATTTTACATTGGAATAACTGACACTTATTTTTATTTCAGTTCACCATTAGTTGACTTCAAAGGTATTTTATAAATGAGGAGATTCTGACAGTCAAAACATCTATTCTTTTTATGATCTGTTTTTATTTGCTGCAAGATTTTCTTGTGAAAACTCTATTTCAAGATTTTCTTACATTCCCAGTTTTGTAAATGTGAAAAGAAAAGCATACACAGAATATTAATCAAGTCCTAATTCTGTCTTTAAGGTCAAATAGAATTTTTGAAGTTGATATACCTGACAAAGGATTATGACTACAAGAGTCATATCTGCATCTTAAAAACAGATTTGAGAAATGCCAAATAATTCCAGTTCTAACTCCAAAGCCCAGAGAAAAAACCTTTCCACAGAACATTTCAGCTGTTTTCACTAATTTACTCAAGTATTAATTTTCCAGTGTAGATAGTGAGTATAGAGTGGATATAACAGCTTCAACAATTTTGTCACAACTGTCGTGTTACCATAAATTAGGTCACCTACTAGTCAGCAACATCTGAGACTGTACAGAAGATTACCAGGAAAGACTAACAAAGATGATTTTCTATCCTCCCTCAACACAATGTGTGAAAACAACAACCTTTCTCACCTGCATGTGCCCTTCAGCAGCTTAAGAGTTATGTCACAGTGCATTAGTATTTCATTATCTCCTTTTGGTTTCATACGAGGTGATAGAGGTTAGGGGTAGAGGGTAGAGGGGCAGAAACATGCATGGGTTTCCCCTGTATTTTATTGCTACAGATGTACTTTGCATGATTGCATAGCATCAAGTTGTCCTTCTTCAGGGTAGGAGAGCCAGCACATTAAAGCAGAATATCCCTGAACAGCCTATTAATCTCATGTTGAAGTCCCCTCAAAAGCAAGAGTGTCCCACAACAACTGATACTTGGAACTAAGAGTAAAGAACACTACATCTTCTCCACTGATCCCTAGAGAAAGAGTTCACAAAAATTTGGTGGCCAACCCTCACATGAGAAACTAGACAATTGTGCCTTGCAGTGTATTGGTATATGCTCTGGAGTAAACTTCCAAGTTTTGTGTTCTTCTTTGAGACTATTGTCTTGGGGAGCAAAGAATAGACTTGTTTTTCTCTGAGTCCAGGTGATGGCATGGAACCATACTGTTTAGTGAAGAAAGAAATAATGTTTGGTCCTGCTGTTGCCTTCTTTCAGGGAGAGGATGCACTAGTATTCATGCACTAATCTCCTCTGGAAAGGAAACGCGAGACAAGAGCCTCCTCCCAAGGAGAAAATATTGAAAAGGTCATATTTTTATAGCAAACTGAAGAGCAAATATGAGCATAGAGGCAATTTTGTGCCAAATCCTATTTTGAGAGCTTCTTTTTTGTTTTTCAGAAGCAAAAATATCGTCTGAACTGATATTTTTCATTTTTTTGCTCAGTCTGCAGTTTACCACCTTTCATGATGAATAAAGTAAAATGTGGCTATTTTTCATTAAAAACTGCCTTTTGTACTTTAAAGAAAATGTCCTTGTCATTTTTTGCATACTGCCTAGTCCAGAAAAGAGTTATTTGTCAAGTTTCAAATGCTGTATGTATATAGTCAAAGGGGAAGATTTCGTACTTGACTGAGTTTGGAAGTAGCAGATAAGAAACCA
Organism: Dicrurus megarhynchus; assembly: GCA_013399195.1. Taxonomy (NCBI): domain Eukaryota; kingdom Metazoa; phylum Chordata; class Aves; order Passeriformes; family Dicruridae; genus Dicrurus; species Dicrurus megarhynchus. Next base: position 597,124 of record VXAD01000744.1, read on the forward strand.
ATGTATTAACACATAAAAAACAACATATTCTGGAACATCTATTGGCCTTTGTAGAACAGGATATTTATAACAATCCTGACTCAATGCTCCAATGCAAATGGATTACAAGCATGCTTAAGGTACTACAAAGTCAAGGCTTCAGGTACTGATCCAGTTCTGTAAAGTCAAAAAGTAGTCTGGGTATTGCATTGGATATTAAACACATAGAGAATGCTTCCTGGCATCCTGGGAAGTGTTGAAATATACATAAAATAATCAAAACAACCCTTGTCTGTTCAGCACTTCTGAGCATATGTTACCATTATGCAAACACAGATTTTGTTAGGCTACTGATTACATGGTCAACTAGCTGTTGAAAAACTTTGGTACCGTGACATTTTCTTTATAATACTACACATCCCAATTTATTATTTTTGCTTTTTACATGTCTATATTTTTAAAGGATGGAAAGCACTCCCTCTTCAAAAGGAAAAAAATATCATTTAAAATAATATTTTTGTGACATTAGGTTAAGAAATTCACAGTCATCAAAATGTCAAATCATTCAAAGTTATGATTTCCAGGACAAACACAACATCCACATGACATGTAGACCTAGAAATAGCTGCCAAAGAAAGCATTAGAAAATTCTCTGCAAAGTAGAAGAGGACTAAGTTAAAATTCTTGTGAGAAACAACACTTTGAATTTCTTGACTCCTCTGTGCGTGTACATTCTTATCATGACATTGCACAGACATACTTTTTTGCATTTCATACTACACTTCCACTACGTTTGTAACACCAGAATATTTCACTGTGAATGTTAAGCACAAGGATTCTAATACCTTGTTCTTATGGAAAAGGCTTACCAGAGCAGAAACTGAGCTGTATTAATTTATTGTCATGATGAAAGGGATAGTGAGAATCAGAACTGACACTAACTCCTTCTATTTTCTCCACTACTTTTTGATTGCAATCATTGTGGTCTCCACGGATGTCATATCCATAACAGGCACACCAGCATTTGAAGCAGTTTACTGAGGCTGGAAAACAATTCTGATAAAAATGTGCTGCTGCCAGAGCTTGGCATATTAGAGTGTCTGAAAAGATTGCCAAGGCTGTCATTTTGCCTTTGTTGCCCAGGGCCATGGAAGATTGACACAAACTAAAAATAGTTGAAAAGATCAAATGTGTATGTTTTTATGAGGTGCTTTTCTTTTCTTTTAAAACACAACTTGCCTGACAGACCACAAGCACCTAATACAGCAAGGTGCTGATGGTTTCAGGAATGGTGCTGGGGATCCTGGGCTTTGCTTGGTTTGAGAGCACTTTACAGAACCAGATCTACAGCACATGTTAATGTGCAAAGTATTATGTACAAGGTGGAATTTTAAAAAGCCAAAGAAGCCAGAAAAGCAAATGTCAGTAAAAATCATGCAAATCAGGTAGAAGTTGATGGACAAAACTAAAAACAAATAGTATTTGATCAAGTTTTTGATCAAGCATTAAGTTCTGTGACCTTTCTGTGCCCACAGAAAATTCAAACCTCAAGACACACACAATCCGAGTAATAGTACATGGTACATGATTCTCCCTGGATTTGCGACACCCTTTTTAGATTTTTGAAAACTTGAAACTGGTTTGCCTCATTTTTACAGAACCATTTGGATGGATGCAGACACACATACACAACATTATTTAATTATTTTTGATTTTTTACATAATTCTGCATCTATTTTTTGCGCTTTTCCTCTGTAAGTCATCATGAAGAGAAGTTGTACAGGCAAAAATGTGTGCAGCATGCCAATTTCCAAATCAATTATAATTGACTAATAGGTCAGATGTAACAGTCTCACAGCCAATATCCAACTTCTACAGAGGATTTTCCAGAATGTAAAGATTACATTTTTAATTGACTATTCTAGGATATGAAGGAAAGATAAGCATGGGACAGCATTATATTAAATATTTTATAAATAGAAAATATGTTCACTAAGTTCAAGTTATTACTAATTGTGAACTATTTACAAACTTTAGAACTTCTTGCAGTCTTAGAGAAGAAAGAGCATAAGACCAGATTGAACATGGCTCTGAGCAACCTGATCTAGGAGGTGGCATCCCAGTCCGTGGTCCTGGGGCTGTAACAAGATGACCTTTATGATTCCTTCCAGTTGAAACCATTCTATCATTCTATGATTCTGTCATAGACTGTACACAGAAAGCAACAGCTTGGACAATTTTCCAACACTTACTGCCTCTGCTTGACCAAACCTTTACCAGAATTCCTTTGGAAGAGGAGAATTTTGTAATATACAAATTTGTATTGCATAACTGCAAATACTCAGGGGAATTTTAGGTTTTCTCTAGTGGATTTTCATAAAACTGCTAGAAGCTCCTTTCAGGTTTTGTGCATACGAATGGTGTAATTAATTCATACTAAAATCCGTGGCACCTGAAAGACCTAAAAGGATAGCAAAACTTTCCACAGTTTCAGAGAGGTAGAACCAAGACCAAATTTCCAATCAAGTCAATTAATTTTACATTAATACAAAATGAGGTCTGTGTGCTACACAGTCTGTCTCTGTGGAATGATATAGTGTGTTTGAGAAGCAGGAGAAACACTCTCACTAGAAATCTGTTTCTAGCAGCTACTTACAACAGGAATGGTACTATATCTGAGGAACATTTTGATTTTCAAAGCCACTGTCATTCAGCTATGGAATATTGTGGGTTCAATTACTTCTTGTATCTTATAAAAAATATTAGTTTCTCAAGAAAAGTAAGTAAGAAAAATATTGTGGCATGATGAATTTCTCTGAAGAGCTAATAAAACTTAATTTCACAAACTTCTCTCAAATGCTGATCCACACATTTCTAGTTGGGTGGTGCCGAGTCATCAGAGTGACTGACATACTTTTGACTTTAAAAAATGCTTATTTGGTGCATCAGTAGCAGTTTTCAATACACTGGTTGCTGTGCCCTGCAGACCTCTGGAATTAGACTGTCCTGGCCCACAGAGGCAGATTCTCCAATTATAATTTCTGCAATATCGTCTCTCCCTGCCACTTCAAGAACAACAATGGTGGTGGATGCTACAAAGCACGGACTCATTGGACTTTCACACTTACAGCTCACGTCCATGCTATTACATTTATTGTGGCACAGACTAGTAATGAATACTGCCTCTTAATACTGTAGCATAAATACTTCACCAAAACTGCTCATTCATTTAACCTTCTTTGTTTTTCCTTTTCTCATAGGAAGGAATGTGTGTTTTTCTGAGGAACACATTTGATATGTTCACCAAGTTTGCTCCTTCATTATGCTGGTAGTAGTGGAGCTTGTCTCTGTTGGTGGCTGTGACTGCATCTGCATGTTATTGGCCTATTACCTATAGAGATTGCTGGCATGTGTGGATGACTTTCACTACTAGAAGTTTCATACTGAAAGTTGGCCATATGGGAAATATCTCTGTGATTACTGGGAAAGAGGTTAAAAGGATCAATGCAATTTTGTTGTCTCCATTGAGGGATTCATGGATTGTAAATTTCCTCTTTTGTGTCTCAGTATCTACACAGCTAGAAATATACGTTAACAGAGCAGCTGTCGCCAGTCTTAAGCATTCGGAGACATCCTGATTCAATTAGATTGCCACTGATGAATTCATACTTGTAATATATTTTGGTCCTTAATTTTTACTGTGGGCAAAAAAATTATTCCTGCTTTCTCGAGTCCTACTTTCTCTAGTCCTGCTCCTCATTTCACCAAATCTTCATAAAAAAAAGCATAAAAGCACAATAAATGAATGCTATTAGTGAAAGAAAGGATACAGTAGTACTTTTAACTTCTTCCAAATTATTGTGCAGATACCACTTAAATAAGAGGACATTTCAAGGGACATTTTCATTTTTCCTATGCTAAAAGAAAAGGTATTAAAATGTTCTCTGTCATGAAAATTTGTAGTATATATGATTTTATGCCATGTCTTAAAAGTATTGAAGAGTTTTCATACTAAACCGGGTGTTTTAATCAGAAGGTAACTTGAAATAGTATTTGTGCCATGTCACAATCCTGAACAGCACTTAGTTATAGGATGACACAAACACCAACCATCATGAAGTTCAACAAGGGAAAGTGTCAGATTCTGAACCTGAGATGGGGCAACCCTGGATGTACAGACAGACTGGAGAATGTGATGCTGGAAAGCTGCACTGTGGAAAGGGACCTGGGGGTCCTGGTTGAAGGCAAGTTGAACACGAGTCAGCAGTGCCCTGGCAGCCAGGAGGGCCAACCGTGTCCTGGGGGGCATCAGGCACAGCATCACCAGCTGGGCAAGGGAGGGGATTGTCCCGCTCTGCTCTGTGCTGGTACAGCCTCACCTTGAATATTGTGTGCATCTGTGTCTTGGGTGCCACAATACAAGACATTAAGCTATTAGAGAGCATCCAAAGGAGGACAACAAGGATGGTGAAAGGTCTAGAGGGGAAACCATATGAGGAGTGGTTGAGGTCACTTGCCCCCTTCAGCCTGGACGAGATTGAAGGGAGACCTCATTGCAATCTACAACTTCCTCATGAAGGGAAGAGGAGGGGCAGGCACTGATCTCTCCTCTGTGGTGAACAGTGACAGGACCCGAGGGAATGGCCTGAAGTTGTGCCAGGAGAGGTTTAGGTTGGATACTAGAAAAAGGTTTTTCATCCAAAGGGTGGTTGGGCTCTGGAACAGGCTCCCCAGGGAAGTGGTTACAGCACCAAGCCTGGCAGAGTTCAAGAAGCATTCAGACAATGTTCTCAGGCACATGGTGTGACTCTTGGGGATGGTCCTGTGCAGGGCCGGGAGATGGACTCGATGATCCTTGTGGGTCCCTTCCAACTCAGCTTATTCTGTGATTCTGTTTCCAGAGCTGAGATCTCAGCTTTCAGTCAAGATACAAATAATAATGCACAGTAGATCCTTTAGTAGTGACACATTTTCACAAGCAGCAGACTTATCTACCTACTCTTACATGGGACTCTAGACAAGCATGATATCTACATTTGAGTCAATTACAAAAACTTACTGAGTCAATTACAAAAACTTACTGAGGGCTCTGATCAGAAATCCACAAAAGCTTTAAAAAGTTAACAACTATCACCTGAATCATCATAACTCTCCATGTGCACACCCTAAGACTACCTCAAATCTGATATAAGGACACTCAGCTTAGGCTCTCCTTTGAGGCTTAATGCAAATCCCATTATCTTGCAACTGGAATAGATTAGGGACATATACACTTGCTGTGCCTGTTGATCAGATGACTTTTATGACTTTTGATCAGTAGAGCACATGGGATCAGGACCAGGTCCCCAGGACTCAATAGAGTGAGGGAATGTAACTGTTGAAGCTTTGCTATTAAATTACATAGGAGTTAACTGAATAAGCATAATTAAGCTCAAAATTAAAATGACGTAGTTTTTTAAATGAAAATATTTTTTCTGTTTTGTTCTTTTGTTATATTGAAAGCAACACCAGCTGAATTTATTTACAGAAATGTAGTGATTATTGTCTCTGAAACTTTCAGCCCCTTAAATTCAGACTGAGACCTAGAAGACTCATAGTGCGCATATAACTCACGAATTACATCAGGATCAGATCTTACATGCTGACATTTCTGCATCCTCTTGCATTAACACTTTGTTTTTAACACTCACACAGCACAGGCTCAGGTACTCTTTTTTCTCCATTATACTATGCCTTCAGGTATGTTCTCTGAGCTGTCACACTCACCCACTGGAAAAGTGAATTTTCAAAGGTTTTGGAGAAGGTTCAAGACCTTCATAGTAAATTTTTTTGGTGGTGTTGGAAAACCTAATGTGTTCTCCCATAGCTGCAGGCACTGAAGGTGAAACTTGATCTAACCATGAAAGCAATCAGGTATGTCTATTAGAACACTTTTTTTTTTGCTGAATTCAGCATGAATAAAGTAGTTACTTGATTTCCTAAGAGCACTTGTTTGGTCTCTTGAGAAAGGGCCAGTTTATAGAGATACTTTTTAAAGCGTTAAGCAATGCAACTCTTCTCCCTATAACTTGTTTTTCCTGTTGCAGTAAGTTGTTAGCTCTTTGCTTTTGTAAACAATTAAGACAGTCATTCATTAATGCTCTTCTTAACCAGGTTCTTTGTAAATCTCTGTTCTCTAACAGAAAAAGAAGAAAATATGAGAGCACTTTATCGTGGTTTATCATGGCCCTTTAACAGCACTGGAAATATTCCATCAAGAAATCTTAGTCACATTATTTGCTGTAGGATAGATTAATCAAAAAAAGGAAAATTCCTTTAAAGGCATTAACCTTTGCTAAAAATTGCAGATGGCTGTAATGACTATTTTTATTCCTTAGGTATTAGATGATGTACAAAGTGCCTGATCCAGCAAAAAATATCCATATCCTTATGTACCATGCAAACACTGGATGCTGCTTCCGCGGCAGGTGAGTTGACATATTCAGATGAAAGGTCAAATTGCAACAGAAAGCAAATACCTCAAGTACAAGTAGTGAATGGACTCCCTGTGTCCATCTGTCACCGCCCCTGGTCTCTAGAGAGTCTTCCCACAGAGAGCCATGTGAATTACAAGGCTCCCATTTCCCTGCTCCACTCCTTTTCTCTCATTCCTTTCTTCTGTTCCTCACTACTGTGAACAACAAATTGCTCCTTCACTACTTATCTTCACAAGTACCTTCTGCTTCCTTGCTCCTTAAATATGTATAGCCTATTATTAAGAAATTCACTGGAACAGTAATGACATGGGTTTCAAAGCCAGATCATCAACTCAGAATAGTTCATGCTGATTCCTGTTTGTCCCAGCTGACAATAACTGCGGATTTCTCCATACCAAATAATTTTAAATGACAGGACTGTCTATTATTATTATTCAGATAATCAGAAGAGATCAATTTTGTCTATCTGCTTACTTTAACTAACACCTTTGTGGTGTTGAAGGACAAAACCTTTACCCTCGTTGCACATTTCCTGTACAGTACCTATACCACCAGTTTGTTCTTATTTAGGAGTAAAAATCAGGAAAACTTTGAAAATCTTTGAGAGTAGTTCATATTGGCTTACAGAAATGCCCAGTACACCCCTGCTCAACTGGTGTGTGAATGAATAATCCAAACCTACTGTACCTATAAAAGTGGGCTGAACAATAATATTCAGGGCACATCATCTTTAAGATGAATTAGACTTATTCTAAAAATTTTGTATTTCTTGTGATATTCCTGTTCTGTCCTGGGTGAAGGAAAAAAAAAAAAGGAAAAAGAAGGCAGTGAAGAAAGTGAAGAAATACAAAGCACAGCTCTTGACAAATATTAAATATTTGCCCTTGGTTCAGATGCAATTTTTGGTGAAGGTTCATATCTAGCTCTGTTTGTCAAAGCTTGGTTCTTACAGGAAGGATTTCTAAAAATAGATGCAAATGTATATTACTTTTCCTCTCTCTAAATGCCCACAAACACTTAAATTATGTGTTCTAACTACACGCTGTTCATGTACTTGTCTCATTATTGCAATCTATCATATCTGCACAGGTAATATTAAAAATCTGGTCATGTACATGGGATGCTTTAAATCAAACAATTAATTACTTTTAGAAGCAGGGTTCTTTTTCAAAGATGAAGGAAAATATTTTAGTTAGTCAAGATATCTTATTACTTCTCCATAATATACAGAGCTTTAGGGAAAGATTAGGTTTATTAAGTCAGATTCACAATGCAGGCTTTCAACACTGCCATTTCCAATAAGTACACATTTGTTTAATATTAAAGTTCCCTTTCAAAACAAAGTAGTTAAGCCTACCCTTACATTTATACATCTGCAGTTTGTTTGATAACTTACAACATAATTACAGGCTGTCCTCCCACTAAATGCTGTATTCAGACTTATGAAACAAGGTGGTAAAATATGCACTGGAGTCTGAGTACTAAGCCCATAATTTACCACAAGCACTAGGAAGAAAAGAAACAGAGGGGAACCCTGCTATTTAAACTGCTCAGTTACCACGTTTTCCTCCCCCACACATGCAGTAGCATATAACCCATTCATATTTCAATTTTACATTTCCCAAACTGTCATCTTGTGTTTCAAGTTCATTTGAAATCCAATCTGCCTATCAGAGCAGCAGTGAATGCTCTTGCAGATCAAGAGAGAGCTGTCACTCCCCACTAACAGATAGGTCTGTGGCACATGGGTTGATGAAATAAAGCAGGCCTTGTGGGGTTAAGAAAAGTGCCCAGAGTGTTATGGAGGGAAGAGGTGTCCAGCCCCTTTCTAACCCCCCATGTCCAAGCAATGAGAGAGTATCCTCCCTCTCTGTTGGAGCTGCAGCTAAAATAACTAAGTAAATTCCCAGGAAGAACCAGGGAATGAGGAAAAATGAGAGACTGACCTCATTTCATCCGTTTCAGCCAAGTTTCTCACAGAGGGTGGGCCACCCCAGGGGAGGCACTGAAGAGGCCAGCTGCCCACTATCCTGCACTATCCTTTCTCCAGAGCTGCTTGCTCACACAGAAAACGAGGCTCACATGGTACCTGGGTTCTGTCCAGCCTTTCCTTCTAGCCTGGCTTCCCTTGGAGTAGGAAGCTCCTGTGCACCCCTTCCCTCAGAGACTGCAAGCCATTAGCCAGAAACAATGCTTTCAGGTAATCACATTCTCTGTCTTTTCTACTTTTTTGTTATTGTTGTTGATTTCACTCTCCCATCATATTCAAACAGCAATCACAGGTTCTGGATTGTGATTTTCTGTGATATGTATATGTAAAGCTCACCTTGCAGCAGTGTTCTCAGAATAATTCCACTCTGTAAACACGCCAGTTCACTTGGTGCTGCACCAGACAGCATTTGTCTCAGACGCTACCTACAGCTGTAGCAAATTACCCAAGTTTTAGATTTTAAAAAATGAAAGCCCCATCTTCACATATCCTATTCACTAAACACATCCTGTACTATAAAAAATAACTATTAAAGGCATACTTATTTTCCACTATGTTTTTTCTACCTTTTTGCTGCCTCTCAAACCTGCACCATAATTATCAATGAAAACACAGTCACTCTTAATTCCATTTTAAAATCTCTAAGTTACATTTGCCATCACTGCAAGATGAAAGTAGAGTTCATCTGCTGTGAGAAAACAAGTAACACTAGAATAACATCTTAAATGTAGGTATGTGACTTTCATAACAGTGAAAGATTTATTAGGGAAGGGAAGGAGATAATATACTGAAAGCTGAGTGTTTCAGATTCCTTTGTTTGCTAAAGCATCTCCATAATGTGATCCTGAGAAACCTAGGTCCATTCCCACTCATTCTGAAGTATTGTGAAATGCCAAGAAAATTAGAAAAGCAAATTCCACACCATTTGCTCACTAAGCTTCCTCTGAGTTCTCATACCTGTTTTATTCAAGGACACCCATCTCAGATTTTGTCTGGGCTTTCAAAGAAAATAAAGGATGTTTTCCTCATGCCAAAATCTATACTGGTTTTTTTCAGTGTACTCGACAAGCAGATAAAACTGGTAAAGTCACAAACTACCAAGAAGCTATTGAAATCTGTTGAAATACATCCAAAGTTGCAGCCTTACTGAGATGCTATCTTCTATGTGAGCTAAACCAAAGTGGTATCTGACAATGTCTGAAATAGTACAGGAATCTTTAAAGCACAATTTGAAAAGGTAAAAGCTTTTCTGACCTGTAGGGATGCAACATATAAAACATGGCAAGGACATGAGGCTTCCAATAGGGGTCCCTATTTCACTACAGTCCTTTAAGTTGAGCCAGGGCTGGTTAGAACATTCAAGTCCCATCACCTGCTCCAGAAAAGAATATTAAAAGGTGTTAATGGAAGAGACAGGTAAAGAGGAAAACCAGATGGGTCTCTTTCAGTATTTTTGTAACCTCTTTTTCAAACTGTGTTGAAGAGCTAAGAAATTCAGTGCAACTGTTGCAATATCAGCAGAAAAAATACGGCACTACTGTAAGAGAAAGGATGTGAGGCAGCAAGTCAGGGTGTTTGATTCTTAAATAATAAATAAGAATTATGTGTAAAATAAAGTTCCTATATAAAACAATTTACAATTCTGTTCTTATTTGTCAAAGCTGACTACTTGCATGCCTGAGTGCCTATATAATCTGAATCATAACAGGTATAATTTATGCTTTTTTCCCTAAACCTTTCTCCAGAAAAACATTTCCTTGAACATATTTTCCAAAACTCCAGTTTGTCATTCTCTTCTTGCCCCATCTATCAGTTAGCCAGAATATATTCTTCAGTGCAGTGGTGAACCGTGCATGATGTGATAAGTCCACCTAAAAGAGACACATCCTTTATGACACAGGTTGGTATTTGGGCATGTAATTCCTTTGGGTTTTGAATAATTGCCCAATTTACATCCATCTATAGTTCAAATAGTATCAATTAAAGCATGAATGTGATGATGTCCACAAAAAGAAAGAAAAGAGGTTACAAGTGACTTCTGAAAAGATATTTCACATCTGTGAACTGACCCACTTGGCATGAAAACAAGAACAGGAAGGCACATGCAAGACTTTATTTTATGGTCTGCCTAATTATCCAGCTAAAACATTTGTCCCATGTAATTAAGGCTGCTGTGAGGGAGGGAATGGTGCTTATGGCTGGATTGACAAAAAGGTCTACTGAATGGTGTATTTTGATGATGGGCAGTGTTTTTATTTTTTCTTGATTCCTGTCAGTTATAGGAATCAACTGCTGACAGATGTACTACAATTCAGAGTTAAATTGGTAGGTGGCTGGACTCTGGATTGCTTCTTTAAAGTTCAACAGCAATGATCTTTGGCAGCAAAGCTCTCTTGTTTCCACAGCTAATGCACTGATTTGGGGTTTACTCACATTACTCTGTTTCGTGACAGCATCTTAAGTGCTCCATCATGGTGAGCTCCATGAAAAATTGTGATACAACAACAAAAGTTGCAGTTGTTGTTTTGCAGTTCTTTGATCTGGAAGCCTGAAGTGAAAGGTCTGCTCTTGCTCTAACACTCCTCACCACTCCCAGGCTAAAGCACAGGTTGTAGCACCCATCTGATGCCTGGGCTTCAGTTACATCCCTTCTCTTTGCCAGAGAAGGTAACAGAGAGGTAAGCACGTACCCTGGGTCCACCTCTTGAGCCAGAATAGGTTGGGAGGCCAAGGTGCAATGTGGTCTCTGATGTAAGGAAAGGTTGCTGCAGTGCTGGGGAAAGCAAGGGATTGAAACTATACACAGTCAAGGTTCAACTTAGTAAGTTGCAGATACTTTGGCAAACCTGATTCAAGCCTGGGGAAACCCCAGTGCCAGGGAAATATATATCACTTGTCCTATTTCAAGCTCTGTCTTTGGCCTTTAGGAAATATCTCCTTTTAATGTCATTATTATAAATAAATCCATAGCTCCTGCAGAGTGGAAACAAGTTTATAAAAGAAGTATTTTTGCATTGTCAGTTATCAGGACACATTTGCACTTGGCTAGAGACCCTATGGTTACATATTCACACTAATAAAAAGCAAAATTTTCCATGCCACCCACAGATTTGCTTGCTCCTGGAGTGCAACTCAATAATTGACTTGGGTTAAGAAACATAAAGTAGGAGAGTGAGTTTTCAATAATTTCAGGCTCTATCAGTTCCAGTAGAAGTCCAAACATGCTGTAAGACCTAAAAAATATATTCACAGGCTACAACCAGTACTACTGATGTTTTCCATTCATCATTATATAAGTTATGCATGAGGACACAGTATGCTGAAGAGCTGTTAGGGAAGGTGACACTACCACAAAGTATTCATATTCAAAGCAGACTTTAAAATGGATTGTAACAAGTATGAGATGAGCAGTAGAACATAGCAGTGAACAAGCCAAGGATAAAGACAGTAATCTACACCCCAAATGGTCCTTCAAAACAAGGCTGATCATTGCCAGTACTTAACAACCAAACTATGTCAGACAGTGTCAGCTTTCCAGACAGTCACTGATGCTGACTGACATGCAAAGTGATTGTGGAAATATCAAACAATAGACCAATTCCTGAGGTTCTTACTCATACATTTAACTCAGTTGTTACTAGGGCAATTTTTTTTATTGAAGTCAATCCATTCTGACACCCTGCTCTGAACGCTTGTTGGACTTGGCAATAATAATTCCTTCTGCTTCTTTTCATGTGTTATCCCTTCAGCCTTGATCCTTTCATCTGTGTCCCCTGTAGGAACAATGTACTATCCCTACTCTGTTTCCAATTATTGAGACATCTGGAGATGGTAGTAAAGAGGCATGACAACTGAAATACAACAAAGGACCCTAAATTTAAAAAGCAAATTGACCTAATAGTTGCAGAGAGAAAAGACTGCTATGATTATAAACATCTGAAAATCTGCTCACTATTTGAAGTATGTTTAATTCAACTGAATGTAATATCTTTTCTCTTGCAGACATTTTGGATTTGAGTAAAAAGAATTAAAACATGATGAAAGATTTAAAAGATGAAAAAGAGGAAAAATCAGGACTTTTCTTATTGAAAACAACTCTACCAGTTGAGAAACAAGTAAATAAATATCCCAGGTCTCTACCAAACTGCTTCTGCAAAATTTTGACATAAGTTTGAAATTTCAGCCAAGAAAAAATGGTGTACAAAACTACAAACTGTAGAATCCTTTTTTTTTCTTCAAAGAAAGACAATCTGATTATTTTAAATCTCTTCTATAAACAGTCAATGCCACATAATTGAAAGAAAAAAAGCTGGGAGATATTAAATTATGTTTAAATTCAGGATGAAAAAGAAATACTGGCAACAAACATTTTCATACCTTGCATCATAGGTCATGGTGAAGACATGTTCAACAACTCAGTACAACATCAATGTTATGTCTGCCAAACAGGAGGATTGAGAACATTTTGTCATGCCTCCAAGGCAAACTCTCTCTAAATTAGTCTACAAGCCAGATCGACTTCTACCACCAGAACCGAATACCCTGAGTATTTATGCGTTTTAGGCAGCCCCTTGTAACCTCCAGCCCACCAGGTCTCACTCTACCACACGTGCTATAACATCAGTGCTCTGCTTTGCCACTTGTCAGCCACGAGCTCATAGGCATGCCAGGCACCCTGCCTAAATTCTCAGCAATCACCTCCTTTCAGGGTGAATGATTTGAAGGTTCCTGGATGGAGAGAGGAAAGCCTGCTTTATAAGCCTGTATCATGCTGTGAGACCAGCTCCCAGCTTTGTGTTATGCAAACCTTAATCTCTTCACAACCTGTCTAGTTTCATCTTAGTCTGGTGTGAATATCATTTCTCTGCTGAGGAATCTGGATTGCTCATGATCTAATCATGCCTCCTGTCATCTCAATACAGGTTATTTTTCCTACATGTTTATCATAGATACGTACTTCCAAATGTCAGCTAAAAACAATGTGACAATATCAGCAAAAGGTTTTGCTTTACGTTGGGTATTCGAGCAAAATGACACCATCTTCTTTTCTAATTTTTAAGCCTAATGCTTGCCTTTTCAATGTCTCTAGTTGCTTCCTCCTTGCTTATCCTCTGAATCAGACAGCAATAGTACATTTTCATACTGTACTGCATTTTCGTAACTCATGTAATGTGAAAAGTTGTTTCTGTGTCAATTTTTTTTCTATCATTGACTACTTTAAATGTAAGTCTTCATCCACTGATATTCACAAAGTGTTTCTGTGAATATCCTTGAATATACCTTCAAAAGCAGTCATTCCCTCTTGCACAGAAATGCATGGGCCTTTTAAGTACCTAACCAAAAGAACACACATCCTTGGGCTCTATGTGTGGGTCCTTCTTTACTTTTACTGTGTTTTTATTTTGATGTTTATTGATCTTTTTACCCTCAGATCCAAACCCGTAAAAACACAGGAAAAAAGCATCCTCTTGCAAGCGACAGAAAAGGAAAAGGGCAGCAAAAGCCCATGCCAAAATCTGAAAGTTGAAGGAAAGATCCCAGTGAGATGATACAGCTCTGTGTATGCAGGGCAATAAAGAGGAGAGTGAGCCTTCCTTGTATTTTACCCTGCTTGTAGGAGAAAGAGAAAGGGCAGCAAACTCAGGTCTTCCCAGTAAGCAAAGAGCCAGAGGGAAGGAGGACCAGGCAAAATCAGGCACATCACTTGGAGCGAACTGTCCCCTGAGAAATAAAAAAAAAAAAAAAAAATTCATCCTTTCCCCCAAAAGGGAGGGAAGCAGGTGAGACACTGCCCTAAGGTCTGTTTGAAGAGGGGTGCAGCCATACAATGTTTACCCAGACCTTTCAAACTATGTAGTGTTGCCTTCAGAAAGACGTTACTGTGAACACATTATAGCACAGCTATCAACCTAACACAACCATTCACATCCAGGCAGGTTGAGCACTTCATACATCACTCTGTCTAGGGCTTTGCCTTTAAATCCTCTTATTTCGCTACCTCAAAGGCACCTCAGTGTGTCCTAGTCAAAGTGGCTGCACAATTTATCAATAACAGCAGCAGCTGCTGACACATCTTGCAGTTACTTGGAACTGTAGCAATCCACCTGTAAGGAAACAGTGAAAAAAATCAGCATCTGAGATGTGCTCTAGTAACAAAGGCAGGGCAGTGGTTTCATGAGGCCTACAGCAGGCTCCAATACAGCAAATTTAAATGAATGTGACATTGATTTCTCTTATAGCTCAATTCAGTAATTAAAGTTATAACCAAAGGCTCTTTTCATTTTTCACTCAGGGAAATTCTCACTGCAGTCAAAAGAATCTATCCAATGAAAGTCCAGGAAAACCTCAGTAGCAGTCCAAAGATTTAACACTACTTGCTTTATTTCTAATCACTCTCTTTTAGAAGGGTAATTAAAGCTACTTGACATGTGAGATGCTGTATACGTGCTCTGACCTAGTATGAGAAAGTAACAAGATAGCCTTCTTTGTTAGAAAATAAAAAGCATGAACCAGAAGCAATAATCTCCTCTGGGTTTTCTGCAGCATGCCCTGATTTAAAAGGAAATCTTTCTCCTGTCTACAAATCAAGACAGATGAAGTCTACAATGCACCATTTAGACTCCAAAAGTTACAGTGGTGCAGTGTGAGGCAGCTGAAGGCAACCTCTGAGCCAAGACTTTCCCATCCTCTCCCTTTGTACCCCACCTTCAGCCTTAGTCACCTGTCCTGCCCACCCATGCACCTGCAGCGCCCACTGGTGCTCCCTCACCTGCCCTCACCTGCCCTCGCCGTCTCCTTCCCTGCCTCCCTACACACAGGCAGACGTTTCCTCCACTGCTGAGACCTGGATTGTCGCCCTTATTTATTTGGTTGCCTTTTTTCTAATCGCTGGAGATGACCACATGGGGTTGTCTTTGTCGCATCATGACTGCCTCCTTTTATAATTACAGGACACTGGCATTCCTGTGTATTTTCAAATGCAGTTTAAGGATTAATGCTATTACGTATCCTTCTGACATAGCTAAACAGTTTCTCCATACTGTTACACATTCACCATAATCTCTTAAATTTCTTCTGTGGAAGGTACAGCACCGTCAGAAGTGATCATCAATTAACAGTGTTAATATACTGTGGTATCAAAGTGTCTTCTAAATAAACTTAACATTTAATTTTTAGGGGTTTTTTAACATTCAGAGGTTACCTAACACAGTTTAAAAATAACGGCATAGGTCACTTGGAGGCAAAACAGTTTGAGAAGCTATCTGCCTGTACAGCAAAATGCTAATGCCCTTTGAAATACAAAGGCGAGGGAGTTGTTCTGTTTATTGTCTAGTGTTTTGTACATTTACAGACCAGATCCAGAAGTATTCATCTTTCACCTCAAAATCTGATTGCTGTGCTAATGGAAGAAAATTATGTTCTCCGCAAGAATTCGATTGTTTCCTTTCTTTGGATAGAAAAAGAAATAATAGTAGTTTTTATTCACACAAATTCCTGTATAGAAAACTCTGTGCATAAATCACACTGGGCCTCTAGAATTTGTTATTAGCTATTGGTTATAGTTGGGATAAATGCATGAGAACACTATTTACGTAATTACAAACAATGTCACGTTTGGATTTGGGTGTCAGACCTCCTGTAGCTTTCTACAAATCTTTCTTGAGTTTTCTCTTTTCCTGCAAATCTTTGAGTTTAAGCCAAACAGGAATACTGTTCCCAGTCACAGGAAGAGTCAAATTAGTTCTCAGTGAGCAAAAAACCCAAGGGAACTCACTATGCAGTTGTATCAACCATGTACCTAGTGTTTAAAGTGGCATTTGAGGAATTAAATGGGCTGAAATAGTCAAGAATTATTCAAGTTTCCAGTGACCCATATGATGCTTCGATCAACATCTTTACAGACTCTTTCCAGAGAGGTCCAGTGTGTTTTCCTGACTCCTGACATGGTGCAGTCCAAAGGAAAAGGCTTAATGCCACATACCATGCTAATTCTCCATATATTTTCCCTTCATATTCCTTCTTGTGATCTTCCCTATCATGCTGTTAGTATGTGCAGCATGACACAGGACAACAGAACCAACTTATTCATTCACGAGTGTGGAAGCCTTCAACTGAAAAAGCTAACAGTTTTGTGGGATGCTTGGATAACACCTTCCCAGATGAGGGAGGAAAGCAGTTCAGTATAAAGATCTCATCCTTTTGTGTCCTTTCACTGATTATTGTTAATGCCTCTAGAAACCCACAAAGTAATTTACAACGTGTCTTTTCAGAATACTATTCAAAGAAATCATTAAATAATATTTTAAATTTTATCACTTTACAGAAATATGAAGCCATACTTGCTTTGCTTGAAACAGGGGTCTACAAAAATTATATGCATATGCAGGTACTACAAGTATATGTTCAGATAGCATATGTAGACAGCAAGCTGAACACCCACTTATGAGTTAAGTTTACGTGCCCCAGTTACAGACATCCTGAATTTAAATTAGGTACTTAATTGCATACTCAAAGCCTTGATTTCTGTTTGTGAATCTGATCTTCATTGGATTTTCCCTCAATAAAAGATTCCCAAAGCACCTCTGCCACTCTGTTGGAAGTATTTTCTTCCCCTTCCCAATCTTTAACTTTTATCACAGATTCCTTGGGGCAAATACATTGTTTACTATATCAAAGCATGTTGCAGCTCACCTAATCTTTCTCTTTGCAAAAGTACAAGAATCGTTCTGTAGATCTCCCAACTGACAGTGCAAAAACCAGACCCTCACAGGAAAGAAGTCAGAGCCTGCACTCATGCCCACAGTCTATAAAGCAGTACATGTATTTGGAGAAAGGTTCCTTGCTCCCTCACCTCCTGGATATGTGTGCAAACATCAGGCATAATGCAAGATGCAGCAAATTTCTTTCAAAGCTACACAAGTCCAGGCTGAATCTGGACCACGACACAGAGTTCCCATTCTCCTCACACAAAAGAAGACAATGCCTCTCTAGACTCAGTACTTTACATACACATTCAGATTTGGGCCTCCAAAACTAGGAATACCAAACTGTCTTACATATTTTTCCAGCTTATGATGTGTGCTACAGTCCACTAGGAACAAATCTGAAATAATTATATTTCATTTCATCTCACGTCAGTCAACAAATTAGCTTAGCACATTTTAATGGAGTGGTGCACAGTGTCTCTTTCACTTAATGAGACCACATTTTGATGAAAGACTCTAGTGGGTTAAGGAATCATAACCATAATGAAATACAAGGTTTGGGGTTTGGTTCATTAGGCAACAAGGAGAGCTCTTCAGAATACTTGCTTCCAAAAAGAAGTACTGATGCCAGGATGTTATATCCCTCTGGAGAGTTTTTCTGTGAACTGTCATTACTGAAGAAATGTACTTGGAGGGAGAGTAATGTAAAGAGGGATTAAAGAATTCAGCTGTACCACAACATATTTATCCATCAAAAGAGGATAAAAAGTTGATTTCTCAGTCATGAAAAGAAAAAAAAATAGTTCATTAATCCGGTTTGATAATCAACCTTACACTGGAAAAAGAGCCATTTCTATTTCCAGAATATCAGTTATCTTGTATACATTCAATGTACACATGACAACTCTCAGTTATGCTCATCTCTTTCTGCCATGTAAACAAAAAAATACAAGCAGAAGATATGGGCAACATGCATGTCTCCGACCTCTGGCAGGAATTTTCCTAAAAGAAATTAGTATGGTGACTTCCCTAGGAGCAGACAGCGAGAAAAAGGGGACAAATTTGCAATTTTGCACTATTTGAACCTACAGAAACTGCATTTCCACTTCACAATGAAAATATGATCAAGCAAAAGTTGAAGGTTATTTTTGGGACACGTGATGTGTTTTCATACCAATTCTACTTATGATTATAATTTTCATAAACTAGCAAATATCTTGGTAATAGAGGAGGAGGGAAAATTTATGGATTATCTTGCCCAGAGATGGTCCCTCTGGAAAGGTAAGCCAAAAAGTTGTACAATTTTTAAGAAGGTTGAAGAAAACCAGATAAAGGAGGCAGGAGTTTATCCTTTGGTGCACTGCATCCACACTTGTCCCAGAAGCTAAGCCATAGACCTGTAGCACCAAGTAATTGTGTCCATTTTAAAATCTGAACAGAAGAAGATAAGGAAGGATTTTAAGTACTGGAAAATAATCAATATGCCTTTCATTAGTAATAAGGGAACACTGAAATCCAAGTGGAGAGCTGGAAGCCCTGAACACTTCTTTACTATAATAAAAAGTTAAAAGTCTGAATCTGGAGATTGGAAGAGGATTTCTGGGAGCTGTTCCTCTTTACATGTGCATGTTCCTCTTTACATGTGCATGCCATGGACCACAAAAAATCTCACAGAAAACTGTATGGTAATACCTTCAGTCTCTGAACTACTGAAAACAAAGTACAGTGAATGTAGTAGAAGCATTCCTTTCAAACATTAACGTGCAGACTGTACTAGTCCTCCCAGGCATAATCATCCAACAAAAGTTATAATTAAAATCCATAATACATACTTTTTTCCCAAATCCCACACTTGACTTTGATCATAATATCAGATTACAAGGAACACATAATCAACAATATTGCAATTAAATTCCATCAAAGGTTGCTGACCTTTTGGTGCATTCTTTAGGGTAAAATTCACAGTACACAAAAATGTTTTAGTCTATGTGAAACATTTAACATGCATAAAGAAAGGTAACTTTTGACATCAACATAATTAGCCCTGGCATACTGACTCTACATGTCAGCCCTTGGCTGCGAGCTAACTTGTGTGAGATCTTGACATAATCATGGTAAGTGCTGCCAGTTTGTGTAGCTGCCGTGGATTAAACAAGAAAAATGGTATCAACAATGTAGGCGTACGTTTTCTGCCGCATGTTAATGAAGCCATTTGCACTAAAATTGTTGATATTTAGAATTCCTTTGTTTTAATTATGAAAACAATCGATAGTATAGAATCTTAGTACTTTTTGAAATAGGCTATTAATTAACCCATTGATTCTTTTGGAGAGTGAGATAAATAATCTTCCCGAAAATATATTCCCTTTTTCAAGGTCTTCTCTGTGCCTTCTAGGATGCTGAGATCTACTGACAAAATAATGTTGCCTTTTTACTGTATGAATAAATAGCCATAATAGCTACAGCATAATTTACAGATTATTTCTGTTCTCCTTGAACCAAGGTCTGAAAGCTGCTAAAACCACTCAATAAGGGAAACTTGCCATCAGATGAAATTTGGATTTACATCCACAGAAAGCACTGGATTTAATTTCTCTCAACTTTATCTGGAAGTTGCATACTGAGAGCAGAGACCTCTGAAGACTTTTCAACTTGGCCTGTCTTTGCATACTTGGTATCCTGCAATCACCTTCTGAGATCTTAGAGCAGTGTCATTTCTCCTAGCAATGAGAGATAAGAGGATGTACTTTGCACATTCCTTAAGCTTGATAACATTAAAATACTGTATCTTGGCATCAGTAGAAACTTCATTGCAAATGTAACACTGTGAGTTTTAATACATGCAAGGTTAAAATTATCCAATTTTGATCTTTTTCTATTATTTTAGGTAACACGATACTAATCCTTATTTCAGCATACGCCTTGGTGCTTTGATGATCTGGGGCAAGGTAGCAAATTTTACCACATGTACAAAATCATCATAAGACCACATTTTAAGGCAGTGACAAAAACACACTTTCAAACTTGTCTGTTTATACCACACACAAAACAAAGTTTGACTTTTTAATATAATGATTTCATAATCACAAGCTACAACCTCAGTATCAGCAACATCCATTAAAAAAATCAGCATTATCTTTTATTGATAAAAATACACTTAACAAGCATAGGTTATAAAATTATATTAGGAGCTGGCCAGCTCCAGAATTTAAATTTTTCCACATTCCGGTGCATTGCAGGGTAACTAGTTTTGAATATCTAAATCTGAACCCACTCTAGGGTCCAAAGGCTGTCCTCTCTTTGAAAAAAAATCATGGTTTTGCCACAATTTAAGCACAGGAGACTAGAAAATCCCCTAAAAAAACCACTGCTTTCTCAATGATTCCACCATTTAAAAAACTCTGATTCCAAATCCCTTGCAGCGTGTGGGTGCTGCTGCTGATCCCAGTCCATCAGGATCAGGTTATCCCTGATCCTGAGTGAACCTGTGCTGTTCAGGTTACAGACCTCACCTGGAGCTAAATCCTGTTAGAGTGATTGTCTTCAGAGTCCTTTTTGTATGAACTTAAAAACTGCTTCTTTATAAAGTACTCTTATTAGTACATTAATTTTCTTCCTTTAAAAATAGATCTGAAAGTCAGTTAAACTTTTCAACAAAACTGATTCTTTTTAAAAAGAGAATTGGAGCATCCTAATAACCTAGCTCTGTTCTGGAACTTTTTTATGGTTCTTGCTAACCTTTTATTCCAATCTTCACAGAAAAAACAATATTTATTTGCCTAGAAACAAATATTTACTGCCGTTGGGACAGCCTAGGATTGCCTGCCTTGCATCCAGCTACCACTCCAGAAGGGTGTGGGTACACTGTAAGTCCTGTGCCATCTCTGCCAAAGCCACACTGCTATCAGATGCTTACAGTATCTCCACTGGCAGTGGGCATCTTGGTGAGGGCAACTGAACTGAGTCCCTAAGCACTGCTCCAGACACATAGGGTAGAATTCAGCATGGAATTAAAAGGTATGTGTTAGGTGTCTACATACAAAGCAGGTGTCCAGGCTCCCACTATAGGTAATGGAGGGCTGGTAAAAAAAAGTGGTGGGGACCAGGTGACTTCTTACCGATCTGCTCAACATCTCAGGGTCCAGTAACTGTACTTACGCAGATTCAATTAAGTTACCTAAAATTTGTGCTTTTGTCTATTAAGAAGCACAAATATCATAAATGTGACATAGGACATGGCAAATCCAAGCCTTTCTGGACCAACAGTTTGCAGCAGGAAAGTCTGAGTTTCAAGTGGCACCAGATAACTCTGTTTAAGCAACTGAATCAAGCTCAGCTGTTTTACTGTGAATTTAGACTCCCAGATGATAGGCAGACACTTATTTTTATGTATCTGACCTGGAACTAAATCCAAAAATGGTGTCCAATGACAAATTCACTTCTAGAGCCCAGTTTTCCTGTAACTCTCACAAGTTTGAAGCAGAAACAGCATAAAATGTAAATGGAATTACTTTGATGTACAGCTGAGAGCCACCTGTTGGGCTTCTTTCTCTATTACAGTCCAGTAATAGTATAGATTTTACAATTCTGCAAATCATAGGCTTAGTCTTGCCACTCCAAGCACCAAATCAAACCCAATTCCGGATTAAGACATGAACATCAAAGAGATACTTCTACTACTCCTCCTCCTCCTTCCCGCACAGCTTCTTGCTCAGCCATTTAGGGAATTAACTGCACAGCCCATGTACATGAAATCAAGTATCTGCAAAGGAATTTTCCCATTCTGCTTCTGCTTATTCCTTAATAGGAATGAACCTCTCCAAAAGAGCTGTTGATGTGCCTTCCTATTCTGCATGATGTTTATAAGAAGCACTTTACAAGTAATCTTGACGGTACCAATATTAAGTGAAATTGATTTCTTTTACTTTTTGCATTGCCACACAGGTTATTGGTTCTGAAAATTTAGTTTAATTTATTTCCAAGTATCTCAGCATTTCACATGTCTTTTTAGTATCCCTTTCTCTCAGCATGAACACTAGACATGTTGATACCTCCAGGGCTCTTGATACATCTTGAATATAAAGGACAGATATTCTGTCTGCTGCACAGAGAGAATCTAATGCTCAAAAATATTCCACTGTGAAAATTTTCATTCTTCTGCACAGAAGCTAATTTTAAAAGCATACACTCAAGTATAAATAAATGTTAATTGTCAATTTTCTCTGGAGAACTGTGTTTCTGACTGCTTAATACATCGACAGCTTTATATTCTCTAATGGGACATATATGTAATCCCTTGCTGTTCCTGCTCTAGTACTTCAAGGAGTCCTGGACAACACAAATAGCTGGTACCAACAACAGGTGGACACATCAAAAACAAGTCTAGGAAATCCACTCTTTTTTTTCTGGCACTACATTCTGCAGCAACATAAAAGGCATTACTACTGAGCAGAAGCTTAAAATTTCTCTTCATTTGTCAACTCCCAAAAGAATCATTTGAGGACTGATGCCAAAATGTACTTTACAGGATTCCTGG
The DNA here is from genome assembly GCA_013399195.1 of Dicrurus megarhynchus. Taxonomy (NCBI): domain Eukaryota; kingdom Metazoa; phylum Chordata; class Aves; order Passeriformes; family Dicruridae; genus Dicrurus; species Dicrurus megarhynchus. The sequence continues at coordinate 619,810 of VXAD01000744.1, forward strand.
AACTTTCAGAATTTCTGAGCAGCAATAGCTGAATCCTGTGAAATGTAACAACATGAGAAACATTTCTAAGTGGCGCCTGACCCAATCCTCTTTGTTTCCCCAGTTTCTTTGCTTAACTGGAAAATGCTGAAAGTTCAAGAAATCTCTACGTCTCCTCTGTATTATCATTTTCACTTAATTTTTTGATGTGCACTGAAAAACAGTATTAACATTGGGAACAACATTCCAGAGCAGTACATGGTTCATATCTGGTACTCCAGACTAGTTTTTATTCCCTACCAGATTATTTTCATATGTGACTTCAAAATATTCTTCACCAGTTGCTGACTCCTTTCTCCCTACCATTGCTTATGGTCCTCATTGTCTTCTTTTTACAAAGGTTACATGTCTTGTTCAAATTCTTTTTGACCTGTGTCTTGTTACCTTTCAGTCACCTATAATTTCTGTTACTTTTGTTCAAATACAGAGAAATCTACAACATAAAATTTTACTTCCTAGAAATATCATCTGCACCATGGGCACCAGAGTGATCAAGGAGAGTTTTGCCCATAGGGTAGTTCTTTAGAAACTCAGAAAAGTTTTAAACATTCTTTCCAAGTCAGCTTGGCCATACAGGCAGGTGATCTTGTGTTTGAGACTAAACCTTGGAGGCATTGCTATCACTAAGATCACAGATTTTTCCTACAATGCAGTGTTTGATGCTTAGTCAAAGACATTAATTAAACCAGGGTGCATGCACCCAAATGTATACACTTCACATTTTTATGTATTACAAATACACATATATACATAAATATATTTATACACAATCCAATAATAACTGGCACCCTGCACATACTTGTTCTGTCAAAATGATTATTCAGATATTTAAATGTTTTTTAAAATTGGATTTTTCTCAGCTTGTTTATACATACAGATTTTATGGTTTTTATAGTAATGTAGATTCTTTCATAACCTGGATCAGATTTGCCAAAATGTCCTGCCTCTTACACTTTCTCATCCTGACTTTGCCAAGCAAGGTGTTTCATTTTGACTCAAGTATGCAAGCAATATGTTATGGTATTACAGATTATCTTACTTTTGATGCGCAAGCAAAAGCTTATCAGGAATGCAGTAAACAGCATGTATGGCCACATCATTATCTATAGATTCAGTAACTCACTGAAGAAGACAGACATGCCAGATGTCATGTCTTTTCATAATCATTCCCAACATTTTTTTAGACTGTGAATCCTTCCAAACATTTCAACCTGCTTTCATCATGTCTGCTACACTCTTCTGGAAGCTTATGAATAAGCCCTGCATAGCAACTGCTCCCTGTATACTCGCTCACTGTCAGGAGGTTAACTGGTAGATCTTTATTTCCCACATTTTCTCCCAGGCCCTAAAGCCCTCATTCTCTCTGCCACGATAAACAGAGACCCTACGAGCACCGCTCTAAGTACACACAAACCTCACTTCCATCTCTGCATGAGATTTCTGTCGACTATTCCCTAACCACTACATGCAGCAAAGCCACATATATTTTGCTATTATCCAGGCACTGTATGCCTCCTGAGGGGATGGAAATGCCTGGGTCTTCTTTATAATAGTTATTGTCAGGGCAAAGCCCACTGGACAAAGCACAATAATTTCACCTTATAAAGAATAAACACTACTCTTCATGTTGCATAAGAAAATGCAGCTAAGCCTTGAACACCTTTGGCATTCAAAATTCATAGCAATCCCTGTACCCAAAAATTATATCAAGTCTGAGATTTCTTATAACTAACACTGATTTTATGAGGATTTCACTCATCCGTCACAACCTTCAGAAAATTAGAGTTTACCTACGTTTATTTTTAGACATGAAGGGAAAGAGGATTTCATTTGAACAAGCTTTAAAGAACAACTTGCAAAGCCAAAAATAGTTTCCAGTAATAATATGCTGAAACTTCAAAATGCTTAATGCTAAATCCTAAAAGCACTAGACAGCGAGTTTTACTATTTTAGTTACATTAGGGGTTTGTATTTGCATGAAGGTGCTGTGGTCTTCATGAGCATATCATTGCAAAAGTCAGTTTCCAACTTACCATGAAATTTTACTACAGGAAATCACAACAGTTGTAGATATAAAATTTGTTTACCACTTTACCTATAAATCACTATTTCCAGAGACCATATTATAAGATCCCCAACACCTAAGTTCATTAGTTTGTTAGCTTTTTTAGTCTGGTGGGCAGTAAAGATTCTCATGTGTAGAAGGTATTCTGGTCTCCTTTTAATTTTTCAGTTATTTATATAGCTGAAATTTTTTTTCTCATTAAAAATTTTCGTGTTACAAAAATCTTTTCTTTAATTCTGATCAAATTTGACTCATCCATTACAGAAAAAGATTTTACAAAGTGTCAGTGTGTCATGACAAGTGAAAAAACACACCTGTAAAGATAGTCAATTTGCCAAGAGATTTTGTGTACTAGTTTTGGATTAGAGTGCTGGCAAACTTAGTTCCTTGACAGCAGTCTTCAAAACTGGCTTGTTCCTTCCAGTAGATTTCCAGTGGAGCTAAGAAAGCAAGTTTCCTCTTTCTACACTGAACAGTTCACTTTTTTGCTATTGAAGAATAAAAGGAAAGTGTAAAAAATCTGGTAAGCAATGAAACTTTTAAAATTGAGTATCATTAATTTTGACATGGTCTCCAAACCCACAGACAGATTTGTAACCACCGAGATGGCTCTGAAGGTCACTCCAGGATAGTTTTATAAATGGTGAGTTTTAAAATTTGAATTATCATTTCTCTTTGAGCATGCCTCATTTTGCCATCTTAATAAAGAATTCTAAACTGAAGACCATCTCCAATGTATCAGCAAATTCTACCACAATTTATTGAAACATATTTCAAAGATTGAAGCTCTTTGGAAGCATATGCACAATCTGATATTTCCTACCAGTCTGAAGGGTTGATTTTTCAACTCTAATAATCCTTGATAAACATAATTCCTCCAGAATGCATGAAAAGAAATCCTTCTTCTACCAATACCTAATATCTTCCATATAAAGATTTATATGCATTCTTTTAAAGCAGTATCTTGTTTCACACTCTTAAACTAATGTTTCTGTTCCAAATAATATACGATTAGTAGATATTATGCCAAGAATAAATCTACTGCACAGTAATATAATGCATCTGTGAGCTTCAATACTTGCACAGTACTCTACCAAAATGTCTTGTAGCAATCAATAATACATTTCACACTATCAAGGAATAGCATAACACAGTGAAAGATGCATGGAAGTCTTTGCTATACCAAATAAATTATGCTTCTTAGCCAGATTTTGTTTGAGAATGGGCTGCATTACAAACAACTCCTGGGAACTGTAAGTTCAGGATCACTTCTACAATATCTGCAGATATATTTATGTCAAATCTGGAACATAAGGTTCCAAACTGATTTGATACCTAAGGAAATTGGAACAAATGCTGTATCAAGGGCATTTTTTTCATCATTAATAAAGTTGACATACAGCACACCACAGAGCTATGCTAACATATATTTTCAAAGATGAGCCTAACTGCAGGTAATAGAACACATCTTGAATGTAAATGTTTTTATGCAGTGGCAACAGCAAACTTAAAGCTCACTCTATGACATTTATACTCTCTAGCCAAGGTAGATATAACTTTTGCCAAACTTCCTCTGACTACAAGTGACAAGGTTTCTTTATAGACCAAGTTAACAAAACACTTGTAGCAGTGCAAGTACTTCAGATGAGAAACGCCACTTCTCTCAGCTATTCATACCACATCTAAGTCACCATGCCTCCCTCTCTTGAGGAGTTGTAAAACACTTCATGTTATAAGATCCTGTTAAATTTTTTCAGCTGTTTCCCACTGCTTCCAGAGGGCAATTGTATTTACAACAGAGGAAGAAGCTAGTGACAACAATTTAAAAACAAAAAAAAAGGAAAACAAGGAAAACAAAAGCTGTTTCATGGAGGAAATATTTCAAAAGCTAATATTTCAGGTCTACAAGCAGAAATAACCACCATGAGTCTGAACATCTGCCTACTTTTTGGCTGCCCTTACACAGATGAAAGGAACTTTATAAAGAGGTGAAGGAAGCATGTTTGAGAAACGACAGTAAGCAAATTTCGGATTCCCATGGTCTTGGGAAGTTCCATAGATGGTGAATGAATCTATGAAGACCCCGTTTTGAAGGATCTGACAGAGTCTTTCAGGTAAAATAGACAAATTAATGCCTGTTGGAGGTATGAGTTTTGTATTTAGTGTTCATTTAGGGCGCAAATATTTAGATCTGAAAGCAGGTTTAATTGCCTTAGAGACTGAGATGTCATCTCTCAGATTTAGTGAAAATTTCAGGGAAGGGAAAGAAAGAGAAAAGATTTAAGAGGCACAAGACAAGTGACCTTGTGAACCCTATCTCTCAATACATACAGATACCACTTTTCAAAATTATTGTAGTAATTCAAATAAATACAAAAAAACCCTGTAATGAAATTCACTGAAATTTCCATTAGAAATGGACAATCCCTATGATACAAAACTGGTCCTTACTAAAGTAAATAAATTTACTTTATTGACAGCAAAGCCCTGGAAACCCAAGCTGCTGCTGAAGGGCAAGTGGGAATGCATCAGGCAATACTCTTGTTTGGTGGAAGAGTCTCCACCCCCTCAGTAACTTTTTGTGACAGCAAGACTGATAAAACAAGTTCTCTGTAGCTCTACATTCTCAGTGTAGTGCAACACACTTCTCCCTGATTCACTCTTCCCTTCATCCTTGCACAACAGTGGGGCAGAGCACCAGGACTGATGCAAAAATAATCTCAGTTCTGCCTAGGCCTCTTATAACTCTGTATTCACACTCACTTGTCATGTGTCTTCCCTGAGACACTGTGTGATAGCTGGAACATGGAGCATGGGCAGATCTTCTTCAAACTCAAAATTCAATATGGTTAAAATTTACTAAAATCAGGAAAGCAATTGAGGAAAACTCCATCTAACCTATTAGGTGTCAGGGACATACCTCCCTGGTAATTCTAGATGTATTACTGAGGAAACTCTCTGGCATCTTTACTGAGCTGGCTGCCTAGGTAAATCACCTCTCATTAACAATTGAGAAAAATGCATTGATGTCTGAGACCTCAGAGGAGCCCAGATTTCTAGCCATTCTCTGACCAAAATTAACTCATTCAGACTCCTTTGTGTGAAAAACTGTGGCAGGTATGAATGGTACCCACTTCCTACATCACAGTGAGGTGTTTGAAGCACTTGCCTCAAAAGCAGGAGCCCAGCTTCAACAGAAGGGGCACAGAGTACTTTGATCCAAAAAGCTGGTGTTGAAGGCACTGCCTAGGATGCAAAACCGGTTAGGATAATGCAAGTGAGAGCTCTCATGACTCCATACCAGCATAGGAATACTGTACAATTCGTAGGAACCATCCTGCGATTGAGAGGTCAACATCTTGCCTCACAAAGACACACAGCAATTCCGAGCTCTGATTCCTAGTACAGGAGTATCACCTGATACAGGAGTATAGCTTGTAACTCCTCTCTTTTTTGGTGCTAATCTACTGAGTAAGCCATGAGCTTTTGTGACTCCCAGACTAGGTACCAAACCTGCCTCACCTTGTGTGTGGGGAACTTTGGCGTTATGAATTCAACTTGCTCAGCAAAGGTCAAGTACACCAAGGGAATTTAGAAGCTGGGGCTCAGATAACAAACTTGTTCACATGGCTAGAAAGCTTTCATAGTCCCAGAGTTGCTTGGGGCATGTAATGTATGTATTGGTCTCTTGCTAGACTGTTGAATGGAGAAAGAGCATTCCCTGACAAGAGAGAATAGCTGATAGAAGTGTTACACTGCATGTTTGCTTCTCTACTGAAAAGTAGTATTTGTCTGAGCATATTTACTGTACATCTAATTTCATTTTTGTTTGCACTTCACAGATACTGCCTACCAGCACAGATGTCCTGTGTTGAAAAATATGACAATTTTGAAAAGAAATTACTCTGCATATATAATGTCAACAGATGTTTTGGAAATATGGAAATATGTCCCATTTCCACACAGCCAACTTCTGCTGCTTTTTCCCACAAAACATCCAAGGTAACAGAAACCTCATGAGGCTAATAGTTTTGGAGCAGCCATCAGCTGTCTTGGAGGATCACTGGTTGTGAACCATTGTGGCAGGCTCAGGTTCAGGGGAAATCCCTTTGACAGCCAGGCTTCCCATGCCAATGTCAAACCAGGCAGTCAATGCCAATATCATTTCAGATTCCAGCCACTGTTTAAAACCACTCTACCACGATTGCTACAAGAATGTGTGTCCACTAAAACCCATTCAATCACATACCCAGGGAGGTTTGACTCATTTACATGAGGCCTCTTTATGCTAGCTTAGCGATGTGGAGCAGTCATAAAATGGATACAAATGCCAAAAAAGTTGTCCTCCATGCTGTGTCCATATAATCTCTGCATAATCTCCCTAGCCCTAGCACGCTGATGCTCCCCCATCCCACTCTTTTGTTGTCGCTCTTAGAGTACCCTGTGTGAAAGTAAATCATTAGCTGCTTAGAGCAGGGATGTGTAATTATGGGTATTGAAAGCATGCAGAGAATGCACTGAAAAAATGTATTCATAAGAAAAATGCTCTGCTAAGGAATAACTGAGAATTCCCTCTCATTGCCTATGGATGGGAAAATCTAGGCTACTTTATTTCCACTACAGTGTTGCCTAAGAATCACAGCACCCTTTCTAATCTCTCTTCCATCTCTGGGATGACAGTTTTCAGCGTATGCAGGTTACTGTCTCCCCTCTCCTCCCTCCCCACACATATCTCCTGTCAGTGTCATTTTGTAAACTGGTTCTATCCAAGGAACAGCTAAGGCTTCCCCACCTCCAGATAGTTCACACCCAGGTAGTAGACCCTAGTGCTTGCCACTCCACAGTACCTTAGGTGGGCATGAGCTCCTCTACTTTCCTTGTCCTCTGAGTACCCTCACAGAGCCAAATTATAACCTACCTTGATTTGATTTTGAAGTGCACTATGGGTGATCTCTGAAATAAGTTTTCAGCATGTGAACCAAATCTGAAAGAACTGTTAAAATATATGTATAACTCCATGAAAAAAGCAATCTGGTTTTGGATGTGGAAAATTAACATGTTCTTTTAAAAAAACTTATTAAAAATGCAGACTTAACCCTAAATGTTGTTAAGAGATATGCAAATAATCCATTACCAGCAGGTAATCTGAAAAGGAATTACCAGGGAATTCATCATGGGGCACAAAAGCAGAGCAGTTTAGAGCATCCTGGTGTTGCACTTGAAATGACCCGACTTCCTTATGGGCTTCTGCTGTAATCACACATTTTCCCAGCCAGTCTATATGAATGCAGACAAGGTCACAAGCATGGGGAATTCAAGGACAGACAGATAAGATACTAATCACACCACCTTCCTGCCTCTTATTGATATGCTTCAGCCACACCAGCCCAGCAAGCCATCCTAAACAAGAGCTGCAACCTCAAAACCTCACACAATGCTCGGATTTGGGGTAGATGGTTCAGGGCCATCACTTCCTTTCTTTGTCATGTTGGCCCATTTCTCAAATAAATAATAAAATAGTTATAGGTTTTTCTCTTTTCATTCCATCCCTCACCCACACATACAAATGATGAAAACAGGTACAAGCATACTAGTACCTGCCTTGGGACAGAAAATTATTTCCTTTCTCTGAATAAAGAAAATGCTAAAAAAATATATGATAATTCTCCCACAGTATTGCATAAGGGTTTTAAAAATATTCCATCTATAAAATATGAAATCTGAGATTTCAGAGAGTATCTGGGAAGTCAAAGTACCTACTGCCACTTTTGCAAGGGGTATTTTTGCATCTAACTTTTCACCTCTCTTCTAAAACCACAGATGACAAAATGACACACAGATGTCTGGTAACTTAGTATCACTGCATGAGAGAAAGTGAGAAACCAAATTCATAAGTCACATTTTTTAAAATAACTTGCTCACAGACTTTTTTTTTCCAGGTTGGCAAACATGCTGAGATCTGAGGACTTAAGTTACTGATTTTTTTTTGTTTGTTGTTTCCTATTTAGTGTCCTGAGGATGTTTGCATCGTCTACATAAATGCCACAGGTAATTAAGTATTATCTTTAAATTTATTTCCTTTTATCAGTTTTAATTGCAGAGGCTTTCAATTTCAAACAAAAGTCATTTTTTGATGAAATCTTTAGAAAGTAAATAGAAGCTTCAGATTTAGCTTCTTATTAATATTCACTATCTTGTATGTCTTCATTGTGTCTTTTTTCTTTTTGTAAAATTCATTACTTCATCTCTTTCTTCAGATCAAAATTCTATCTGTTTTTGCCATGTACCTGTTGGCCTCTTCTCATTTATATGTATATGGCTTCAGCTAGAGTGTGGAGTTAATAAAGTGATGGTACTATATCTTTCTATTTTTTCCATGTTACACTATTGCTCTTTGCCAATTACTGTGGAGATTTATAGTGAGCTGTCCAAAGTAGCCTCCAATACTGTACTTCCAACTCCACAGTCACTTAATAGAGAGGGCTTAATTATATCAATGTCACATCTGGCATTTCAGCTGTTTCCAATTGGACTGTCTCATAGGTTACAAAAAGAGTGTTATTTATTCATTGTAGCTTAGAGCCAGATACTCAAAGTCACCCCTTCTGGGGTCTTTAACCAGTTGATATCTTATATTATTGATCTTATTGATCTCCTTTGGGTTTTTTCATGGAATTTAATTTGGTCAGGACACTGGTAATGTAATAAATGTCATAATCTGTGAAATACATACAGTATTTCTGTAGGCATTTCCACATATTAAGAAAGTGGACCTCTTTGAAGGATATAATATAATTTAGGTGTAGCATTACTCAACCATTTGATGACATAAATCTACTCATTATGGATTGTCAAATCCAGATTTTTAGGCATTGTATTTCCATCTTTCATTCCTCCAGGTTATAGAAGTCTTCTTGCCACATGACCAAGTAATCAAGTTCATCTTCCTAGCCTTTTTAGCTTTGCATTGACGTGTAAGTTTTATTTAATATTTTAGCCCTTTTATTTAGCTTTGTGTTCTGATATGCCATTAACTTTTCAGGATACTCCTTTGTGAGCAGCACCTGTTCCTCCCCTAGTTCAATTGTAATTTTCCTTATCTTGTATGACTGATGTCTTTGGCAGATGTCTTTGTCTGACCTGAATACCCTTTAGCACCTGTCAGCCTTCTCCTGCTCTTGCTTTATTTAATTTCCCTAAATATTGTCAGTTCTCTGTGGTAGCAGTTTTGTCCTGTTAGACAAAGAGGAAGCATCACTTTCTGTAGAGGACTTTTTCTTCAAAAATTTCTGCATTTCTAAGTATATTTAAACTCCCTGTCTTTACTTCTGTTTTCCTACTACAATTCTGAGATTTTGAGTACTCATGCTGTGCTGTACATGTTGGTAAATTGGGGTACATTTCATAAAACTTTTGTGTAGAGGGGCTTCTTTTTCCTTTTAATTTAATTTTGATTTCTAAAAGACTCATTTCCCTTACTTCTGTCAAATTCATAGGTAAAAGTTCTGAATTTGGCCAGAAGGGTTTCTCAGGTCTTGCCAGAATTTTACTGATATCCCAGGAAATAACCCATCTTCACACCTATTGCACATACCTTCCCAACCATCACCTACCCAGTAAAAGACTTATTCAGACTAATAACTGAATTTCCCACCAACAACTCCATCTCCTGGTGTTACAGGAGTAACAATATCACTGCCAGTTCTAATCTGAACTGCTGAGATCATTGAATTTTTCCACAGAAAACAAATTACAATGAATGAGCAAACAAAATGTGCAAATTGTCTTTCCAAAGAAGTTGCCATTTATTATCACTGGTATGGATTGCATATTTTAATTTTTTTTTTTTTTTAATACAAATGATTTTGTATTCTTTGAAAACATCACAGACAAGGAACTGAATTTTAAGTGGTAGTGGCACAGTTCTCCATTTACATCCATTTTTCATATTATTTTCCCTTGTGGCAGTTTCCCTCAGGCTAGAGCACAGGCAGCTAATCGTTCCAGGAACAAAACTTTGGATTAAAAGATTTCCAAGTCCATTACAGAAGTCTTAATGAAAGTGTTTACTTTCAAAGTCATATTTAACAATCAAACACAGTTCCCACTCAGGCTGTAGTCAGTCTTAGAAGTAAGCCAAGGGCTGACTTTAGAACATAAAGCAAATATTCTGCAAAAGTGTTCTGCACATTGAAACTTCAGAGTAGTTTCTCCAGTTGCAAACCCCAGTTAAAGGCTTGCCAGATAGCATCTTACAGCCTCTCATGTGTATCCATAGTGACTGTTTGGGAATATCGTTAAACAAGCAAGAAAAATGGGCAAGGAAAGTTCTTCTGGACTCAAAGGCACCATTAAAGATAGACCAAATTGGCTTACTATTCCCATAGGTTAGGCTGACATTTTAAATTGTAATTTGGAAAGATGAGGGAAGAGATATTATTGACAGCAAAAAGGATGAAGGGAAATGAAAAAGGAAGAAAAGAGTAAAGTGAAGCTGAGACAAAAAGACTATGAAATGCAAAATGAAGAGATTTCCCATTTACCAGTAATCTTCTAAAATATAAATCACTGTACTGTTTCTCTCCTGTGGAGATAATCTTAAATTTTTCCTTCCTTTGTAAAGGCCATGTAAAGATTCAATATAAACATCTCTTACGTAAACTGAAAGTTGTTTTCTTTACAGGTCATCTTTTTAAATGTTCAACTTCTGAATCTTTTCAGTTTCTGTCAGTTGTAAATAGAAAAAGACCACATCTTAGCTGTTATAAATACCATAGGCTAAAGAGAGATGATCAGTAAAATATAGTTAAAAGAAACTACCCTTGGATATCTCATAGATGCCATTCATCTGTTCTTGCACTGGTTTTTGATATAGCAGCAGAGATAAATTTGCCCTTATGCATGTTATGAAAAGCTTACTCCATCACTTCAGAATTAGGTCCTGAGGTTGCAAAGAGCAGAGGACCCTCTGCAGCCCACAAGAACTGAGGGTTTTCAACATCATGAGGGACTGACATTTTTCATAATCAAAACTAGGGTCCTTGGGCTCTATCATCATTCCCTAACTCAGAGCTATTATTTCCAGCAGTTCTTCTGATGAAGTATAAGCAAACAGCTCTGGAGTCTTCTACACAGTAGGAAATTTAGAAGTAGTTTCACTGCAAATGATTTCCCACAAATAAAAAGACACCAATAAACACAAAACTGTGATTTGCGATTTTCAGAAATGACCTAATGAGCTGAGACAGTGAAGCTAAAATGCCCCATTTATGTCAGGGAGGAGAAAGGGGAGGAAGAAGAAATGAAAAAACAAAGAAAGAACTTGGATTATAGATGGTTCTGATTTCACCCTTCTGAACACCCCATTTTAATTCACCATGAACTAGCCAGCAACTGAAAATAGACTGCAATTTTCTGAGGTAGAGAGTTTTAAAGGTGCATGGAAGGAGTATGCTTTGAACTCAGCATGGAAGAGCACCACAGCAAGTGTTCCTGAAAGCAGTGTCCTTGGAGCAGGTAAAATATACAGTTGTATCATCATCCTCTTCCAGTCTACAGGATGCATTTCTTTTGTGAAGGGCCTGCTGTACAATGACAGACATGTCACTCAGTATGGAATGTTTCTTCAAAGGTGCCACCTCTCCTCTTAGCACTTCCCTGAACTGTGCTAGAGACACACACCCTCGTATCCACACAGAGAATCTTGACAAAACACATCTAACTAGTATCTCTCCTTTCCACCAGTGCATGCTCCTTTCCTGCTCTGTGGCTTTAAAGACAAATTCTAGTGTTTGTACAGCTAGAGATGTGTCACTTGACAGAGACAAAATGGGGACCTCTTGGCAGAGAGACTATATTATACAGTTCAGTTTGGAATTCCTTGACTTGTCTTTCACTCTTTTCTACAATCTCCCCCCAGAATCTTCTCCTTTTAGCTTAATTCCCCCTCTATTGCCCTTAGAATGCTCAGTCCTCTTCATTCAGCCTCACTTCAGTGTACACTTCCCTTACATTTTTGCATTCCATTTCTCTCATCAACATGACTAAAGCTTTTCCTAGAAAGTGCCAAAAGTGAACATACAGTTTGCCACCTTCTGTTATCTGCTAGAGGCCTTGCCTCCATTTCTAGTTTCTTGTGTTTAGGTTACAAATTTAGCAGGGCAGGAGTCATTTACTGATTCACATTAATACAGTATTTAAAACAAAGGTCCTCCTGCTGAGGAATAACAGTATATTTTTCTCCCTCTTCTTTTTAATACATGTGATAGAATAAGGAACTTTAAGTAAAGCACTGGAAAACACTTGCTAACAGTAGGATAAACTTTTCTCACCTTCAGGCACCACTGTAATAAAATACTTCTGCTCACCCCAAAGCATAGACTCATGTCAGCAGAGTTGTGGCCTTTGTGCCTTGCCACCCCATAAAAATACAAACAGAGGAAAATCTGTTCTCCTTTCCTGTGTTACCATACTGAACAAAACAGAGAGGCTCTCAGGTAGGAGACCTCATTTTTCACTATTAAAAATAAACCTGGTGATTTGAAGAAGTGGTTTGAAATCAATAGGATGCAATTCTGTAAGGACAAGTGAAAGTGCTCCAGTTATGTAGACTAATCAACTGTACAGATAGAAGGTGGAAAATGAGTCTGTAGGAAACAGTTTGTGGCCTATGGGGGATCACAAGCTGAACAGAAATAAACAGCCTCACCTCCCCACAAAAACTGTTGCAGAGGTTTTCTGGGGCAGTATGAAATGTAAGATTTGCCTGTAGTTACTCCAGAATCAGTAAGCAGCTAATGTACTGTATGCGCCTTTAGGCACTCTGCTTTAAAAGAGATGTGAACTTCTTGCAGAAGCCCAGGGAGAAAAACAAGGTGGATTAGAGGACTGGAAAAAAAATGATCTGCAGGTAAAAATTGAACAAAACCAGAGTTGTTCAGTTTGGAGAGTGAAACACTTAAGAGGAAATGTCATAACAGACTTCAACAGTACCCTGCTGAGGAATCGGAATCAATTGTTCTCCATGTCCACAGGGATTAGAACAAGAAATAATGGAATGTGGAAACTTTAGACTAAGCATTAGAAAAACTTTCTAACTTGATGAGAGCAAAGCATCAGAACAGATTGCCTGGAAAGACTGCAAAATCCATATCATTGGATTTTTTAAGAATAGGTTCCAGACATGTTTTATCAGATTCTGTGATAACATTTGTAATAATAACACCTTATGTCTCTCTTGTGTGTTTTATAACAAAGAACCGCAGGGTGCAGCTACCCTCTAAGTAAAACATACAGACAGGAAAAATTTGCACTCCACTTCTTCAGACAATGAGAAAAATGTCTCGAAGTAGTTAAGTCTCCTGCTTACTGAGCTGTAGGCATGCCCTAGAAAAGGACTGTGCTGATAATTTGGGGTCTCAACTCCAAGGTCCCATCAAGCTATAATGACTCCACTGAGTCTGAGCCACCTGATCATCCTACAGATGTCTATAAAGTAAACAGCTATAACAACTCATCATAGTGCTCTCCCTTTGTAGTCAGTGAAAGGAAGCAGGTACGTTTAGGCAGTGAATGACCTGGCCTCCTAAGGTACACAACATAAGCTATATTTCATTGTTTTTCAGGCTGGGAGTGGATGCATCAATTAGGAATCTGAGCTTTCCAACTCCTCCCTTTGTAACCCAGGATTTGAAATAAAGTACTTTGAAGTTACATATTTGCATATAGAAAAGTATGGGTATAACTTGGCCGTTCTTAGTACGTGGTTGAGGTTACTATGGAGTAAATTCTGTATTTAGGAGCAGAAAAAGGAAAAGTTCCCCTTCTACATTTTAACACGTTAAGATGATGGCTCAATTGTAAGAAGATGAACTGCCTGACAAACCTTGTATGATAGATGAAGATGGCCATAGGAATATGATCTGTTCAGCTCTCATGTGACTTTATAATTTACCACACGGTCCATCCTGCACCTACAAAGTGAAAAGGATCTCTTCAGATGTGCTAGAATAAAAGTCAATTCTAGTAACAGCTTTCATATTGCCTTTCCCCCAGAAATCAATCTCCTTTCACACTAGATTTGTTTCGCAAATATGAAATCTTTCTCCTGGTCTGCTTCCCAGAGGTTTTTTCCTTACTTCAAAAACATCATCTCTTTAGCTTCAATCTGTCTCTCTCTCTTTCCATCTCTTTTTGCCCTCATTCCTAGCATGAGGTCTCACCCTTAACCGTATCATGAGCTTTTAGAGAGACCTGACTAATCCTGAGAAAGGATGGCTTGTTTAGGTGGCAGAATCAATATTCTCCTTGGGACCACAGTACAATTCAGGAGTGTTATTAGCTAGGCATTCTAGCAGGGATGATCAGACGGAGGACCTCTGCCCTTGACCTCCTGTGCTACAGGTGAGGGAGGTTGCTCTGCAGCCACAGAGTGAAAGGCTGCCAGGTCAGCTGTGAGCTCTGGGCACAGCAGCAGACCAAAGGGACCTTAGAAAGAATTAGCCGTGCTTTATATGAACTCCAGGCAGCTGCTGAGCCATCACCATTTGCTTCTGAATACCTCTTACCTGAGGCTGTGCAATACCAAGTGGGTCCCCTGTTAAAGGGAGTGACCCATCCAGGTGGTGCCCCGCTGACTTACACACAAGTCTGAGTTCCTAATTTGAAAAGCATTTTAATTCATGGATCGTGATGTTTGGGGAAGGGGTCACAGTGTCTAATTTCACCATTGCCCTGGACTGGGATGGAGTCAGAAAAGTGGAGCAAGCTTCCATTTTGTTCATACATTTAACCTATTTAATCACAGATCCACCAGGACATGGATGCAACAAAAGGAAATGTCTGAATTGGGATTCTGCTGACAGCGCCTCTTATTCTGAAAATATCAGTACAATCACAGTACTCATTTGGCTTTGTTTTAGTCCTGTAGCTGGAGGATTGCCACTACTGGTCCCTTTGGCCACTTTCTGTCATCTCTTCCAAAAAAAGCCAACTAGCTTGGCTACTCTGAGGGCTAGTTTGGCAGCTGTTAACTTCCAGATCATATTTCTTGAGCACTGGCATCTGCATCAGTGACCGGCCCCTCCTCTGGCCTTTGCCCTGGCTTTGTTCCCAGCAGCACAAGAGCCTCAGGCTGGTGCAGGCCCAGTCTGCTGCTGGAATCCCTTCACATCCTGGTGGCTGCTTTCCTTTGAGCCCACCTTGAAAATAGAAAATATGCTTCATAGTAGATGCCACACTTGCAAACAAACCCAATGGGCTGCATCTTGTATTCAAGACAACCACAGACCTAACACTATTCTAAACACACCTGGAAAATTTTGTTGCCACAACATGGCTGGAGGAAGTGCAAATCACTTGTATTTGAGCCTTTTCTTCATAAACAAGGCAGAGATTTTATACCTACCTTATTTTCTGATCCTGTTTTCACAGAAGATTTCTTGTATACAATCACACAATTGAAAGTAATAAAATTTAATTATCACCCATCAGCAGTTGCATAACACCTAACAGACTATGTCAGTACCCTGAGCCTGGATGAATCAATGTAACGTAAGAAGGCAGACCCCACTGTTATAAAACACTAGAACTCTCTAAGTCCAGGGTTTGCACTTGAAATGGGAGATGGAAACAGATAGGACACAAATTAATATGAATAAGGATTTGGTAGATAATGATCATGAAAGCCCAAGAAATCTTGCAAAGGACTAAATTCTACATCAAATGTGCAGTCTGTGGAATTTTAAAAATAAATGCTCGAAGCAGGTTCCAGGTGCTTCTTAGATCAGTAAGCTAAGTCCTGTCTGAGACCAAGATTTCAAATGAATTAACCTTAGTATGTTTTTATAGCAGAAATCTAACTCCCCAGTCATGCATGGGGAAACATGGTAGGACTTGCAACCAGTGAAGCAGACAGTGTGTACCCTGTGTCTCTTTCACCTTCATGTAATATTTAGCATTCAAATATAGGGTTAATTTTCTTTGAGGTAAGTTCAAGAGGCAAAGTTCATTCAAAGCCTCCCAAGAACTCCCCATTGCCTACAGAGTTACTCTGCACAGGAAGGAATCACGTCAGACACCAGACTTACAGAGGCTGCTACCCTGTCTCCTGGGACAGTTCCCAGCACCGTCATTCAAATCCTTTGCCAGAAAGCAACATAATAGTCAAGAAGCAGGGAAAGGGAGAGTAGAGGGACAATGACAGACCAAAATAACTGTTTGTCCACCCCCTGCTTCTGTGAAGATTTGATATGCCATTGGTAAAGTATTACTTCTCATCAGATTTAATTTCCCACTCAGGAATTGTAATTATCTGTTCAAGACCCCTCACTAACTGGTCAGATGTGAAGGTTCGTTTTCCCCGTGTCATGACTCTGTAAATCACATTGAGTTCCTGCAGCAACACATTGAATCTCAGTTGTAGACAAGACAGTGCACCAGTGACTAGGCAGAGTCTGATAAGCTCTTGATCAAATTGAGGATACACAGCATCTCTGTTGTCTGATCCATTCTGTGACATTCAAGATAGACCAAACTTTGCTTTGCAATAGTGGCAACACTGGCCACAGCTGATATCTACTGAACTCAGATACAAATGAATGAAAATTTACAGAGCAAATTTTTCAGGTATATAAAGTGTGTTCAGCATTTACTTTGCTTAGCAAACTAGAATTTACATGGGCAAGCACAGGAAGTTTGGTTTCATTACAGAAGCTGAAAAGGTGGCACAGGTAACCAGGCACCTGATAATTCTTCCATTAAATAGGAAATCTCCAACAGGATATCACTACATGCCCTCCATTCTGCCTTCTCTTACCTTCCTTGGGTAGCATGTGAAGGAAAAAGTAGCAAAATGGCTGCATTTTGTCGAGCTCTGGTTCATCTAATGTTCTCAAGAGATCTCAGCTTCAGGCTATTCTAGCTGAATTTTGGGCTTCAGAAAAACCACAGATCCCTGACAGTCTCTTAGGCCTTCACCCATGAGAGTGAGTTCGTATGAATCTACTAGCCATGGTTGTAATTAAGATTTTTTTTTAATCTCCTGTACTCTTTACAAAGCATCATTTACATTTTAAATGTAAAGTGTTGCTACACTTATACATCTCTGCAATCAAACTGAAGTCAGCAGCATCACATCCATTTCAATGGGTGGATTTAGTTCATATGAGTTAAAAGGCATAGCTGCAAAAGAAGGACCCTGATAAGCTACTACAGGCACCACATCCCATCATGTCTTTCAGAAACCAAAATCAGAGGTCAAAATCCACATTAATACTAATTAAGGTCTTCATTTAGCTCTTCCAACTGGTCAGATGCTCCAGAATACATTTCTCTGATTGCTAGATGTTTTCTAGCCTGAATTTACGTAAGGGCAATCGCAACACATTGATTCTTATGGCAACGTTGTTGTTCAGCCAAAGGAAGTAGTTTTTCTTCCTTTGTACTTACCCCAGGATGTATTTAAACAGAGTAGACATAACCCCTTTCTTCTAGGCCTAACAAGCCATCTTTTAGTCAGTCTCCTCTCAAAAAAAAAAAATAGCCTGGCATTTCCAAGAGTAATTTATTTCTTCCTTGAATATGAGTTACTAGAATTGCACATAGTTTTCCAGATAAAATACCAGTAATATAATTTTCCATCTCACTAGAAGTACCTTACTTGACTTGCCTCAGGAAAATTTGATCTTCTTCATGGCTAAATCATACTGGGATATGTTGGTCAATCTGTGACCATTTGATTTGACCAAAATTCCTCACTTCCTTACTAGTTTCCAAAACATGATTTCTCCAGCTTACCAAATAAGTTCTTTTTACTAATTCCTAAATTCAGTGGCTGGGTTCTAAAAATGTTCATCTCACTTTCTTCCTCTCTGTTTTTTAAATGAAAAAGCAAGCTCACTCATGGTGTTAAAACTTTCCAGTTGGATTGGACTGCATGGATTGGACTTTTCCATATCTGGGCTGGACTACCACTCTGTGTCAGGCATTTTACTCATTATTCACATCATCTCAATATTAAAAGGACATTTTTCTTACTGGAGTGGATAAAATTGTACAAAATACATTGCAAGAAAAAAAAATTAAGTCAGCAAAGAAATTAGAAGAGTTGAATTGCTTCCCGCTGTAGTGATGGCTCTTTCATCTCTTATTAAATACACAGTCAAGCTTCATATTCTCAACAGTTACTTTTTCAAGCATCTCTGTCTTTTATCTTTAAGAAAAGATACAAAGAATCTTGTAGATGGTGAAACCAATGCAGAAAACCGTGATGAGATTTTGCCCAAGAAGGTAACACTGCTGACTGCACAACTCAGAGCTGTAATCCTTGCTTGGAGGAATGCACAAAGACACCAGCATTTGCTTCACTGAGACTAGGTTTTTATAATAATATGACTGGTAAAATAAAAAGCATTGTAAAATGAAATTCAGTTTCTGGTTTTGATTTCTTAGTCTGAGGTTTGGGGTTTTTTGGCGGTTTTGGGCTGTTTTCTGTATGTGTCATGACGTTATCTGTGGTTTAGTTTACTTTTCATTCAGTTACTATTCAAGTATCACTTCAGGTTTTCCAGAACCAATGATATAAGCTTATGCTTTATTGAAAACCCCACCAATAAATAAAGAGAAAAAGGCCCTTCATCATGTGTATTTCCACTTTGATTTAGTTTAGGTCAATCTGGCCAGAAGCATATTTTTAGCATTCCTTAACAGGCAATTTCTCTCCTTTTCAATAAATATTATTTTGTCATGCCCCTCTATAATACTCAACAACTGCAGTGTAATCACAATAGACAATTAACTTCTGTCAAATACCAAACCAGGACATTTATGTCTGGACAAGGTTGAACTATTTACTGTGACCACATAATAGAGAAGCTTATCTCCTACCCAGGTCTCTGCCCAAAGTGAATTAAACTCTCCTGAACTCTCATTCTATGAGTACACATGGTTTTTGCATATCATGCAGCAAATTGCTAACATTCTTGCAGCATCTCAAGGAATGTGAACTTTGAAATGGAAACTGTCATGAGACACCACTCAACAATTCTTTATTTGAGAAATTTACCAGAGACAAGGGGCTGAGACACACAGTAGCAGAAGTTTATTCTTGCAGAAGTGTTTTTTTCTCATTATTTTGCTAGGTAGATATTACCCAACACCAGAACACTGAAGGGTTTTGCATAAATTCCCCCACTTTCGGTTTTATATCATTCTTGAAGGGTTTTTCCTGGTGTTTCATTACTTGGATGGGTGCACTGTTCACTGCGTAATAAACAGGCTCAGCCAGGAGAATGGTGGTGAATGGAGTTAAATCCGGATGGCAACCAGTCACTAGTGGTGTTACCCAGGGCTCAGTGCCGAGGCCAGTCCTGTTTAATATCTTTATCAAAGATCTGGACAAGGGGATCAAGTTTGCCTCCAGATAATTTGCAGGTGACACCAAGTTGGGCAGGAGTGTTGATCTGCTGGAAGGCAGGAAGGCTCTGCAAAGTGATCTGGACAGGCTGGACTGATGAGTCATGGACTAATGGTGTGAGACTCAACAAGGAAATGTTCCGTGCCCTGCACTTGGATCACAACAACCCCATGGAGCACTACAGGCTGGGGGCAGAGTGGCTGAAAAGACACCTGAGGACCTGGTCTACAGCCAGTTGAACAAGAGCCAGCATGTGCCCAGGTGGCCAAGAAGGCCAATGGCATCCTGGCCTGTATCAGGATTAGTATCAGCACCAAGGCCGTGATCATCCCCCTGTACCTGGCATTGGTGAGGCCACACCTCAAATCCTGTGTCCAGTTTTGGGCCCCTCACTACAAGAAAGACCTGAGGTACTGGAGTGAGTCCAGAGAAGGGCAAAAGAGCTGGTGAAGGGTCTGGAACACAAGTCTGATGGGCAGCAGCTGAGGGAGCTGGTGATTAGTCTGGAGAAGAGAAGATGCAGGGGAGACCTTATCATTGTCTACAACTACCTGAAAGGAGGGTGTAGCCAGGTGGGCGTTGTTCTCCCAAGTAACAAGGGACAGAACAAGAGGAAATGGCCTTAGGTTGCCAGGGGAGGTTGATGTTGGATTTTAGGAAAAACTTTTCTACTGAAAGAGTCGTCAAGCATTGGAACAGGCAGCCCAAGGAAGTGGCTAAGTCACCATCTCTGGGGGTATTTAAAAGACATGTAGATGTGGCACTTAAGACATTTCAGTGGTGGACTTGGCAGTGTTAAGGTAATGGTTGGATATGACAATCTTAAAGGTCTTTTCTGACCTAAATGATTCTAGAATTCTATAATTTTATATGCTAGATTGCAGGTCTCAAAACCATGAGTTAAATTAAATGATTGACAAAATGATTGACAAAATGTTTACCAAAAAGTGTCACCATCTTGGAGAATCCTTGCTGGACTATTTGTTCAGAATTGCTTTTCCTTCCTATACACAGCAGGAAACTAAGACCTGGATCCCATCACAGAATGGGTGAAGGCTGTGCTGGACAACCACCACTTCCAAGGTTAGAAAAGATCTGAAAAGTCTTTTAAGAAGCCATTTAAAAAATAAAACCCAAATCTGCCAGGTCACTTCAGTTTTCTCCTATGGCTCCTTTGGTGTGGATCACAGAGACCACAGTGATTCTGAGGGACAGCAAGGTAGGGTGAGCCTCTGAAGGGGATCAGCAGGGGCAATATTCAAGAATAAAAGGTTCAGTCACAGAAAACACTGCAATAAGGAACAGAGTTCAGGAATTAGGTCATTATTAATCAAATTACAGATCAGTCCCAATAACCACATATTTCCTTGAGCTTGCATTCAACAGCCCTTTTGTAAGATATTCACAGAGTAGGATCAATACCTCTCTGGAGGTAAGTGGCATAAATTATGTCTCAACATATACACCACAGGAGTTTTGCTGTGTGTTGTATACAGTAATTGCATTTTATAGATGACTGTGGAAGGTTTCAGCTTTCATTGATTTTTATCATAAACTAAAAGATGGCAAGAAGAAAAGAACAGCAGTTTATATGAAGAAGCCAGTCAGCTGAAGCTGCAAAAGAAAATGAAAATTTGGCAAAGTATGTGCGATCAATCCATGTTTCATGCAGAAATGAATGCAGATATTTGAGACTTTCCACTCAGAGTAGCAAAAATCTTGAAAATGCCACAGAAATCCCAGTTCATCTAATAGCAGTCAATTGTGCTATCCATCAGCAGGGTTTAAGACTGTCAGAAGTCTTTCTAATTACAGCACTTTTAACACTTCTTATACCACGAATGCCATGTGAATCATTTATGAAACAAGGTAACCGGTTGTGTTTTCATTATCACACATAATGTGACCACATTCAATTATAATTGAGGTGAGGGATATAAATTAAGATCATCATCCTATCTAACATTTGTAACTTTCAAAAGGATATTTTTAAACACTGCTCTTCTGATTTCCTTCTTTTTCATGTCCTTCACAGCAAGCAATTCAGAAGAGATGCTAATGCAGCATAACAACTCTTTACCCTTTTTCAAGGCCAATTTTGCAATATGGGCAAAGCGATTGGAAATGTAGTCCTGAAAAAGCTTAAACCATCTGTCAGGGACTCAGTTAAGAAGATCCACACTGTTTCACAGCCAAAGATGTGGATAAATTATGCCTGGCTAGAAATGTCCAAGGCATGCGGGTTACCATTCAAGCTTATTAGGATGAATTGCAATTTTTTTATTGTTCATTACCCTGGTAACATCATCTTTTCAAATTATAATATGCAATAAACCATGCAGACTGGAAAGCAAGTGGTAAACACGGGTACTAATGATAATAAAAGCTCCATGTCCTGTTATATCAAAAAGCCATGTATGTGTATGCACCCAAAAGCCTATTTGTTTCTCTGTTGACATAGCTTTGTCTACATTCTTGTGCTCCATACATATTTATTTATGTTACTGATCACGTTTAATCACATGCCATAAGCCACTTGTCTATTTTATTCCTGAAACATATTTCACAAAAAAAATAACAATGTGGAGAATGAGAGGTTGGGATTGTTGTGGTTAACTGTATTATTTAGGCTAGAAGACATAAAAACAATATTAATTTTATGCTGTTGTTTTAATACTGTTATTGGTTTAATGGACATCTGTTATTCCAACATTTCTAAACAAGGATTTTTCCAAAGTATTTTATAAACACTCTCAGTCTAAAACCCTCTAAAGACCATAAATACTGTATGAAGCTTTTATCAGAAATATGAAACTGATTATTACTTGAGGGAAGGTCTCTGGACAATATACAAAATCAAAATAAATCAAATTTTCCCATCTAAATTACTGTGCTATGATTTTTAAAACCCCCACAGACACTGTAAATGCTAAAAGGTATGTGAAGATCTATGCTTGTTATATACGTGAGAGTTATGAGAATTATTTGATAAGCAATAGTCATTTTGTGCACAAAGGCCATAACTAGTGCTTAGCTAAGATTTTCTCCTCCACAGCTATTAAAAAATTCTTCCAAGTCCTAAAATTCATCCCTTACCTGCTTCAGAAATTACCACTAATTTCACCTGGGAAAGTAAATTGCCTGTAAACCAAGCCTGTCCAACTAAATTTAACAAAACCCTAAATATCTTGGCTTTCACATTTATGAGTATTTTTTCTGATTAGTCTCTTAAGGCTCAAAATAATCTAATATTCTATTTTCTTGCACTACTTTCACTGTTCAGGAATGAAAGATGGTAATAAATCTGAGACAGCCCATTGAGAAGGTGAAAACAAACCAAAAAAAATTACCTGAAATGCTGATGCAAATAAAAATCTCAAACTTTCCTCTTTCTTTCATCTTACCACGAGAAATTTTTGCATGCTTGAAATCAGTCTTTCTTGGGGAAAGGAAGTTAAAATTAGGAGAGGCATAGAATGATTGTTTAGGTGATGGCAGCAACTCAGCAGAGTACCTGCTGTAAAGTGATGCAGTGTATGGTGTACAGGTACCCTTACCAAACCCAGAGTGGATCCCTCATGACCACTCAAAGCACTTAACAGGCCACATATTTTGTACAGGTGTAATCAAGTGAAAATATACAACGATCACCAATTCCAAAAATGGATGCTATGCAGCCAAATTTCTCCACAAAACCACCTTGGCATCCACACAACCTGAATGGTCTTTTTTATATTTTCACTGGATAATAAAAGTGATGTAAAATCCATTAATACAGCAAGAAACAAACAAACAAACAAAACAAAACAAAGCAGCAGCTGGCACATTAGGTGCTGTTCAGGTGCCAACACAGCAGTCTGCAGCTAACAAGATTATTTTGTGTTTGCTTTGCTGATTATATTCAGTGGAAAATAGATTGCAAAGAGGAATAGCAGCTCTATCAGTGAGGCTGACTGGAGACTCCATTAGGCTTTCTGCAAAAAGTCACCCAAACCACTTTTTGCTCACATCACTTTGGTTTTTGTCTCTGTCTCCATTTTTATACTGGCAAAGCTTGTGTTTCCACTTACAGTTGCTGTGTACATGACAGTACTCCTAGTCAAGCACATCTAATTTACAGAAGATTGGGCCGAGTGACATCTTGGACCGAATTTGAACTGATAACCTAGATAATGGAAAATCAAATGACTTTACAGTACTGTGGTACCTAGGGCATAGGTTAGTTTCAGACATTGGGAAAAAAAAACCTAAGGAAAAATATGGTGCCCTTTCATGATTTTATTTATTTGAACAAATTTGTGCATCCCTGAAAGGTTATCCTCTTATGTCTTTAAGCTCCCTCCTCCACTATAACGATGAGCCAGTTGAGCTATCACTTATCACAGCAGGCTAGAATTGCCACAGCCTTGTCTGACTGTTCAGGGAAAGAGAGGAAAGGAAACTCCTGACAAAGCCATAGGTTCTTGCCTGGTTCTGCTCAGAATATGAATTTCTCTGCTCTGAAAAGAGCAAGAAGGCTTCATCCAAGTAGCTGGAAAAGGGAAGTTAAGAGATGTACAACCCATGTCCAGACTTACCAAGGATATTAGAAGTAATCTTTTCAGTAAAACATGGAGAAGCAACTTATCGTCTACAAAGAAAATAAATGGGGGAGGAATAGAAGGATGGAAATCTTACCGGCAACATCCTAACATACATGCCAACATGCACTCCACCATCTTAACTGCAAGCTTAGATTGTCCTTTGGCTTGTTCCTGGACTAGGGCAAGTACAGCTGTCCTGCCTATTCTCCACCACCCTGTAGCAGATTGTAAAGCCCCAATCTAGAAAAAAAACCCCTTCCTTTTCCTTCTGCCCTCACAGAAATCTGAATAGTATATTATATCTGTAAAATGACTGGATACAAGAACTACTGTGAGAGGCATATAAAATATCTTCTAATGCACAGGAAAACTCTATTTGAGGTCAGTTACCTTAGGTCTGTTTATCTGTTATGTAGAACAAGTTTCATTTGCCCAAAGCCAAGCTCTGAACTGCACCAGCAGCAAAGCATTTTTTTAAAGGAGAGGTTCTTTGAATAACCCAACACCTGCAGTTCTAATATACCTTCTATTCTTCTGCTCTCCACTGACTGCTATTTACAGTAGACTTTGGAATTTATACATGGAGTTTGGTTTGTTGGCTTGTTTTATTAAAAAAAAAAAGAATAGATGACTGAATTTCACATTCGGAGATCACCAAATGGAAGACTGAAAACATCCAGTGAGAGAATAATTGTTAGAGGATAAAAAAAACAAAGCCCATTTTTGATTTAGCCTTTCATATAGCTGGCAGTATTTAAATGTTGACTGGTTTATGATCTCATGTTTTGAAGTTCAAAACAAATCCTGAATGCAATGCAAATCAGCTCATTATCTCACCTCTCATCTTTATGTATCTAATTTCTTGATGACCTGTTTTACTTTTCCTCTGCCTTAAAAGCAAGAAATAATTCTGAGACAGAGGAATATTTTTACATTTTTTTTATCTATCTTACCCAGATCTGATTACTAATCACAATGAATAAATCATTCTTAAATGAATACTGTGTAGACACTAATGACTGACTAGTCAGTGTTCTCAAAACAACAAGGTATTTTTATGTGGAATAGAAAAATAAAGCAACCCTCTGGTAAGTTTTAAGACGTTAATAAATGTCTGTAGAATTAAAATTATGTTTTCTCAGTTCACCAATGACAAAATGACAAATGACAAATGTTAATCAAAATAACCTTTTAGTTTAATCTATATAACAAGTTAGTTAGCAAAATGCTTGTTTTAGACACTGAATGATGAGCTTCAGAAGTCTGTGCCAATGTGAATGGATAAATCTGCTGCTTCTCCCTAAACTCTGTTCACATTACCTGTGTTCATCTCCTTGTGTGGGGATTTACAAATGGAACTTTACAAATGGAGCTTCTACTCAAAGCACTTATGTGCTGGTTTTGTCAGTAATTGAAGTATGCTAAAGATTAAAGAATCTGACCATGAAACATCAAAAATATTGAAGTAGCAACCATGTTGCCAACATCTAAATGCAAGGATCTTGAATTATACACACTTAGAAACTATCAGAGGAAAAAAAGCTTTAATTCCAGAACAGATTGGGAAAAGCTTGCAATTGTAGGTCTAAAGTCCCTGGCAAACCTTTTCTGTTCCTTCTCTTCCCATACAAGGCACAGGCTAAAGTGGAAGCTTAAGTTCACACATTGAGTGGGTAGATTAAATAACGACCTGCAATAGTTTCTGGGAACTGAAGTTTACATCAGACATTAGCTGCTTTCCACTGAAATATAAGGAAGGTTTATGCCACAAAGGGCTGTGACTTAGCCCCCTCAGATTCATTGCTGACCTGCCTGACATTCAACTGTTGTGAATCTTTTCAGAGCCAAATACACAGGCATGTCTAAGTGCTGTTCAAAGAGCCTCTGGGGAAAAGGAAATATGTATATACATACATATATATATATATATATATGGAAGAAATAATATTAATGCAAAATATACATATTTACAGACATTGTTTGTGGTCAGTTGGAGCAAGAAAGGCTCCTATACAAAATTGAATTCACTGGTATTCTGAAGGTCAGCTGTGGAACACAAGTACCCAGGGAGAAAAGGGATCTCATGTATGGCTTACAAAGCCCTTTCATGATGACCAAGAACTCACCTGCAGGTCAGTGAGGTCAAATGCTGCCCTCGAATTATGCAGAGACAGACTTGTAGAATCCTAAATTTCCCCAAACTACACCAGCTAGCAGAGTTCACTGGCAAAGGAAGTATCCTGTACCTCCTCTGCATGTTCTTACTGGGGCTGTGGGGGACTGTCAGACTCATAAAACATTTCAGCCAACAGAACCGATGATTACATTTGAAAAAATCCCCTCTTCTGCCCACTTTCTTGTTCCAGCACTGAAATTTTCCCCATATAAATCAAGGACTGTTTATGGAGCTAAAGCATTAGAAAACTTTCTCTTTAGTTTGTTTTCTTGAAGGATGGGGGAGAGGGTAGATAGGAAACCAGACACAATTTCTTAATTCTTTACTTTGACCCTGATGTAATTCAGAGTAAACCTATATTTGTGGAAGCTTTGCATTACTTCAGTAGAACTGTATAATCTTATCTAGTTTGAAGTACTAGCAAATACATCCTACAATCTCTACTTTATGCATAATGAATAACAAAATAAGTTTAGAGACTTAAACCATTATTTTGATGGATAAATTAATGTTCTGGCTAAACAATAGACTAAAGCAGGAAACTAATGTCAGTTAAGAACACTGCTAAAAAGTAGTCTAATACTGAAGATAAATTGAATGCCTTTGGAAATGTATCAGCTAACCTTTTGATATTCAATGTTAGATACAATTTGGCTCTCTGCACCTTAATTTACCTATAAGTCTCATCTCTGAAAAGCCAGTTAAAGTGATGTTTTATGACATAAGGGATATATTTCAGGGGTCTCTCTGTGGTTTTTCACATCCTAGAAACAACCACACCATCTGGCACAATAACCTCTGCACATGTAGTCAAAGCACACAACTTTGCAGCAGCTGAGCAGAACAGTATGGGAAAGGTTGCCTGACAATTTCTCTAAGCAGAGCTTGAAGTAAGAACATTAGTTTCTCACATGCTGGAGCACATTATTAACATGAGTAATTGGAAATGAAATAAAGGAAAAACCCAAGCTACATGACAACACCACTGCTACAATGCATGAAAATACATTTACGTTTTAATTGGACTTTTACCGTCAATTTGAATTGTGAATATGTGATCCAAAATAGTCACAGCATGCCTATGTGAATTGGCTAATGAGATGTCCGCTGACTGCTGAGCCCTTCAATTAGTCAAATAGCTGAATACATTGAAGGTAGATAAATATTCTTCTCTCCGGTACTCTATTAAAACTCAGCATTATACCAGACATTTCCACAAGAGACTGAAATCTGAGTTCATGTTGGGATAGCCTTCAAACAAAAAATGACACTCATTTAGTGATTCGAACATCTGCTTAATTATCTTTATTACCCTGCTTCTTCTTAGGAGTAATATACCAAGAATTTGACTTACAAAATAAATTACCTTTAAGACAAAGACTGGAAGATTAGTTCTGTGTTAAGACACCTGGGAGAGAAGTGGGTTTAAATCCCAATTCTACCATTATTTCTGTTTAACCTTGGCCGTGACATTTAGCTTTCTAGCCTTATTTTCCATATCCATTGATGCTACAAGTGATGGTTAGCTCTTCCTTCCCTACAGCAAGTTAGAAGCCATGGAATCCCTGTAAAAATGGTGCTATACAGTGATGAGCTAAAAGATATCCAACACTTCAGAAATGCTTAATAAGAAACTACTGTAAAGAAGCAACTTCACAATATTAAACATAAAAACTTTCATCAGCATATGGAGGAACTGTTCAGGAAACATCCCAGACTCTCTGTCTTAAGGAAACTGAATACTACTGAGTATATTAACCTTTTTTTGTCTCATCTTGTGTTTTTCAGAGACTTGTGTTTGTTTCCCTGT
The DNA here is from genome assembly GCA_013399195.1 of Dicrurus megarhynchus. Lineage (NCBI taxonomy): Eukaryota > Metazoa > Chordata > Aves > Passeriformes > Dicruridae > Dicrurus > Dicrurus megarhynchus. The sequence continues at coordinate 647,896 of VXAD01000744.1, forward strand.
TGAATCCAAGCCTGGCCTCATTCTGTAAGTTGTGAGCAAAAAGAGGCTATGTCCTCGCATATTTTCTCTTTTCAGTTCTACTGGGATACCAAACCAGCTTCCAGAAACAACTGCAAATTAGTGGCTACTACCATTACCATAATAACAGTGATCTCTGCAAATTCTAGTGATCAAAATCATAAAGGGAAAGGCAGAAGTATGGGGTTTTTCATAAAAGATACCGTTAGCTACACTCTATATTCACTCCCAGTTTGCTGCATACAGCTTCAGCATTTCTCCAGCACGCAGCCAGGCTTATGCTCACTTGCTGGACTGTTCTACAATGGAGTCCTTCTGGACACCTCTCTTAGGCAAATGAAAATCTTATAGCCAAGAATCTTCTTTTTCCAGTAGAAGATGTTCCTAGTCCCTCTCTTCAGCATTACATGTGGCTGAGGAAGTGATCTGTTGCAGAACACCTGAACTAAAAAGCAGTACTTAAAAATAAGCATATTCAGACAATAGTGCTCACATCTCATTCAGTATTTATCAGCAATCCTGACCTAATTAGAAATTGTGATGGGATGGCCTAATCCAGTAGCTAAGTTCCCAGTCACTCACTCTCCCCACAGAAGGAAGAAGGACGTAATCAGAAGGGCTAAAGCAAGAAAAATCTTATGGGTCACAATAAAGACAGTTTCTTAATAGAGTTTAAAAAAAACAAGTAGAATAAATAAATCAAGTGATGCAAAGGCAATAGCTCACCACCTCCCACAAACAGACCAATCTCCAGCTAGTCTGAACAATGTCTACTTTGGAAAAACTGCCCTTCAGTTTTATTGCTGAACATGACTTTATAAGACACTGTGCAAGGGCTGTTCAACAATAGCTAAAACATTGGTGAGTTATCAGTAATGTTTTCATCACAAATCCAAAATGCAGCACCATAAAGGCTGCTTTGAAGAAAATTAACTCCATCCCAATCAAATCCAGCAGAGAAATGAAACATTCCCATGGCTTTTGGGAAGCCCTACAAAAGTTACATCCTGTTTTCAGTCATACAAGACAAACTCTCCATTATATTCCTCAGCGTAATTTCCAAGTACAGAACATGACTCTTTGTTGAATATTTGACTAATGCCAGAAACTTTTCAAAGTAACAGCTTCTCCTTAGGCACAGTCACAAAAAACTGTCTTGGTTTCAATGGTGAAACAAATAAACAAGCCTCTGTTACTCCAGCACCCTTCCAGCAAAGAAATTCAGGATTTCTATGAGAAAATTTATTCCAGCTTAAAGGCTGAACATATTCCAGGTCCCAATTCTTAAAAATTTTGGAACCACAACAACAATTAGAATTTCTGAAAATCATGCTCTTCTTCTTTGTCAGTTCCTCAGCAAGAGTGAAGTACTATTGCTCAGTCGACCTAATTAAGTCATAGTACATTAAGTATACTTCAGCTGGAAAACTGAACTTATCTGATTTTGCCTGCTTCGATACCAAGGTGGACATGAAATATCACATCATTTGCTCTGGTGTGACATCACACCCAAAAAAAAGTTCCCCAGATGTTCACCTTGCCTTACAGTCCAGAGAAAATCATCAAAAGGCAACAAAACAAGAAAAACATTCCTTCTATACAATCAATGTTATTCCACAAAGTGGCATAACAAATGTTCACAAGAATCTTTCTTAATGAGGACAATATTGAGCTAAATTTAAGTGGCTACCCATAGGTCTGTGCACGTGAGCCAAGCATCTAAGATTTCATTGTGGCTGACAGAGTTAGCCTACAGGATCACTGGAGCCTCAAGAAATTTTTCCCAAACTGAAATACACATAAAATTATTTGGGCAAGCCTAGTTGCCTTAGCCAAAACTCTAGAAGACAAACCCCTATTTCCTACTCCATGCAGAAATGTTCTGTTGTAAGAATATTTTAGGTTGCCAAAACGAGAGAAGAATGTAGGATTTTCCTACTGCTTCCTACCCCTGCCTCCAGATACCAGACATGAAGTAGAGCCCCTGTATTTCATGGGCCACTCTGCAACAGAGTAGGAAAGACAAGGGCAATAAACCTTGAAGAATGTTTGGGCAAGTGGCTAGTGAAAAGGCAGAAATATAAGTTTAGAAATACAACGTGGCTCAGCTTATATTTAAGAGGCAGGCTGTCCTCCTAGTTTGTCTAGTTCACCTATTTTCTACCAGTCCATTTCCTCTGATCTGTTAGTAATATTAAAGTCTTATTCTGCAGTGCTGCTTCTGAACTGGTCCATTTTTCCTTTTAAATTCTGCACTCTGGCAGGAAGGGCTATTGTCTTGATCTTCTTTGAAGATAGATTTGCTTGTTGTCACAGCTGATTTAGAGGTTCCCATGACATTCAGATCCCCTCTTGTTTCCCATATTGCAGATGAGCAAAGCTTTCCCTTTGGAGGCACTGACAGGTAGAGCTAATTTGCAGTTCCCAGTAATTGACCATTTCTTAAAGACTAATGATGCGGTTCACACCTAACCAGCCTTACAAAAAATGCAAGAGAGTAAAGCAATTCAGAAGAATGTATGTTTCAAACCTCATTAGAGGTCTTTCATCGGCGCTTCTTCCTCAGTCTTGACAAACTTTCACTCTCTTTTATGTTGATGCAATTTGTAAACCTAAACAATTGGCTCAAGCTAACCCTATTTATTAGATGCTTTAATACAAAATTACTACACTTTCTATGGATTACCAGCTTTATATTACAAAAAAATTTACTTTGTTAAACAGAATAAAAATTCCAGACCATATCTGTCTGTATTCCTTTTCTTATCACTGCAATGTGAGGAATCCACTACTTGTACTCTTGAAATGTATGGACTCTCACAAAAAATGTGTTTGTGCTCAGTGATTGCTATATGTTGCTTTTCTGCCATTTCCTATACAACTTTAATGAAACCTGGGACAAAAGCCAGAGACAATACAATGGCATAAGTGAGAAAGTGGGAGTAAAAGGAATAGATGGGAAAGGGTTAAACAGTCACAGAAACCAAGAAAATACGTAGATGTGTAGCAGTAACACTGTGGAAAAAAGAGAGCAATAATAAACCTTGACTAGAGAAACAGTACCAAAAAACAAATTAAATTAGGAGAAAAAGTCTTGGAAAAGAGTTCTAGAGGAATAAAATTAGACTGGAGAAGAAAGAAATAAGATAAATTAGTCTAACATAATATAAAACACTGGTAAAATTCCCTGGAAAAAAGTAGTCAAATTCAAAGTGAAAATGGGTAAAACAAAGGAAGAAAAAAAAGTACTAATAACAGTAAAATATTGTTGTTTTACTAATTTCTAATCTGTAACAGGCTCATGCTATCCAACATGTTTGATTTCACAGAAATTCATGAGTATACACATCCTATATACTATGTCGTTAATATTGATATTACTTCTGCATGTGCAGGTAGTTATAGATATTTGCATCATATTTGATGGGCCATATTCATGTGGGAGAACTGTTTCTGTTGATGTGAATTGTTCTAATAGTTTCTTATCCAGCAGAAAAAAAATCAACACCTGTGATCCATCTTACATTGCTGTGACACACACATTCCACCCCAGAATCTCATCATCTTCTGGAAGCTTTCTTGGTGACACACACATCTAAATTACATGGAAAACACTTCATCCAGCTGTATTTATCCAATGTTAGGTAGACAGTCACAACACATAACTTCATCTGCATATAGATTTTGAACTTGTTTCAACTAACTTGCTGGCAGCCATTTCAAAATACAGGCACCAGGAGTTTATTTTGCTCAGCAGCTGCATTTAATTTACTCGTGACTACCTTCAGACTATATATTTCTCTTTTCTTTATGAAGGAGAGAAAAGAATTTGTGTTAGTAGAGACAGAGTCCTCCCATAATTCCAGATTTGGCACAAAGAAAGCATGTTGGCTGGGTATATATTAATCATAAAATCATAATTTTAATCAAAATTGTTAGTGATGCTGACTTTGGGGTTATCACAGGACATGTGTTAATGTTAAATATGGCACCATCGTTTCCCTGATTAAAGAATTTGCCTTCTGTATCTGTCAGAAGAGAAACTTCTAAAGTGGAAACTTCCCAGTCATGGGGCTCTTACAGTATTAGACACCATTTATCTTTGTGTCAACAGCACTTCAGGTAGCTAATGTATGAGTTCTCCCCCTCTGATCTACTGATGAGTTACACTATGACCTAAAAGAAAGTATTCATGAGTAAGCAACCTTCTTTATGGAAATTAATTTTCCAAGAAAGTGTTGTTTCAGGCATCTCCTCACCAGAGGCAAGCAACCAGCAGAAATGCCACAGCTGTTGGACACTGAACATTCGATATAATACCAGCACAGAGTCATCTAAAAGAAGTTTTAAAGCATTCTTAAATTAAAAGGCAAATACTTTCAATAGCAAGTGCATTTTGAGTAGTTTAATGCTCCATGATTTATTTATGAGAATTTTCACCATAGTAAGGAAAAAACATCGTTGAAAAATAAATGAAAACCAGCATGACATTAATATGACCAGAGAGAACCTCTTGCTCTTGCCTTTGGGATACGATCAAAGGACTCACTTCTGTGAGTATAGTTCTTAAAAATAATCATGTCTGACAGTCAGCATATGGCCCCGATCCTTAGTTGTAGTCGAATAGCATTTGCCACACCATCAGTGCAAAGAAAGCCTAAAGACAACACAGCCTTCTCCTGAGGCAACTATGCAAAATGGGGAACTTCCAGAAACACAAAGGAAAGCACCCTGCTTATCCTCATAGCCTAGATAAAGGGAATGCATGGGAAAAGGACCATGATAAAAAGTCATCCCTAAACTAGACAACAAAACAGTGGCTTTTGTCCATGGACAGGGAAGGCAAAGGAACTTGCAATCTCCAAAACTATAGGAGATTAGTTCTTTGAAACAACTCCCTTTTCTGTTGAAGTTGTGCTGTTCATCCCAGTGACACAGCTGAAAAGCAAGGGCTTCCTCCCACAGACTATACACAGACTGCAGTGAATGCTCTCCGAGATGCCACGCACATCCCTGTTCACAACTAGTCAGCTGGGGATCTACCTAAAGCTGATTGAAGTTCCCCCAAAGATCATGTGACCCTTTCTTCTAGAAAAGTGGAAGCATAGGAATAGAGAGGAAGAGGAAGAATAAAATTGGTGAAAATAAATTGAAAATCAGGAAATGCACAGGTGACACACAAATCCAGAAGCTGCGGAGTAATTCTTAGGTTTTGCAGATTTGATACAGAGTATACAAGTAGGAAATCATGATATACATTTCAATGAATGCTTTAGCCCATTTGCCCTTATTCACTGAATAGTTTTGTCCTTTGCTGCATGAATTTTCTGCTCCTCCTTGGCACATCCTTGTATCACTTCTCCTAGCAATCAGGTCAGCACAAAGAGATGTGAAAGTAAAGTCTCTGATTCAATGCCCACCATAACACTCTTCAAAACAGTCTGTCACATTCACTGTACCTGTCTAGAAGGTACAGCTGAAGCCACACATTCAAGCAAAAATCTCTTGCTCTTCACTTACAGAGCTCTTTCTCGCTATAAACAAGCCCATTCAAAAACCACTTGACCATCTGAAATTATACCTCCCTCTCCCCGTCCCTTCCCATTGCTGCAGCAAGAATTGGTCTCCTTCTCACCCTGAACAACAAGAAATAACTAGATTTGGCCCCAAAATTCACATCTGTTTCCAGCACCGTGTGAAAATGCCAGAACTGTGATTTTTTTTGTCACTGAGGATAAAGATGTACTTACACTATCGAACAATCTAGGTAACTTTGCATTTTATTACTCAGGATCTGTGATTCTCCCTAACAGATTTAAATTAATGGAATATAAATAAGTTTGTCACATCTTCAATAATTTTCATTAAGTGTTTTTACTTTAATTTGTGAAAATATAATTTGTACACATTATAAAAAAATCAATATTTCACTTCCCGTATCTTTTCATTTACATATAGAAAGACAGAGAGGGAGAGAGAGAGAGAGAGAGAGAGAGAGAGGGAAGAAAAGTCTTTTCCACTTCAGCTTCTTCAGCTGGGCCAATGAAAGGGGAGCAACATTTATTGAGGGAATGAACACTGAAAATTTATAAATTTTTCAACCTCAAGTGAATTTACTGCATCAGTTTCCCACACAAATTCATATAGCTGTTTTCACCTCTATACTCCCATGCACATGAATACTGTGATCACTCAACATGCCCTGATATCAACACATCCTGATATCAGGTCTTGAGCATTTTTACACATACATTTTTCATGTTTTTAAAGTTCCCTTTAATAATTAGAAGTGAAGGAAGTGAAAATGGATCAAACAGCTGCAACTGATACTTATGTCCACAAATTGTGCATGCTGCAAAAATCATCACATCCAAAGATGTTATTCTGTTCACTTTTAGAGTGGTTGTGATCCTTTTCTGTATGATTTTCAACACCAGTTCCAGTACAGATCTATAAATGCAGAGAAATGCAAATATATGCTGCATTTAGAATTCCATACTGTGAAAAGCAAGCTTTTTTATTCTTTTTTAAATAAAAAATTAGAATCTAGGGCTATTTTTTATTTGCAAAGTGTACTAAAATACCATAATGGACTCTAAAGTTACACATCCCTAGAGAGGCCTAGATATTAAAAGATACTTAGATAAATTATTTTCATTTCAAAAGCACTAAACACTTATAAGTATCTGTTGTACAAAACAGGAAATACTGGATTTTCACTGCCTCTTACAACTTGACCTGTTTAAACACAGATTGAAGAATTTCATTTTAGGTTCAATCATGGTGACCAGCTGCTCCTTAGTCTTCTATTTGCAAGATAAGCACTGACCTTGATTTGTCATTCTGGGCTTCAGATAGGCATTTATGCCCACAGAAAGTAAGTGTAGTACACTGGTGTTTTTCTAATCATTGCTCTGGTCAACAAAAGGGTATGTCAGAAGTGGTGTGAAACAGTAGAAAATGAGGTCCATCTATTTAATGTAATTAAAACCACATTTCAAATAAACCTGTAACATACTGTATGGAAAAAAATAATTTGAATTGTTTTGTTACATAGGTATATTTTCTATTTTGTACCATTCCCTCTATGACATGTCATCCTCTGAACACGAAAATGGAATCACACATACAATTACACACCGAAACTTCTACATAGACAAAACTGACTGAAACTTCAATTAAAGCTTTGAAATACAGATATTATTTTATTAAAAAAAAATTGAAATGAACTTTGTATATTTGAGAATACACACAATGATTTTAGAAACCCACAGAGACTGTAAATACCATACAGATCTGGTACATTAACAACATATCACATCAGAACTAGAAACAGTATGAAAACAGAGTACATAATTTTATGTCAGGGAATATTCATCAATACATATTTTATAAATATTTTTAATGAAAGGAAGCTGCCTGAACAGCAAAAGAACAAGGTAAATTAAAATTAAGCCCCAATGAGCTTCTCATTTTTCAGGTGGCCAATCTCAAGTTTGTCATAGAAAAATGTTAATTTTTTTAGAGTTTGCCAATTTTATTTTTTGTCAGCTGAACTAGAATATTTAATCTCAGGAGCAGAGGCAGATGTTTCTTAAATAACACACCTGTTCCCATTAAGTAAGAAAATATAGTCAAATTGCATTAAATTATCCACCTGCATGAGTGTGTTTTAGATGCAGAAAAGAGAATTGTCTGCAAGGAGTTGATTATAGTTAGCTTGCAGCAGTTCAGATACTTGTTTCTGCTTCAAGGGCTGGATTCAGACATCAGAAGATTCAGACTCAGTTGCTGCACTCCATCTCAGGGTGTGGCACAGAAAACCATTTTCTTTCCTCCACCACTCAGAGGAAACTATTACCATGTGAGGCAAATTCCCCACCACCCACAGAAACACAAAAGAACAAGCACATAGGAGGGACCAAAGGTCTGTTTTCAACACCAGTAAACAAAGGGTGCTTAGGGCAGAGTACAAGAACAAGGTAAGTCTGTAATGATGTTTCCCCATAATATCCTTCTAGCATCTAACCATTTGTTTCTCAGAGAGTTCCTCTAGTCACAACATACTTTTTCTGGAAATCACTACCCACTGCCTCACCTCAGGCAATTTAAGGTCCAGAAAACCAAAACCTATGTCTATTCGCCCACAAAAAAAAAAAAAAAAAAAAAA